>VZSF01008154.1:176594-213422 GCA_013398295.1 Chionis minor | reverse complement strand
CGGGGGAGGAGGAGGAGGAGGAGAGGAAAAAAAAAAAAAAAAAAAAAAGGAAAAAAGCCGACGCTGGGCTCCGGCAGGGCCGGTCGAAGCGGCGAATCAGTAAGTCAGACTGCACCATTTTTCGGCTCACCCCGCATAAAGGCGATGTGAGACGCTGAAGGGAGCTGCCGCCTCCCCCGGCTGGGGGGTGACGCTGGAGTGGAGCCTTCCTCCCAGGCAGAAGACGCAGCCTCTCTGGAGGAATCCCGAAAGACCTTTCCAATTCGGTGATGTGTGTTTAAAGGCCGATTTTTTTTTTTCCCCCTTATTATTTTTTTTTTTTCTCCCCCCCCCTCCTCACAGCTCAGCTCAGTCTGAAGCTCGTCTTCCCTTGCGGTCGCAGCCAAGCTCCCAGCCGCTCTCCGGCTGCGCGCGCGTCGGCACATCGCCTTGGCGCGGATGCGGCTCCCCTGCTTCTGAGTTATGGGTGCTGCAGAGGCTGGAGGAGCAGAGCTCTGACCTTTTCCCGGGGGTGCCGGAGGAGGAGGAAGAGTGGATTTTTTCACACGGTGAAGTTCTGGCTGGCGGCCAGCGCCCTTGCGGAAAAAACGCATCACCTGGATCTCCCCGTGCGGCGGGAAGGGCTGCTTCCTCGGAGCTGGTGTTTTCCTCTCCAAAATGGCTCATGCAGCCGCTTCCATTAAAAAAGTTCGCGAGTCTGAACTCGAAGAGAGGGAGAGAAACCTTGAGAAGGAGAGGAAGAGGCAGCGGAAAATCTCTAGGGCAGATCGGAAGCGCAAGGTATGGGGGGAAAACCAGCCCCCTCCTCCCTTTCTCCCCCATACCCTTCCTCTCTGCGCAGCGCTCCACGGGTGTTCGCTGCTGTGCGTAACGCTCTCCCCTTCCTTTTCCTAACCTTTCCTGTCCCTTTTCCCATTTGCATCCCCTCCCAGCCTCTCCGAGCCCCCCCCGGCAGTGAGGTTCAAGTCCTCCCAGTCACGGCAGTCCCACAGCTACGCCGGGAACACACGAATAAAGCTGGGCAGCGGCACACCGGGATCGTCCCTTCTCCCTTTCGTCCCCAAAAGGGCTAGGGGTGCGTGTCACCGCTCCGGAGCCCGGCATTCCAAGCCTCCGGCTGAGCCGAAGAAGTTGTCAGGGAGGAAGGGAGGTGGCTGTGGCCAGGCTTTGCAGCGTGAAGGTGCATTTCTCTCCTTCACGACAGCTTTTTTNCGATTCCCGCAGCGGTGCTGAAGGCTGCGTGGTGCCAGGCACCTGGTTCTGCAGTGGGATGTGGGTAACGGAGCCTGGGCTGGCAGCCGCGATTCCGGGTGTTTACACTGCAGGTGTATTTTCCTGACCGGGGCCTCAGACCCAAAATCTGCAGTTTGCTGGGGGTTTGGTGCCCGGGGCTGGTGGCAATGGTCGCTTCTGTTAAGGCCTGTCTATTTAGACATTTCAGATTTTGGGGAGGTTTTGCCTAATTTATAATTAACTGTTGTTCTCCTTGGGTGTTAGAAAGGAGGAATGACATCTCCGATTGCCTTGGGGGGGAGGGGGGGGGGAATCAACAGAGGGGATTAATTTGCCAGGTCACTCTGTCGTTTCCAAGGGCGCAAATAATCTACGTTAGTGGAGAAAATGTTAAAAAAACCCTGAAGCTCCTGTCGAGGTTGGCTTTAGGGCTGCGTGTTACATTGGGAGTTGCCGCCTCATTGCCGTTTCTTTTCTCCCGTCTCTGGAATCTCTAGATTGTGGTGTGCATTAACTCATTCACTGACACCACGTTTTGATCCATTCTGTATAAATTTCTTCTGGAAGGGATGATATCAAGAGCTATAAACTTTCTTTTTTTCCTTTCTTTGCTGCTGCAATGCATGTAAACACAGATTTCTCTCTCTAAAAACAAAAAGAGCAGAATCCAGCAATGTACTGTGTGAATTTACAGACCCTTCTGGCAAATCTCTAGGATTCGGAAGCCATCTGTTCCTTTGGCATACCTGGGAAATGCTGATTTCATTTTACGCTCGATCTTACGGATTTTCATATTCTGAACGGCGCGACTCAAATAAAATTACGGAGGCTCTTTGATACCTTTGGGGCCTTTGGATGTGATCTCCCTGACTTTTACGAGGCTCGCTTTGCGGAGTTCGTTAAGTTGCGTTAAAATTCTCTTGATCAAAACCAGAATGTAATTTCTAATGCGTGCAGGGCTTGGCTGCCGGGGCAGAGCTGCTTGGGGCAGATTGCGATCACTAACCTAATCCCCTAAATGGGACACTGCAGCATAAGGTAGTTTTTTCTGATTACATTTTTTGCTGGTGGAATCCTCTGCAAAACAGCCTTTTTCAAACATTTATTTCCACGTGTGGCCGTCCTTGCTGGGAGGGTCTTTTTTGGCCACGTTTGCCTGGCACCCATCTTATTTACTTCGTCACAACGCGGGTTGTTTTTCATTTTCCTGGTTTTCACAGCTCTTCGTTTCATCAGCGCGTTGGATTCGAACGCCGTTTTCCAGCACTTTAATTAAAGCTGGATAGAATTAATGCTGCCCCTTCTGCTATCTCCTTTCCCAGAGCGCTGCGCGTCGCCGGCTGCAAGCGGAGACGGGCTGAGGCTGCACTCGCCTGGGTGATAAAGTGGGGTGGTGCAGGGCTCCTTGTCGCATTTTCCCATCTGGGAAACACCCCGCTGGTCTTTGCTTGGAAAAACACGGAGAAATGCCTTAATGTCGTTTCCTCTTCATCCTTGTTTGATATTTAGGGATGGCCCTCGCGCCTGTCTCCCTTTCGCTGCAGCTGTACCTTGCCGTTACGTAAACCGGCGCTCGGCTGCACCCTAAATTTGCCTTTCTGCTGGTGTGGGAAGGAGGGGGGGGGTTTAGCCAGGGCACCCTCCCTCTGCCTTGAGCCCTGCAGCCGTGCAAGTGTGACTTTGGTGATGTTTGGGTGCGTAGACTGCGCAGAATGAGTTGTGTCGAGCAAATTAGATATACAAATCCTTATATGCACGCGCTCATCTATGCAATGTATATAATAGATGCTGTATATATAATAATATTTGTATTTATTCATCAATTTAACCGAGAGAGAGGTGTATCCGTGAGCTACGCGTATTTCTAGACGTGTCACCGAAACTGCTGAAGAAAAAGAAATTGTTCTCCGGCGACACGTGACTGTCTCCTCGTAGCTGCGGAGCCCCCTCGGGTTTTGCGGACTTCCCGGGAAAATGGAGGACTGTGAGCAAACTGTGTGTGCAGGCCCAGGGCAGACAAAGCGTAAATGAATGTTGTTCGCTTGCTCTTGGCGCTTCGACTCTTTCCGCGTACGGGGAAATACGATGCCAGCTTTGGGATTTCATTTTTGAAAGGTTATTGCGCTGTGGCGAGCGGGTTTTTGGCACAAGGGAGATGCGTTTTTGTTTGGAGGAGCGATAGTGAAGGGATGGAGGGGGGGCAATATGTTGATGTGAGGAATTGGGAAGTGTCCCTCCAAAAAGCTCGTTTGGATACGTGCCGTATACCGATAGAGGCTGTACGCGTGAAGCGCTGGTTTGGCCTCGGGGTGGAAACTTTTCCTCTGACCCTGGAACATCCTGATTACACAAAAGAGGATAACGAAGGGCCACGACTTGAGCTCTTCCGCTCCGCCGGCGTGTTGGGCGTCTATTGGTACCCTCCCGTGCTTCTCCCAGCTTCCCGGGATGCTGCGGGGTGTGGGATCTGCGTGGCTTTGCCTCTTCTCCTGAGGGTTTGGCTTTAACGATGGTTTGCGGCGGGAGCGTCGTCTGTCCTGACGGCAGCGCAGCAAACCACGGCCGTAGCTTGTGTGCGTCCCGGCAGGGCCGGAATCTTCCGAAACGTCATCGCGTCTGCGGCTTGACGTGGCTCTGGACAATAACAACCCCCTGGCCGGGAGCTGGGAGAGGGGCCGGCATCGGCAGCGTCCGCGCTGGGATGATGCCTGGGCAGTCCTTAGGCATCCTGAAAGATTAACAGAATTATTCCGCGCCCAAAAATTGGAAAAAGGTGTTTGCAGGCTGAAGGCAAATTTCAAGACCCTCTCCTGTGTTCTTTTTGAGACTGACGGGATCGATATTTTTATTTTGATTTTGATTTTTTTCAAACTGGTTGACAAGTCAGCCCTGCTCATCTTGCATTCCCATGGAAAATTTTCCCTTTGGTGCGCGCAGTCTTTGCTCGCCGTGTGGGAAAAAAGCACGTTCTGGTGCAAATACATGTATGTAAACAAGAAAATCCCCAACAGTCTGAACAGTTGCATGGATACCTGAGTGTATCAAGAGCACTAAACCAGATGCTAACAGAGGAGGTGAGCAGCTTAAAATACGTAGATTTTATTGAAATTTAGGCATGGCTAATTCCGTTAGACCTAAATTGAGGCTGTGTAAGGCCCAGCTCCAGTGGCTTTGGAGAGAGCTGAATATGGCTCATCTTTTGCAGCGTGAGGAAAGGAAACGGTGTGATTACGTGATGGTCACTCACTGAGTCAGCAGCAAAGCTGGAATTACAGCCCCGGAATCCGGCTCCTTAGCCCCTGGCAGTGTGTAACACGCTTGCTTTTCCCTGTCTAAAATACTTTTCGGAGCAGGCAGAGCTTCCTGTCTTTGTACGTGACAGGTCTTTAAAAGAATTTTTTAGAAACCCCACAAAAAAGAAAATCCCCAAGCCAAAAAAGCTGTTATCAAGAACTGATTTTGCTGCCAAATAAAACCATTTTTTGGAATGTACAAATACGGGAAGCTGATGCCTGTTACCGTTTTACCACCGGTGATGAGGACAGTTTGACCTCTGGGCTCTATTAGCAGTAGGTGGGTATTTATTTAGTATTTAAATACACAGTTTTAAAAAAGTTTTCAAACTTTTATACCTTTTTTTTTTTTTTTAAAAGCCAGCCTCACGAGTTCAGCATCCTTTTCAGCACCCTTTAGCGTAAAATGTCGCGCGGTTTCCGGAATATTCACCATTGCTCGCCAAAAGAGGTTGGGAAACCATTGCATCCGAGTGAATTTGGTCCTTCACTTGATACCCTAAGCGCCGTGAAAGCTCCCACAGAGCAATATCTGCGGAAAGGCAGGGATGGAGGGAGAAATAAGGAGCTGCTGCTGTCAGCAGAATTCAGGTGTATATAGGGAAGAGTCTCAGTGTTTTGTAAATGGCTTCCATGGCGTAGCTGCAAAAGACAGGGGCTGAGTTTCCTTTGTTTTCCTTCAACAGCAGCCTTTTTCCCCCCTCCTGCTGCCATCTCCTTTTTCCCCGAGTGAATATCAGAAAGAAATCTCACTTTACAAAATTCGTGTAGAAAAACGATATCGCGTTTGTCTCGGAACCGGCTGGAAAAGCCCGTTTGAAATTGCGGCAATACCTTCGGCAGGGGAAGGTGGGTATTTTGTCATCTGGTAGGTGGGCTGGAAGCCACGAAGTTCATCCCTTTGGAAAGGGCTAAAGCCTCAGTGAGGAAGGTGGGAAATGGAGGAATTAAGGAGTGCTTGGGCATGCTAGAAAAAGGTATCCCAAGGAGGAAGTCACGCGGAGGCGTAGTTCTTCACTCTTGGTCGCTCCTGCTTTGGTTCATGGATGCCAAACAATATCTCCCCTGGTGTGGACGCGCTGCAGGAGCGGTATAGAGTTCATTTTGGGATAAGGAGGACAAAGAAAGTCTCTCTGGCTGTTTAACCTCCATATGCTTGGAGCTTTCAAGGTTTGTCTCAGCTTTAACCTACTGCTTCTTCTTTAGCGCTGAATGTGCCTTGTCTGTTCCACGTTGCGTTCGTTGCCTTGGCAAACATCCCTGTGATTCACCAGGAATTCTAGATGTTTCAAATGCCTCTTCAGCCACCAATAAAGAGAATCTTTTTGGTGTTTTGTAACTGAGTGTTTGCGTAGGTGGTGCCTATTCCTGGTGCCCTTTGAGCATTTACCTTCTGTAGCTCAAACTTCTGTTTTCATTACGGAGCGATTACTTGGCACGGAAATAATACCCCGCCGTTTGCTTCCGTGGAAAAATGGAGCTGCTTTTGATGATGTTGCATTTCATAATAGACCGGTGTTTGCTGCTGCAGTTTTCTGTGTGTCCTGCCTTGAGGGGTGATATGGATTTACTGAAGCTTGCCAAATACTGGGCTTCGCTGGCGTGCTCGCCCTGTTGGGTCCATCTTTCTCAGGTGACTTAGCTACCAAGTTCTCTGTGGGTTTAATCTAAATGAGAAAAACCAAGTGGGGCTCTAAAATGATGGCTGGTACAGCTCTCTCCACCTTTCTGCACATACAGGATGGGACCGTAGCGCCAAGCGTCGTTATTCCTCTACTCTTCTTTGAGACTTTCGCACTGCTTGCCGTTCCTTAAACTGGGAACAGATACGCAACATTCTGAAGCGAAGCAAGTCAGGGGTTGTACTAAAGACTGATGATCTCCAACTCCCTTAGTTCTGATGGGAAAGGAGCAGTCTCATAGAATCATAGAACAGAATCATAGAATCACTTGGGTTGGAAGAGACCTTCAAGATCATCGAGTCCAACCATAAACCTACACTGCCCAAACCACCCCTAACCCATGTCCCTCAGCACCACGTCTGCCCGGCTTTGAAATACCTCCAGGGACGGCGATTCCACCACCTCCCTGGGCAGCCTCTTCCAATGCTTGACAACCCTTTCGGGAAAGAAGTTTTTCCTAATATCCAACTTAAACCCCCCCTGGAACAACTTGAGGCCATAAAGTCATCTCCGCTATGACTTCAACTTTGCTCGCCTTTCTGCTGTTGTCTAACCATACTGTGGTTTATATTTGGTTTTTAAATATAATTTCCTTAGTAATTTTTGAAAGGCAAGATTTATTTGGTCTTAATAAATCATATGTAGGCGGTATTTCAAAACACAGATAATTTACCAAAGCGTGGTTTTGGTGTCTTGGGTAACAGTGCCTCTTCACAGCTTTAAATGGAATTAATCCATACCTGGAGGAGAAAATGTTGTCTCAATAGACAGGATGGTGGGGTAGGTTAGTAGGGTAGGTATCATGAAATCAAGATAGCGGTGATACTTGCTTCTTGCATGTTTAGTGAAGCAAAGCATGTTTGGGTCTTGGGTGTAGGGCTCGTACAGCACACGCATTGCACCCACTGGTGCTTGTCCCCTCTGGCCCATCGGCGTGACGGGCACGGGACAGGTCTGAATCAGAGATGATCTCTCACCTCACTCCCTGCTACTCGTTCAGGGTGGCACGGGGTGAACGAGGGACATCGAGCCGTGTTATGATCCTTTTGCAAAGCTTGTGGTAGTTTTCCCCGTTATTTCTCTCCCAGGAAGACGGGGCAGGAGGAATACTTGGGTGGGCGACACCTGACTTAGTGGGGCTTCCAGAGCTGCTACTTGGTTGGCAGCTCCTTGCTGGGAGCTGGGGCTACAATTCTCATCTAGCCATGAGAGGACAAAGCGATACAAATAGCTGTGTGTATATATGTATCTTTGCTTCTTTCTCCTACCTTCCTTCCCCAATGGCGATAAACCGTTGTGCTCTCGGCTCCATCGGTCCACAGGAGGAGGAAAATGTCTTCCGGATGTGCTTGAATCTATCCTTTTGCATCGTAAAGCTTGCTTGATGCAATCTGATTTAATGACCTACACTTTGGATTTTGCGGTTGGATTGACTTATGATGTGGTTGTTTCCATAAAGTCATGGAAGTGTCCAAAATGTCTAAGTTTTTGTGTCTCCAACTATTTTGGCATAAAGAACTCTTGCTGAACTTCAAAGAGAGCAACCAAGAGAGAGGAGAAGGGGCAGCACCTGCCTGTGGTGACTCCGCCTGTCCGGGTCTCTATGAATTTAACAAGTATGGATCCTACTTATCAGGAACTATGAGTGATGAAAAAAAATTGAAAGAGCATTTATACATTGAAAGAAATTATACCTGATAAACTTCTATGGCTTTTTGTTTGGTTTTGTTTGCCTTCTCATAAAATGTCTCATTATGTCCTTTAAATTGGTGACCTTTTTCTGCACCGCTGGAAGAATGACTGCATTATGGTTGGGCGGTTTTGTGTTAAGCAGTTAAAAAAAGGCCCTTGAAGGGAAATTTTACAAATGGAGGTCAAGAGCTAAAAAGTAATGTAGATGTCAGATGTTAAACTGGGAAATGTCAAGCTTTTAGGAACCTGGCTTCTGTACTTTAGGCCCTCAGGCTTTTCCATTGAGCTCCTGGGGAAAGTTTGGCACCTGAAGCAGCGGTGGCATATGAGCATTGAGACATCATACTTTAATGGCGAGATTTGGAGCCGTGCCCCGGTGTACATATTTGCCAACATATAGTGCATCCAGAGCGTGGACCCAGCGAGTGTGCCCGGAAGCTGTATCGCGGGATTCTTGCCATTCAGGCAACGATTCTTTCCCTGACGTGGTGTCCTGTCCAGCAAAGACTCAACAGCCCAACTGGAGCACGTCTCTGGGGATCGGGAGCGCGGGAAGCATCGCGGACTGCGTCTACCCTGTGGCAGAAACTGGTTTTTAGCCTTTTCTTTGTGAACGCACGCGTTAGTATCGCTTCAGAATTTAAACAAATGGAGTTTTATAAACATGCATTTCTTGGTCAAGCATCTGTTTGAATTTCTCCCTGTTTAGTCAACGAAGATGGTGAGATGCGTTCAACGTACTCTTTGGGATGCTGTCTGGTGTTTAACTCATATGCAATGACTTTAAAGCAGTTTTAAAACTACTTTAGCGCTGATGCCTTAAAAAGGAGTTATTGTGCAAATTGGAGGTTAATGAGGTGACTGGCAGTCGTCCCTTTAAGTCCTGGTCGTATCCAAATTAGAAAATACAAATTTAGGAAGTGATCTTCATTAGTCACGCAGTGTCGTGGTAATGATATCGTGAAGAATAGGACTAAGCAAAGCACAGATCTGCTATCGGTAATTAGTTGGTTTGTTGATCCATGTAACAGAGAATTTTCCCCTTTAAGTATTTTTCCATACTCCTTTCTAGTCAAGAAGTAGAACATGTTCCAAAGTAGACACCTGAACTCGTCTTTATTGCGGGAAAGATCCCCTGATGTCAGAGAGGGTGGTCAGTTGTAGCTCAATAATATCAGTCCTGGAGCATTTCTCAGGTGTGCTGAAAAAGCTTTGTTTCCCCATAGGGTCTGTTCCTGTCCTACCAAAAATGGTGTGTAAGTACCTGAAACTACTTCCAATTTTGAAGAAATATTTTGCATTTTTGTGAGCTTGTCGTCAACTTTATCCAAACTTAATAGTTTTTTTTTTTTCTTCTTCAGACTTCTAGCAAAATAATGACAGTAAAACGGATTTCCATACGTTATTGACTTGACTCTCTACGCCCAGAAAATACCTTTTGTGTTACTTCTTGAGAACGTAGGTGTTACTTGATGTTTTTTACAAAAGAATTCCTGTTCTCTGCATTGATGCCAAGCAGTTCCTTTTGTACGGTCGTTGTGGCCCTGGGTACACAATTATATACAGTCTTAGAGCGTGTAATATGGGAATCTGATGACGGTAATGAGGTGAATTTCGGACGGTTCACAGAGTTGGCGCTGTACAAGGTGCTAACGTGTTGGCACTGCTCAAGGGTTTTCTCTCGGTAATTATTTATAAAAAGTTCTGTATATTGTAAATAGATTTAGTGTTTTGCTGGTAGTTTTTCAGGGATTGCTGGGAAGTGATTCTGCCCCTGTACTCAGCACTGGTGAGGCCGCAGCTCGAGTGCTGTGTCCAGTTTCGGGCACCGCAGTATCGGAGAGACATTGAGGTGCTGGAGCGTGTCCAGAGAAGGGCAACGGAGCTGGTGAGGGGTCTGGAGCACAAGTCTCGTGAGGAGCGGCTGAGGGAGTTGGGATTGTTCAGCCTGGAGAAGAGAAGGTTGAGGGGAGACCTTCTCACTCTCTACAACTCCCTGCAAGGAGGTTATAGCCAGGTGGGGTCAATCTCTTCTCCCAAGTGACAAGCGACAGGACAAGAGGAAATGGCCTCAGGTTGTGCCAGGGGAGGTTTGGGTTGGATATTAGGAAAAACTTCTTTCCCGAAAGGGTTATCAGGCATTGGAAGAGGCTGCCCAGGGAGGTGGTGGAATCGCCGTCCCTGGAGGTATTTCAAAGCCGGGCAGACGTGGTGCTGAGGGACATGGGTTAGGGGTGGTTTTGGCAGTGTAGGTTTATGGTTGGACTCGATGATCTTGAAGGTCTCTTCCAACCCAAGCGATTCCATGTTTCTAAGAAAACCATGTTAACACTCACTCCTGTACGAAGACCTTCCGCATCCGGATCAATACAGATTAATTGCTCACGGCCCTTTAACAAGTGACTGAAAAGGAAGGCTGCAGTTCCATAATTACCATTTATTTGTTGATGCTAATGGAGAATTTAGCACGTTAACCTCTTGAAAACATGGCATGTTTATTAGTGGCTTAGGGCTCCGGAAAAGAGAGTTTCAGGGAACTGAGCCCAGCTAGGTTTCAGAGTACAGTGTATTTTGGAAACTCTTCGATTTAAGGTCAGCTTCTCGTCCTCCAGCAAAATTCCCACCGTAGCTGGTGAGGATCCTGTTGAATCTGACCTTATTGGATCTGATGAAGACAGAATAAGAAAGAACAGAAAGAGAGAGGGGAAGTAACACTAAATTAAAAAAGTTATCTGGCTGCATGCCCGCTGAAAAAAGCCCATCGAGACTAATTGTCCACCAAAGAGGTGGTTGGGTCAGGTCGTGAAATAGTTGCGGTGTTTCATATTTAGAAGGTATTAACGTGATGCTATTCTTGTACGTGACCTGAGGAAGGGTGTGGATTTCTTTTTTCCCCCCCGAATAATTCAGATCTGCCTTCTCTTTATTTTTCTGTGTAAAATAAAGCCGGCGCTGAGAAGCGCCGCTCACCCGAAATGAATGTAGCTCTGATTTCCCCAGGCTGGTAGAAAATGATTTCAGCCTATAGGACCGTAACGACAGACCTTTCTAGGCTGTTTTAGGTTTAATAATTTAAGCTGATTTTCAAATTATTTACTCTTGCAGGCTTATGCTATGTCAGGATGTCGAGCAAAGGCGCGTCGTTGCTCAAAAGCAGTTAAGCTGGCAACGCAACAGGGGACTTGAAGGGATAAAAGCCGGGTGGACGTGGTGCTGAGGGACATGGGTTAGGGGTGGTTTTGGCAGAGGTTTTATGGTTGGATTCGATGATCTTGAAGGTCTCTTCCAACCCAAGTGATTCTATAATTCTTTGAAAAGCTAGTTAGTGCTTCGCCGCTCAGGCTGGGATTTAGTCAGGAGTGGTTGGCCCTTGGTGAGCCTTCTTTATTCACCTGCTTCGTGTTATTTTTTGGTTGTTTTTTTTTGTTAAAGCAGCAGAGAGGAAAGAAATCACATTCACCATGTCGATAATACCGTAGTTTCCGTAGCAGCAAAAGGCAGTAACTCAGATTTACCCAACAGAGCCCATCAGCTACTGAAGAACAGTCACGCTCAGCAAGTGATTTTAATTTTTGCTGATGAATGTGGTACTGTGGCCATCAGAGCTGCCAGGGGAAAAGGAATCGCTGCTGTTGCCCACGTTTCCGGGCTGGGTTGACTCAATTCCACTTAGCCAAGTCAGGCAACAGCGTTAAGTTATCTTTGTTTTAGCCTCTGCGCAGGGTCTCCACGATTTAATCGCTCTGTTTAGTCACTGTGGGAAAGAGGTTATTGAAAAAAGACTGTTGATTAGTCTCCTTATAAAACTTCCATGCTTTCACCAAATTAAAAAAAAACCAAACCAAACCCAAACTTTATGTAACAGCAAAAGGAAAAAAAGCCGAACAACCCAGTCATTTTCTAAATGGTGCCTATTTCTTTTTACGTTGCTCGTGGAAAAAATGATGTGCGGATAGATACGTTTTGAAAGCACTTGGGCAGAGTGATGTGACTTTGCAGGGGGAGTTGAGTAAAATTTAAAATGCTGAGATGGGCTTTAAATTGACGGGCCGAGCCGCTGTGCGCGAGGCGGGCTCAGCTTTAGCCATTACGGAGTCATTTTGTAAAATGGCATTTGCTGGAGACCAAAAAAAGCGAATTAGATGTAAAAAAAAGAAAAAAAAAAAAGGAAAAAAAAGTTGTTCTTTTGACTGGTCAGTGGCAATAGCAACTGATGTACGGCAGCAAAATTTTTCTGAAGGAATGCCCGGAGACTCCGTAGCAACGAGATGAAATATTGTGCTATATTCTAAATACTGTTGCTGTGTTTTCTGTGGAGAAGCCAGCCTTCACCCGCTGACACCGCAGCCACCCTGTGGCTGCCCCTTGGCAAACGGCAGCTTCAGCGAATGACCGCTGCGTCGGGGTTATTTTTAGGATGCCGAAAAATTGCCCCGGGTGGTATTTTATTTCCTTTCCTTGATTTATCCCAAGGACAACACAAAGGCTGTGGCATTGTCTGAAAGGTAGATGAACCACTCGGTCGCTTCGTTGGTAATAATTTATTTACTGATTTCTCTTCCCGTGGATACAGGCACTAGCGATACGTCGTTTAATAGAGCTGTTTCCTTCAGGTAGTAGGTGGTACGAGCCTGGTGAACGAGGAGGCCTTGAAAAAGGCTTCCCAAACAAGGGAAATCAGGAATAATTAATAGCCGTGCACAGAGCTAGCTCCGTCGCCCAGCTCTGCATTGCAGCATGACTTCTCCCAGCCTTAAAGAAGAACGTGCTCCGATGAAAACCTTAGCCCGGTGCTTGGTAACTTCATTATAATAGGGGAACGAAGGGAAATTCTCCAAGGGCAGCTTAGGAGGAGCCAAGGTATTGCTTCGGCTTATGAATATGTAGGTAGTAGAAAGGGCTAATTAACATCAGTTTTCTGTTTCTCTCACTTTAGCCATTTTTTTAAAGTCATCTGGATGGACTTAGCAGCATGTATTCCTTTATTTCGAGCAATAAACCATGGGGTTTTTGTAGTCTCTGCCTAGTTGTAGTAGCAATTATGGGTCCGGAAGCCTGAAATACGGGAAGAGTTTCTGATCGTTTTTTAACAGCGCTGGTCAAACCAACTTTAATATGCAAAGTTAATGTTACCAAAACAGAATGCTTGAGAGGAACTGGCCTTCTTCTGGAAGAGGGGTTTGCTATGGGCAAGAGTAATTTAGGGAACAGTAATTAAAGGTTATAAAAAAAAACCACACTTTTTTTTTTTTTTATAACAATATAGAGCATAGTCATAACCCATTGAAATCCCTGAAAGATTTGCTAATGATTTCAAGAGATTTAGGATTTTTGTTTTGTAGAGATTGCGAACGGGAGATAATTCACCTCCCATTACGTAACCGACTTAGTGCTTTCTATTTTCCGATGTAATTTGTGAACCTTTGCTCAATTTCTGTAATACAGCTCTGTGGTGGAAAGAGAGATTATTTATGCTGGAAGAGTGTTGAGCAAATATACCTTGAGGACCAACGTGTTCTTTAGAGAAGTTCTGTGACCCGTCCTGTTCAAATCGCCATGTTGTTCATGTCAGGAGAGCTTTGGTCTTCTGAAGCTGTTTATAAACTTAATAGGGCCCTAAAGATAATGATTAAAATAATTAGAGAAGAAGCAGAAAAAGCTTGCAAATCGCAAATGGAACTGGAGACAAATTTGCAGAGGCGGGGGAATAAAATGGAGGCAGGTTTTTTTCCCAACACCACCAGGAACTTGAGATGGTCACGTGCCATCAGCGCCTTCAGAAGAACGGGTGCGCCTGCTTCAGCCTTGCACAGGAGCAAGGGCACTTCTGACCCATTTGAACATAAATTCTGAATATTCTTCTCTGCTTTTACTTTTGAAAGTCATTTCCAGTAGTTGAGAACCTTCCAATCAATGGCCCTTTAGTTTTGCTTAGATAGCTCTATTAGGCAGTTGGGAAAGGGCTGTCTGAAATACAATTTGCTGCCTATTTTAGCTTACTGTCTCCCTTTAATTCACAATAGCAGATACGCAACTGGGAGTGGTGCAGCCCCTACAATGGCAAGATGCTTATTCCGGTTGTATATGAGCTGCTGTTGCAGTCAGCCTTTATACAGAGAGATAAATGGGATACACGTTTTAGTTTATTGGTGTGTGTGCTGAGGTGATATAAATTGCATTACGGCTTCTTAAATTGTTACGTAATCTCTTACATCTTTGAATTCCTCAAATTATTGATACAGAAACTTGCTGGCACTGAAACCCCCTCGGGGTTGTGTTGGGACAGGAGACCCTTATTGTCGGCGAGAAATAGGATTAGAGAATCAACAAAAGTCTTCACAGGATCCCCGGGATTGGCAGGGACCTCTGAAGATCATCTGATCCAACCCCCTGCCAGAGCAGGTCTACCTGCAGCAGGTGGCACAGGATGGCGTCCAGGTGGGTTGGGAATGTCTCCAGAGTCGGAGACTCCACCACCTCTCTGGGCAGCCTCTGCCAGGGCTCTGCCACCCTCAAAGGAAAGAAGGTCCTCCTCATGTTCAGATGGAACTTCCTATATTCAAGTTTGTGCCCATCACCTCTTGTCCTATCACTGGGCACCACTGGAAAAGGACTGGCCCCCTCCTCCTGGCCCCCTCCCTTTAAGTATTAATGAACACTGACGAGATCCCCCCTCAGTCTGCTCTTCTCTAGACTAAAAAGACCCAACTCCCTCAGCCTTTCCTCATAGGAAAGATGCTCCAGTCACCTAATCATCTCGGTGGCCCTTTGCTGTCCCCTCTCCAGCAGTTCCCCGTCCTTCTTAAACTGGGGAGCCCAGCACTGGACACAGGACCCCAGCTGTGACCTCCCCAGGGCAGAGCAGAGGGGGAGGATGACCTCCCTCCACCTGCTGGCCACACTCCTCTTGATGCCCCCCAGGATGCCATTGGCCTTCTTGGCCACCAGGGCACATTGCTGGCTCATGGGCATCCTGTTGGCCACCAGGACTGCCAGGTCCCTCTCTGCAGAGCTGCTTTCCAGCAGGTCACCCCCAACCTGTCCTGGTGCAGGGGGTTATTCCTCCCCAGGTGCGGGACCCAACACTCGCCCTTGTTGAATTTTGGAAGTTTTCTCTCTGTCCAACTCTCTTTGTTTCCTAAGTAGTGCTTTGGGGCATCTGTGGCTTTTCCTAGGATATTTTTGCAAGCGGTAAAAATAGGTACATCTTCACCGTGCGGAGATGATGCAGCGCCAGGTGGTGGTCACTGGTGAAGCAGGAAGAAGGGTCAGAGTTTTGTGATGTGTATGTAGATAGATTTTGTTTGTCACGCATAGAGGACGCTTCTCTGCAAACCATCCTGCAGCAGACACGCAGAGGCTTTATTCCCATGTATGTAAAATATTGGAATTAATTTTCAAATAACACCTTTAGTCTTCTTTCCGTTTAGGTGAATATTCAATGGAGCCATGGAACTGTTGACGTGTCCAGCTGAGGAATATTGGGAAAGCATCCAAGTCACTTCCAAAAAAGCGATTAAGAAATTGTGCGCAAGCTTCTGTCCCGTTAGTGTAACGTTAAATATGTGCGTTGGGGTGGCGTTCAGCCTCTAAGCCAACAGAATTTCTGCTCCGTTGAGTGAAAGCTTGACTTGGCAGAGATTTGGAAAAGTTGACTACGCATTTTTCAGTACGAAAGGTGAAAATACGGTTCTTGTACTCCAAAGCAATCGCGTAGTCCTGCAACTTTGGAGTGGCCGCCTCCTTCTTTCCAAATTCAGGGAGAGGGAGTTTTGGTTTCCTATTTGCAACGTTTCCGCTCCCAAGTCTAAGAAAAACCCACCCCCCAAATACTTCAGATCCGACAGGCTGCCATACTTTCAATTTTTGATTATTTTGACAATGTGCTTTCTTGCATTTTCTCCTATTCTTCCACATAAAATGTTGCGCATTAGGAAACTGAAGGTTTTCCCTCGAGCTGTGTTGTTCCTTGTGATGAATACGTGACTTCACTTTGTCCTATATCGCTTATGGAGGGAGCTTAAGAAAAAGGGGGGAAAAAAATAGATTTCTGGTGGGGTGGGCTTCAGGAGCAGGCTTATAGAGAAGCGATAAGAATAGCCAAATATTCATTTAATCAGACAGCTGCTTCCCGTGCATGCGGTGTTGATATCCTCCCATAAATGAGTCATCTTTGCAGTAATAAAAAAAGCGTTTCTCTTGTCGCTTTGAATGCAGCAGGACTTTTCGGAACTCTCACGTAGGATCTGGGATCTCTCACTTAATACTTATTTTGCCTGAGAAATGTTAGCTTCTTCAGGTGTTTTATTATACAAAATCACTTTGGTTTAGAGTATCATTGCGTAATATATGTACTTTTACTTAACGGCGTGGGGGATTGGCTGTTGTTTAGCCTGTCATTGTTTTTTGCCTGTTATTTTTACTCATTCTGAACGTAAAATGCAAATTCAACTCGGAACTGTGTGTCTCCTGGAGACCTGGGGTTTGGGGCTTTTTCGGTGACCTCCTCCGTGACCTCTGAGCCTGGATGAAACTTGCCTTCTGTGCATGGAAAATGGGAATAATAGTACTTATTCTACTCTACAATATGTTAGAATGTTCATAAATATTTATTGTTACTAACTTCTACGAGACATTTTGCTTAGAAAAATGGCCACTTTACCAGAAATCTGGCAAACTGAGGCTTGTCAAAATGCATGGAAATATTTGCGTCTGCTGCTTCACTTTATCAGCGTTGTTATAAACCATTCTGCTGCTGATTTGTAGTCATTTGTATCCCAAATGTAGAACATATTTTTGCTTTCACTCTGAAAGATTATCGGGATTGAGTTCCTGAAGGCACAAGTCTCGGAGGAAAGGATAAGTTTAGTGCAGTATTCCACAAAAGAGGGAGTTGCTTCAAGCGAGGTAGGAATCTTGGTTCCTCGATTTTTATTTTGATTTATTTAGAATCATAGAGTCATAGAATCGCTTGGGTTGGAAGAGACCTTCAAGATGATCGAGTCCAACCATAGCCTACACCACCAAAACCACCACTAAACCATGTCCCTTTTGTTTTGGTAAAAACCCCATTTTTTTATTTATAATTTCTTGTAATCTCGGGTAGCGGGGACCATTATAAAGCACAACGCCAACTTATATTTTTAGCCAATATAGTACAGGCTAAGGACCAGTTTAGCAATATTGGTTTTGTTGATAAGCGCTCGAATAAAGAAGTCCATAGGACTTCACCATAGGGTGATGGTATGAAGGGATGGGTAGCAGGAATCGGGACGGGACAGATCGGGATCTATTCCTGGCCCTGCCTATTAACAACTGCCCTTGCCTCATTGGAAACATACTCATTTTCCGTTGCGTGTAATTGAAATTCTATGTGTCTCTGTCCCATTTGGTGTTTTAAAGACGCTGTCAGAGAGAAAAGCTTGGAAACGCAGCGTTGCGAGGAAGCGTTGGAGAAGGGGAGTGGTTTCGGGAGGCTTCTGACCTATTTTCCACCTCGTGATTGCCTCTGGGCCAAGCTTTGGTGCTTGGCCATGAAGTCCAAATAAACGAGTTTGAAACGGTGACAGAATGGGGCTGGAGAGATGTAATAAAGATGTGAAGAGGCGCTGCCAAATGGAAGAGCGTTGGATGGACCGAGGGACGTCGCTCACGGCTGCCGGATTCGGGCCGCCCTGTCTCCACCCACGCGCCCCACGGAGCCGAGGGGCTCGGAGTGGTCATTGCGAAGGGTTTCCCCGATCCCTGGGGACACACCGTAAGATATATGGGATAATTCAGT
This sequence comes from Chionis minor, assembly GCA_013398295.1. Classification (NCBI taxonomy): domain Eukaryota; kingdom Metazoa; phylum Chordata; class Aves; order Charadriiformes; family Chionidae; genus Chionis; species Chionis minor. The sequence continues at coordinate 195,741 of VZSF01008154.1, read as the reverse complement.
AATGTGATTTAGCTGGTAATGGGCAAATAGTACCGTTATAACCCAACGTAGAATTGAAAATGCTTACTAGCACCTTCATGGCCATAGGAGATTTTCATTTTGAAAGCAAAGCACAGGCTTTGCGAAAGGTCATTTTGTAAATTTTCCCATTTCTTGCTGGCAGTAAATCTCACTGTGGTTTTTTTGTATGGTTGGTTGGTTTGTTTGTTTCTTGTGTTCACTTTAATTGACATTAATAGAGCTTACTAGCATCTAATTTTGGTTCTGTCCTATTGGATGAAATTTATAACCCAGCTGTGTGACCCCTCGAGGACTGAACCGTGAAGGCAGCACAGCTTTGGGTTTTTTGAATATTTATTTGAAGATTTGCAACCTGAGTTTGACCCAATGTAAAGCCAGTAAATCTGGAGGACAAAAATGTTGACTTACAAGGCAAGTTCCGTTTTGAAGGAACCTCGCTCAAAGTAATTCACCTCATGTGTAGCCAAGATCAGAATTGGGCTGCGGTTCAGTTACTCCCCTGTCTGCCAAATACTTTAAATCCTATTGTTTACTCATGTTTAAGGTTGAATCAAGCCAAACAAGGGTAGAAATCAGCAATTCCTGTGAGGGCTTACCAATGGAAAAACGAACAAAACAGAGGACCTAAATGTAGGCTGCAAAGAATGTACTGTTCCAGTTAATTAAGTCTGATTAGGTGCACCTCTAGCAAATCTCAAAAATATTATTGTTCATCTATTATGCGTTTGCTTCAAAAAAGTGAGTGACTTTCTCTGAATGGGAACAGCCCAGTCCCCATTAAATATACATGAAATATTTATTTACGGGCTTAAAGTGTCAGCCTTTTGTATAGAAATAGTTTAATAGTTTAGGCCCTATCTTTTCTTTTACAACAGGACAGGTGTTTATTCCTTTACGGTTGGCACATTTTGCTATTTATGGCTGTGGTTTTGTATACAGTCTTTGGTTTTTGTATCAACGTTGCCTATCTGTGTTTATATAGGTGACTTAATGATTTTGGCTGGGTAATTACCTGACTTTAACAAAGCCAATACAATTCAGAGATCTGAAAAGTATGAATGCCTTTCCAGATGTGATGATGATGATGATGATGATTATTATTATTATTCTAAAGAAAAAAATCAAAAGCTTCGCATTGAATAAGCATTATGGAGAGGAGGAAGAAATAGAAATGCTTTAGGCTATGTAATTTCGCTTTTGGGGTTTGCAGTCCTACAAGTCCTTGTGTTCTGTACATGCAACCCAAGTGTTCAACTTCCTTCTAAATCCCGGCTAACCTGGTGTGAGAAATTAAAAAAAATTGATTCCCTTGAAAGCAAAGAAGAGACTGGGAAGCGTTGTCTGTACACTGGAGAGCGCGACTCAAGGTTTTTCTGTTTCTTGGGTCCTTTGGATCTTTGAAGGTGGGTGATTACCTGAAAGGCAAAGAGCCTACTGGTCCAGCTGCTCTTTTCCCTGGAAACAGTTGGACATGGAGTGAGAGCGTGCACGTGGCCTGGGTTTGGGAAAAGGAATGGGATCTCCAGAGGTATTCAACGGAGAAGGGGGTAACTCATGTTTGCAACACAATTTTCAAACCTGTACGTCAAAACCAATTGCTTTTTGTAGCAAGCCAATCCCTAGGTAAGGAGAAGAATTTAGAAAGTACATTAAATAGGATCGTCATAGAATATAGCCATGGTATAGTGTCCTTCTGTAGAAGCTGCCACCACTGTTGAAGAGCAGGGATCAGCTTAATAAATCTTCATCATGTTGAATATAGTATTGGCATTTGAGGTTTTGTTGCTCCATGAGGTCACTTTTTGTGTGAATCCCATCTACTAGGTGCTACTCCTGAACTGCCGACTGCCTCTGAAGTTCTTCTTGTTTAGTAGTTCAGAATTTTGCGGTGCTGGCTTTTAGCAGGGGTTTAGTGTGTTTTTTTGGTGAAAGGTGTTGTCCTGAGTCCGTGGTTATCTGAATTTGCTAATGCCTTAACTACAAACTAGTATTTCATAGAATCATAGAATCACTTGGGTTGGAAGAGACCTTCAAGATCATTGAGTCCAATTATAAACCTACACTGCCAAAACCACCCCTAACCCATGTCCCTCAGCACCACGTCTGCCCGGCTTTGAAATACCTCCAGGGACGGCGATTCCACCACCTCCCTGGGCAGCTTGTTCCGATGATAAAGAGACAATTTAATTGATTGTCTCTTCCTTATGTCTTTATTTCTCGCAAGAATGCAAAGTCATTCTTAAAACCTTGGATATTTTGCCTCGTGTTTAATAGTCGCAGTAGGGACACCATTAATGTGCCTATCACAGCACCACAAATGAGGAATGACGACTGAAGAAGACTTTATGGCATACTTAGGACTTCTCTAGAAATAAACTTCTCAGTTCAGCCATTGTGCCTGCTTTGGCTCTCTTGAATTTATAGGCGCTACTGTTTTTAATCGTTCTGAGAAACTACAGTACACAAAAACAATCCGTCTCACTCAGGTTTTAATTGATCCATAATTCAGAATTACCACAGAAGTTCTTTGATGAAGACCAGGTTATGGATGTTATGCTTTTCAGTGTGTCCTTTGGTGTTTCTCTTCATCGTACAGAGGTGGTTTGGGTTTTTTCCACAGGTGGCGTGTCTAACTAGCTGATAAACTACGTGACGATGGGTTTTTGATCGCAGGATCTCAAAACGTATCTTTAGACCTGTCTGTGTGGTTCCAATAATGACTGTTTATTCCATTCCGTAGCACGCTTATTTGTTCCTCATGCTATCCAGTCCCTCGTTTGGATGAGTTACCTATTATTGTAGGGCGCAAATTGCTGTTTGCGCGCAGAAACCAAAATTCTTGATTGTACTCGGTTAAAACCCTTTTGACAGTAGAGAATTGCTTTTGGAAGATTGTCACCTTTTATTTATCATCTATTACAAACTACTTCAGTGTGGGGAAAGAGAAGACGTTAGACAGGAGCGATATAAACCCAAGCTTTCAAGTACTGTTTGTTGACATGCGATGAATATAGCATAGAACTTCTCATTTCATGACTCACTTTTTCTTCAAAGGGCGGAAAAATAAGCTCTTTAGACTTTGCTCCAAAAAATATATATCTTTTCATCTGCACGGAAGCCTTATTGACTTGTTAAAGCGAGAGACTTGGAGTCAGTAATGTTGGATTCTGTCGGGTTTCTTGGAGTAGCCAGTGGTGTGGTTAGTTGAGGGTGCGTAATACAGGCTGTAATATTACAGAATAGAAAAATTACAACGTTTTGTGGTCGTAGTTCAAGTCCATTTTGCACAGCCAGGTTGTTTTCAACATTAATAGAGATATATTCAATGTGTATGCGTGTGCCTGTGTGTGCATATATATATATATATNCACGTGAGCATATATATATATATATATATAAAAAAATCATATATATATATATATAAAATCAGCTTGCATTGACTCATATGAGTGCGGGAATTCATAGCGTTTAGGAATAGTGTTTTTCAGTGGCACTAGATGCACTTTTTTTGATTCTAGTTTAACCGTAAAGAGCAATTTACTAAGCCAAACGGCTTAATAATCAAGATAAAAGTATTTTCTTACGCAGATTAATAGAAACATTTGTTGTACCAGCTGTATTTAATGGCCCCCGAGATAACAGGCAGGCACAGGATGCAAAATAAGAAAGAAACTGTGCAATGATCTTTTGGTATGTACTTAACAACCTAATTAGGTACATCAGCAACCATTAATTATTAAGGGAGAGTAAAAGCTAGGATCAGGGCTACAAGGCTAACCAAAATTCTATCATTCTTTGAGGCTTCCCTAGGAATATGCATTTTTTTTTCCCCTTTAAATGGCAGATATAGAAATGCAAAAAAAATATTGCATATACATTACACCTGATGCTCTTTCTTTTTTATACTGAAATCTATAGGGGACACTGAAACTCGTGTTTTCTGTATTCTGTTTTCAATTTCTTGGAGCATTTCTTGGGTATTCAAGGCGTCAGTCTACTTCTTTCTGTTACCGGAATGTATGGCCGGACAGTAGCTGCCTTTGAGAGAAGAGGATATTTCTCTACCCAGGAATTCAGTATTTAGAATTCAGTATTTACCCAGGAAGCAGTATTTAGGAAGAATAGTTTTACGCAGGCACAATTTGAAAATGTATTTAATATTCAAATTATGCCTTTTTTTTTTTTTTTTTTTCTTCCCCTAGCATTTTACAAATAAACTGATTTCCCTGGTTTCCACAAAAGATCTGATAAGACCATATAACTTTTAATTACCAACTAGGACACTTTGCGTATGTTAGACTATAAGTAGGTTTTGTCATCCTGCCGAGGACAGAGCTCCGGGGAAGAGAAGTTAGTTACAGCCCGTTTTTCTCTTTGAAGTTCTAGTGCAAAAATATTCAAAGCTTGCGATAAGGTAACTTTTTAAGGAGAAAAAAAAATAAAAAATTAAAAGTACTGTTGTTTTCAGTATAACGCCATGTTTAATAGGAGGAAATTTATCAGAACCTGCATTGCTTTGTGTTGCGGATAGAAGATTCTCTGCTATTTAATACATGTGAGGCATTTCTTAAAAAATATTTGCTCTTTCTCTTCCTTGCGTGTTAGGTTAGCTTATTAACAGAATATTAAATCTCAGAGCAAAGTGTCTGTGTTTCATATTGCTGTTTTGCTCTGGTTTCCTGTAATTGATTAACCTCTTGCTTCCCATTACCAGCTTGGCAGATACCGCTGCTGCATCAACAAAAAATGGAAGGACAATTGGTATTTGGACAGGAAGACATTTAGACTTCAATAAATGTTGGGCATTAGCCTGAATAAAGTCCGTTTTGGTGAATGTCACTGAATGGCGGGATCTTTTCGAAAGGAAAGATTATGTATTTAACGTTGTTCCCTTTCATTCCTCATTAAATTAATTGATTAAACTACAGTAAAACAAAAGATGCATCATGTGGAAATCTCTATTATGTATATTGTATATATATGGGTATATCTATGAGACATGCTACTTTAATGTTATATATGAAATATATCTTCCCATGACAAACTGATTTTTTACATGAAAATATGAAGTTTTGTCTTGGAAAGTCGTATAAAATCTGTAAGAAATCAATCAATCGGAAGGCAGAACTGCAGGAGCCCGTCGGGAAAGGGATGAGCGCAAGGTTTCTCCTAAGGCGATGGGAATAACCGCGCGCGGTGCTTTCGGGGGCGGAAAGCACCGGAACGGTGCTGTAGCTGGGCTGGTTTCTCTTCATTCCGCATTTCAATAACAAGGATTTAAGGGACCGGGGTTTTCAGAGGGTCAACGGTGATCTCCTGCTGCTGCCTTCAAAAGGGGAAGATAGGATGATTATCTTAGGGAAGAGGATTGGAGCCCTACTTGGCTATTCCAAATTCTGCAAGAGATAGCGTCCTGAAATCCTGCACGATGGCTTAAGGCAGAATTAGTATCCCGTCTGCATTAAGGAACAAAAATTAGAGCTAATCAAGGGCCAGATATTTGATTTAGATTTAGACGGAACTGCCTAAGGCGAGGAGGTACCGATTAGAGCTCACCATACAGAGGGATGTGAAAACACCAAGTTCTCCAAAAACATTTGTTTTGTTGAAAAGGGGGAAAAAAAAGGAGCAGTTTTGGGCACAAGAAGTGATAATATCGTTGGTAGTTCCGTTGGCAGGGGTGGGTCTGAGCTGCATTCTGAACCCGTTACCCTGAGACTGGTGTTTTGGTGCAGCGAAAGCGTTGCTGCCTCGTGGCTCTTGGGCAACTGCTTCTCGTCGCCTCCCCCAGCGTTCATCGAAGCCAATTTTGGGGAATAAAAATAGATCTAAACGCTTCTCTGCGTTGGCCAAGTGCGCTGCGACTGCGTTTGAGGTCATGGCTTTCCGTTGTTTCCTGTATATACTGAGTTTACACTGAANTTTTTTTTTAATGTAGTGAACAGCTGTAACCTTACAAGGCCACTACTTTTCCTTATAGATCAGCAAATACAAATATTGCTGTGCATTAAAAGTACTTCCTTCGGTCCACAAAACAAGGGTGGCACAGGTACAAGTCCACGAGAACGACACGGTTTTGCATTTGAGTGGAAATCAATCGGGTATTAATTTCCTAATTCCACGGTCATGCTTCGATTCCAGCTGAAGGACTTGACCAGACGGTCCTGCAGGTTTCCTTGCCCTGGCTCGAAAAAATGAATTCAGTTCATTTTTGCAAATTCAGCAAATTCAATAGATTAAGACCAGCTGATAAAATGCTGTCGAATGCTTCTCCTTCCACTCTTCCGACCCAGACTTTTAAAGCCGCTCGTAAATTCTGCTGGTTTGGTGATTAATCAGCAATCCTTGTAATAATTCCTGCGTGTCGTTCCGTGTTTGATGTTGATGCCTGTGTTTCGTTTCCGATGAGTATTTCTCTCTGGAAAGCGGAAGGTTTGAAGCAGGGTTGAGAAAGAAAAAGGTCGACTGTAATTTTAATGAGAAAATTCTGTGTGTGCTGTGTCTGTGGGGGGGGGGTTCTCCATAAAATAGACCAGGAAAACGTGGTTTGGTTTTGATCCTCCTGTGTCACAGCTCTTGTCCCAAAGTTTCCGTAATTTTACAACGTTGTTAGCAACTTGCATAATGATCCTTTGATGGTCTGTAGAAGGGAAATGAACCTCCTTCCTAATGATCTCCAAATTCACCTGAGACATTTTCTCCGCTCTGTGAATAGGCATGAAAACGAGCATGAGATAAACCGGTGTGTTTTGAATTACAGGAAACTAAAATACCACTAGTTTAGTTATTACTGTGTTTCTATAGATTACATATTTAAACATTACGGATATGAAAGTTACTTTTTGCGCTTGCTGACACTCTAACCAGTATATGAAGGGTGGATCAGGCAGTACGCTCTGTGTTTCCATTTGAATTGTCCACACTTTTGAGTTTTCCTTTGTTTCTAAATTTTTTTTTGGTTCCACACGTCTTACCTGTGGAATGCCGGAGGCTCAGGTAGCTTATGTTTGGAGGAGGGTCCCTGTAAATTCACCGTATTTCAGAATAACAGGGATTGTATAGCTTATTTCTTAACTTGTATGTCTTGTATACTTCTTCGTTAAACTTTCCTATGCGTGAAATTTTGTTTTCCCAATTCTGTCCGCCCTTTACCCCTTCCATACTGCAGGATCTGGAGCTGTGGTGTGGTTAATAACCAAATTATTTGTTTGCTCATTCTCATAGGGATATAAAAATGTATGGTCCTGCTTGGATTAAGGGCTCTTTATCGCTGTCCGGGGAGGACCGTTATGCCTAATGTGTTGAGTGATTTGCCATCTAAAGCACAGCAAAATGACTCGTTCTCTTCAAAATGGCTCGGAATAGATTTTTGCAATTGATTGGACTCCCATTATTTAAGCTGAAAAGGATTTGCTGCTCGGTCCTCTGTCGCAGCCAACTGCCTCCCTGCGTGGCTTTCGGGAATTGATGGGGCCTGTGTGACCAACAGACAGTGGATACCAGAAGAAAGAAAAGGCTGAATTTTGGGGAAATAACGAGCACATCAGTATTGTTACTGTGAAACAGAGAGGGAGCATGAACGATACAAAGGCGTAAATCATCAGAGTTTATAATCTGCATGAGCTCAAGATCTGACCCAAAATAACAGCCAGAAACAAGCGAGCCTTGTTGTAGCTGACCTTCCCGTAGAAGAATCCCTAAGAGTGAAGGACTTTGTGTTCAGGAAACATTTCAAAGTTCAGGAAATCTCCTAGAAATATATAGGTCCCAGTACAGTCTCTTCTCTCAGTGGTTCGGGATTTTTTTTGAATTACTGTGTTTAACTTGAAAAACGTAACAGGAAATACCTCTTTGAGGAAAGAACCCACAATAATAAAGTTGGGGATTCATGTCGCTGACAATGTAGAGGTTGGGATTTGTCTTGATGCTTGGAACTCCTTCTCTCTCTTTCTTCATTTCCCCCTTTTCTCTTTTATTTTGCAGCACGAGGTATTTTTACGGCACCTCTTGAACTGTTATATTAGCTACTGTGCCACATTAGGGCGTAAGGGAAGCCTCTACTGACAAACTAGTCTCTAGTAGTAATGCCAAAAAAAGGGATGAAGATGCCTTCTTCATAGCAGCAGAGCAATTCTGCTGTCCCTAGTCCTCTTCCATCTTACAAGACACAAGCTTTGCCATCCCTGGACTGATGAACGGTGTCCCGTCAAATCAAGTCTCCATCGGGAGCTTAGGTTACAGCTGTGATTTCACTGCTTCTCACTAGTCTTGGAGGCCTTAGTTGAGATTTGACGAGTAGCAGCAGGTCAGTGGTTCGATGTCGTGCTGTTTTTCTTGAGGCCAGTGATAGGAAGGTCAGTGTGTTGAGCAATGACTCCATTTACTGCAAAAAGCTGGGGAAAAGTGAAAAAGGAAGCTGGTGACAGGAGAAATACTGTGTTTAGGAGAATAATTTCTTGGGTGGATGATGTTATACTCATGATACACTTATTTTCATTCTTGGTGATGTTACGCAGCGTAATGCATGCGTAAGAATGATAAAAGGGTAAAGTTATGTTATGCAGAAATGTTTCTTTCAAGACTGGGGACCAGACTTTTTCCAGTGGTGCCCAGTGATAGGACAAGAGGTGATGGGCACAGACTGGAACATAGGAAGTTCCATCTGAACATGAGGAGGACCTTCTTTCCTTTGAGGGTGGCAGAGCCCTGGCAGAGGCTGCCCAGAGAGGTGGTGGAGTCTCCGACTCTGGAGACATTCCCAACCCGCCCGGACGCCATCCTGTGCCACCTGCTGTGGGTGGACCTGCTCTGGCAGGGGGTTGGACCAGATGATCTCCAGAGGTCCCTGCCAACCCCAGGGATCTTGCGACTGAGATGCGTTAGTATGAATTTCCTGCTTGAAAACTGTGCCTTTGTGTTTTGATTTGTTCCCTGCAGCCTGATGGGATAGATTTGCAGCCCAAACAACAGCAGCAAAAAAGAGCGTGAGAATGTACAAAGATACTGCGACATGTTCCTCCACAAAGGCTTTGAACCCTACACCATAAGGCATCTGCTTTGTTAGAATATGATGTCCTAACTAAGTTTGGCGAAACACGAACGTGTTTGCTTTCTGAGTAATTTGCCCTAATGACTTTTAGCCATTTTGACAAACAGCAGCAATATTGTTAAAAGGCTCTGGCAGGAAGCTTATCTGTTCCTCTCCATCAGATGTCTACACAGATTGTTGCTCTCTGCAAGCTTTATTTCAAAGTAATGCATGCTATTCCCTTTGTGCCACCCTTTACCCTTGAGCTGGTGCCTCCGTTCACTCTCTTCTATGTTTTCTGGTGAGCTCATTGCACATTAAATAGATTTCTCTGTCCACGGATTTTTAGTTCCATTTCGTGTTGGAACTTTGGTTGTATGAACTTGGGTCGAGTCAAGCATTTGGCAAGATTCCTTCTCGCGTCCTTTTATTTTTATAACTAGATGCCGAATTGACGGCAATGCCTGTGCACCTTACTGTCCCGGGGTAATGTCTTGGAAGAGCAGAAGAAAATCGCTGTCAGCTAATTCTGGGAAGGTCAGCCTTGCACGAGAATTCCCGAAACATCGGTGCTGTCAGCGGAAGGCAGCGTTTGCTCTCAGGGTTGTGGGAACCACAAGTCGCGTCCGGACCTGCCCCTAGCTAAGAAGTAACGTGTGTGCGTATTTTATTACTGTAATGTATAATTTTAACATGCGCTGAAGCCTTTACTTGTTCATTGATCTTTTTATATTTGTGATTCAGGCTGCCTTGAATGTAAGATGAAACGGGAGCGTTGATCTGCTGGAGGGCAGGAAGCTCTGCAGAGGGATCTGGACAGGCTGGATCGATGGGATGAGGCCAACGGGATGAGGTTCAACAAGGCCAAGTGCCGGGTCCTGCACTTTGGTCACACCAACCCCAGGCAGCGCCACAGGCTTGGGGAGGAGCGGCTGGAAACTGCCTGGGGGAAAAGGATCTGGGGGTCCCGGTGGCCAGTCGGCTGAACGCGAGCCAGCGTGTGCCCGGGTGGCCAAGGCAGCCAATGGCATCTTGGCCTGGGTCAAGACTAGCGTGGCGAGCAGGAGCAGGGCAGTGATGGTGCCCCTGCGCTCAGCACTGGTGAGGCCGCAACTCGAGTGCTGTGTTCAGTTTCGGGCACCGCGGTGTCAGAGAGACATTGAGGTGCTGGAGCGTGTCCAGAGAAGGGCAACGGAGCTGGTGAGGGGTCTGGAGAGCAAGTCTCGTGAGGAGCGGCTGAGGGAGTTGGGATTGTTCAGCCTGGAGAAGAGAAGGTTGAGGGGAGACCTTCTCACTCTCTACAACTCCCTGCAAGGAGGTTATAGCCAGGTGGGGTCAATCTCTTCTCCCAAGGAACAAGCGACAGGACAAGAGGAAATGGCCTCAAGTTGTGCCAGGGGAGGTTTGGGTTGGATATTAGGAAAAACTTCTTTACCCAAAGGATTATCCAGCATTGGAAGAGGCTGCCCAGGGAGGTGGTGGAATCGCCGTCCCTGGAGGTATTTCAAAGCCGGGCAGACGTGGTGGTGAGGGACATGGGTTAGGGGTGGTTTTGGCAGTGTAGGTTTATGGTTGGACTCGATGATCTTGAAGGTCTCTTCCAACCCAAGTGATTCCATGATTCTGTGATTCCGTCTCTTGTATTTGCCAATTGCTGGCAAAAATGTTGTTGTCGGGGACATTCCGTAGTTCAGGTTTCGTTCCGTTCTGTACCAGTATATAGTCACACAAACCACAGCGACAATGAATTTAACTGTTTGCACACGCGCATGTCCAGTGTGGATGTGTGCTCCCTACATATCGTAGCGGCGGTGGCTTTTCAAAGGAGCTGAATGATCCTGTCCTGGAGGAAAAACTAGAAAGCTGTTTTAAATCTGGCTCCCAGTGAGCAACACAAAAGAGAACCCTACGCCGATCGATAATCTTTAAAAGGGGGCTGGGGAGGTCTTGCTCTCTCTGGTTGTGACTGGCGCTGCTGCGGGGGGTGACTGGGTAGAAATCAATAGGACGCGGTGGAGAGCTGCCTGCTGACGTGTGTTGCGGTTCTAGTTTGAAGCCCCAGAGTGAAAAATGTTGGCTACGTGTTACAGTTCTTTGAGGATCACCCTGTTTCTGAGGAATTTGCTCTCTACAGCTACCTGAAAGGAGGGTGTAGCCAGGTGGGGGTCGGTCTCTTGTCCCAAGGAACAAGCGGTGGGACAAGAGGGAATGGCCTCAGGTTGCGCCAGGGGAGGTTTAGGTGGACATTAGGACACATTTCTTCCCGGAAAGGGCTGTCAAGAACTGGAAGAGGCTGCCCAGGGCAGTGGTGGAGTTGCCATCCCTGGAGGTGTTTCCCAGATGGGCAGACGTGGTGCTGAGGGACATGGGTTAGGGGTGGGTTTGGCAGTGTTGGGTTGACGGTTGGACTCGATGACCTTAAAAGGTCTCTCCCCACCTGGGTGATTCTGTAATTTGGGGCTTAACTATTCTAACACATGCCCAGCTCCATGGAGAGGTTGCGTGTGCATTGCAGTATATTCTATGGGACTCTCTTACCTATGGACACGCAGTCAGTCTCCGTTACCTCCCGCTGTTCCCGAAACATTCGAAAACTGCTGATTGTTTCTCAGCTAACTTTGTGGGGGCATTTATTTTATTTTATTTTATTTTAATTCTGCAGTGGGCCTTTTCTGGCATAATGGGTGGATTCCAAAATGCAATCCTCAAAAAGATTTTTTCCCCCCCATCCTACTGGTTACAATCATGATAACTCATGATTGAGTTCCTCAAACTTAGAGGAAATGTCCTAATTCTCAATTTTGGTGGGGTGGGGGTTTTGTTTGTTTGCTTGTTTTGGGGTTTTTGGGTTGTGTGGTTCGTTTTTGTGGTTTTTTTAAAATAATTACTATTCTAGATTAAAAAAAAAATCAGCAAATTTAAATCAAAAGCCAAAACAAGATCAAAANGTTTGTTTGCTTGTTTTGGGGTTTTTGGGTTGTGTGGTTCGTTTTTGTGGTTTTTTTAAAATAATTACTATTCTAGATTAAAAAAAAAAATCAGCAACTCTAAATCAAAAGCCAAAACAAGATCAGACATGACGTAGACAAGAGCTGAAGCCATCTAGCATCACAGATGGTCCTTTTTGGATACATTTGAGTTCCTCTGAAATCAAACCCGGGGGTTGCATCGGCTCAAAAGCGACCTCCTCGCGCCGTTATTGCCAACGTGAGCACGAAATACCACGTGAATCACGGAATGGTTTGAGTTGGAAAAGACCTTAAACATCATCTAGTTCCGACCCCGCTGGACGAATCGTAGGAACGAGACGGGCGTGGAAAACTGTACTCGTGCGTTTTTGTCTTGCTTGGTAAATATCAAATAGATGCGACTGGAATTAATCATCTCTTTGAGTTAGGAGCTCGGAAGGCATTCGGAATGCTCTCAAATCCAGTGTTCTGTGCGAACGCAGCGAGACCGAGCGCGGCTTGAGGGGGGGAAAAAAAGGAAAAAAAAAAAAAAGAAAAATCAAAACACTCAAAGGCACGCAGCTGGGTAATTCAATGAGGCTGGTGCGTAGAGGCATTTCACGCAGTGGGACTTTAATTTTTACGCGCCGGGCAGGCTGGCTGTGCGCTGGAAAGCAGTTTTCCAACCCCCCCCCCCATGCCATTGACATGCATAGCTGGGCTGGTAGGTGTAAAAATAGCCGGGCAGCGCCTGAATTGGAAATGGTCACCGACTGCTGCCCGCAGTTGCTGGGGTTTCGGGTTCTCCGGGACGCAGGACGGCTTGGGGAAGCGGGGGGGAGCCTCGGGACGAGTGGCCGGGACCCTCCTCCTGGATCGTCGGTTGTCCTTCGGGAACGCCGGGCAGCCTCGGCGACGCAAGGGCCGTCCGGCTTGCGGGAGTGAGCGGAAGAACCGCTATGGGCAATGCACCGATCTGCCAGGCTTGTCATTCCGATAAGGGTTTAAGAACGCAAGGGAACATGCAGGATTTGGATAAAAACTCTGACTATTACGGATGCATCAGTGAAGAAAGTAAAGACCCCGAAGCCCTGGTAAGTCTTGGCTGGAGAAAACCGGAGTCAAAGGGGAAAAATGAAGATCAGGTCAGGTTTGAGAGGGATCTCTTTGCTCTTAACTTCATAGCTTGCAATATTAGATGATCTGCTAAACGTGTCCGTGTTCCAGCTTTCCTTCTGCTATTGCTGCTGACCGCAATTAAAACCCAGCCGTGGCTGAGCTGTGCGGTCACCTGGAGGTGGTGTCGGTCACCAGAAGGTGTAGGTGCATGGAGAGAGAAGACCATCAGTGAAACGAGTCCTTCAGGCGAAGGGATGGAATCGATTATCCCGGTTTACACGACTGCTGTGAATGATCCCGCACGGATCATTCTCAAAACTTGAACTCAGTAACTTTTTTTTAAGCTGTTGTCTGGCCGGTATGTGATATTATTTTCTCTTTTTGCGGTACAGCCAGAGCCCCACAGATCTTTGGGGGGGCTACAGGGAGTGGGACCAGTCACACCAGTGACTGCAGCACTTGAGACTTGGGCAGAAAGGGATTGTAACAGTAACATCAGCATTTCCTCTGCAAACCATAAAAAAATCACTGAGAGGGATACTTTTATAACATCTATGGCAAATGAAATGCCTTTTTTCTCTTTTTTTTTATTTTTCTCCTTTTTTTTTCTTTCCTCTGCTTGGAAAACTTGTCATTAAACGGTTATTTCATTCCAAATGGGCAATGAAAGGAGGCGGTGCCAGAACTGCTGGCACAACAGGAAGCTCAGAAAACCTTTAATGTCAATATTATATTCAAATACGTCATCCCGTATTCATCTAAAATAAAATTGTTCTCAGGTTAATATTATGCTTCGCACCTGCGGGAATTACTGCGGGACGTTATAGGAAATGAATTGCAGCGTTTGTGAGGGAGGAGATTGGAGGTTCTCCCAGCACCAGCTCATGAGAAGTTCTGCTTTGGCCTAGAAAATAATTTTGATGCTGTTTTGCTTTTCTGGTAGGAATTTTTTTATTTTTTTTGAGGGGAGGGGGGGCTGAAATTCCCTGACCAGTGCTACTGCTGATTTCACTGACACCGGAGTTGGACCACTTCTTCAGAAATAAAACATTCCTCCAGCTAAAGCATGAACTGAAAGTATTTCTTTGAGCTTTCAGCAACGTGGGTGGGGGTTTTTTTTATTTTTTTAAATTTTTTTTCCCCCTTCTTCCACCAAGCAGTTTTTGGTTGAATTAACAAAGAAGCCCCAGCATTTCTGAGTGGAAAAGTGAAGTCGGAGGGGACACAAAGCAAGCCCAGGTGGGGAGGACAGGCTGCTCCTATGGTTGAATATGTGGATTTCAAGCAGGCATTAGAGTGTTTCCCGTAAGGGGAACGGCCTGAAGCTGCCCGGGAATGTTCAGAAGTTCCCCGTGACACCAATCAGCAAACTCCGGAGAGTTTTCTCTCTCTGCGCGCACGCTCTCCCAGCCGCCCTTCGGCATAAGGCCAGGTCTCTGAGGAGGCAGGAGCGAGCCAAAGCCCGCAGCATGTGATCTTTGAGGGTGTTTTATTATTTATTTTTCCCCCCTTTTTTAATACATTTTTTTTCCCCTGGATACTTTTCAGTCCGCTCTTCCACAGCAGGCAGAGATCGGGCACTTCGATAACGTCTTTGATACGTTTCGCGATAAAATCTTGGCTTTGTTGCGGGGCCGGTAGGGGCTGACAGAGCCGCTTTAGGATATCCGTCTTGATTCAGATGTTACGCTGCTTGGGGGATTACAAAGGAAAATCGCTGTATTTCCCTAAGAAGGTTTATAGTCTCTCATTGTATTTATTATTATCATTCCTTATAAAAGTTTTAAGAAAAAAAAAAAAAAATTAAGAGCGATGGCTGAAAATTAAAGAAGTCCACGAAGTTTTGTCCTGAAGGGAGAAATTGTATATTGTCTTTTCCCCAAAAAAAGCATATAGTACCCAGCAGAATATTTGGTTAGCCCTACATTTCCTGTGCTTTTTATATAGCTGCAGGCACGCTGGCGGACTTGATGACCGAGCTGAGCGGGACGACTCCGTGGATCTTGTAGCAGACGAAAGGTTCGGAATAATTCCCCTGGCATTCCGCCGACTCAGGTGGCAAAACTGCTTTGCATAATCCCATCGTGCCGAAACGGAACCCAGCCGCAGCCGGCTGCGCCAGGCCTGGCCTGCTGGAGACATCAGGAACGTGTTGGTTCCACCATGCTGAATTAAATGTCTATATTAGGCCGAATAACTTTGTGAAAGTCAGATTTGATACTGAGTTCATCTTTAAAACAACAGCAGCGTTAAAAAGAACCCCAACAAACCCACAACCAAACTATCTCATAGTCCTATTTTATAGATTTAACTACTTTTTTTTTTTTTGATGTGCTGAAATGAAGACGTCCCAGATGGCAAAACACTGGGGTTTGCCGTGTTTGCTGTACATTAGCCTCCCTCTCAATTTGGATATTTAATTACCTTTATATTTGCGCTTGAAAGTGTCCGGTCCGGTATATACTTTGGAGATATGGCTGGATCATGTTGTATTTCAGGCTGCTTAGGACAGACTGCTCGTTCTGGCTAGTTTAGACCCCTTAAATTGGGACAAACTGCTTTTGGGAAGTATCCCTTTTTCTTATTATTATTTCTCGGTGCCACGGGGAGCCTGTGTGACCTGCTTGAATTAGAGGTGTCACTTTTACAGGGGTGAATTTAGACGAAACGGGTTCCTCTCTGCTACCCAGAGCTGAATTGTTTGAAATTTAGGGCCAGGATTGCAGGAGTTCTATTTTAGAGGTCGCGTTCGGCTGGGAATTAAGGGGAAACAGCGAGTGCTTAATATCGCGACCAATATACAAGCAGCAAACGTCACGGTTAACGAAGAGAAAGGTTTTTGCGTGGTTGAGATGCGCTTCCAGTGTAACTCCCCAGCTGATTAGGGGTAAATTAATGTGAAGAGAGAAAAGGAAATTGTCTGTGCTGGCTGCGATGCTACTTGCGTGAATCCTAAAAAAAAAAAAAATCTCCTAAATGAAACCTGGTTTCTTTCCACACTGGACAAAATGAGAAATTCTTGATTGACTACTTCAGTATCTGTTTTACTTTCTGTACGAGTGAGGTCTTTAGGATGAGTCTTGCCGGCAGAACCACCATTGGATTAGAATCTGCTGCATTTCGGTAGCATCCGTTTTGTTTGCATCTATTTTAGTTGATCTCAGAGGAACATGAAATCTTTGGTGTTTTGTTTGTTTGTTTCCCCCCGCTGTTTATGGTACCAGTAAGTTTGAATCAATGGGCAATCGGTTAATGGTATTTAGGTAAGTAAAGCTGTTTGATTCCCTCTGAGAGCACCCTCAGTCAGTTTGCGAACGACACCAAATGAAGCGGGAGCGTTGATCTGCTGGAGGGCAGGAAGCTCTGCAGAGGGATCTGGACAGGCTGGATCGATGGGATGAGGCCAATGGGATGAGGTTCAACAAGGCCAAGTGCTGGGTCCTGCACTTTGGTCACACCAACCCCAGGCAGCGCTACAGGCTTTGGGGGGGAGCGGCTGGAAACTGCCTGGGGGAAAAGGATCTGGGGGTCCCGGTGGCCAGTCGGCTGAACATGAGCCAGCGCGTGCCCAGGTGGCCAAGGCAGCCAATGGCATCTTGGCCTGGGTCAAGACTAGCGTGGCGAGCAGGAGCAGGGCAGTGATGGTGCCCCTGCGCTCAGCACTGGTGAGGCCGCAGCTCGAGTGCCGTGTTCAGTTTCNAGGCTGCCCAGGGAGGTGGTGGAATGGCCGTCCCTGGAGGTATTTCAAAGCCGGGCAGACGTGGTGCTGAGGGACATGGGTTAGGGGTGGTTTTGGCAGTGTAGGTTTATGGTTGGACTCGATGATCTTGAAGGTCTCTTCCAACCCAAGTGATTCTGTGATTCTGTGATTCTTTACCACTGATGGCATTAGCATATTTCTTTTATTAGGAGAGGTTCCTTGGACGATAAAACAAGGGATGGAAAGGGAGAACGATAAAATTATCTGTCAACAGCCCATCATAAGCCTCACTTACAGGCCAGATTTTTGTTAAGACTAGTTATTATTCTGCTAGATATGCTTGGAATGGCGTCCTAATTCTTTCTAGAGGTGCTCCGGCATTGTTACCTCTCTATTTAGGAACATCGGTAGCGGTGGAAACCTGCCATGGAAACCATTTTAATGCCTGCCAAGTTCTAAAGTTGTTACTAACACCTCAATATCTCAATGTAACGGTGTCCAGAAATATTTTTCCTTTCTTTCATATTATTCAAGTCGTTTAGCGGAAATCTTGGTTCCGTATCGGTATTTAAGAGACTTCAGTAAGCGTGTGTGTCAGGCAGGAGAACGGAGACTGATCCTTGTGGTTCATTTGGACGCTTCCTAAATCCTTCTTGCTTCAGGCAGTGATTAAATGGTACTTTCACTCAAATTGCAGCACGGGAAACTTTCCCATTAAACAATAGGATTATCCATTTCTATTTTTAGCGTAGCGCAACCTGTCTTTTACTCCTTAGCAAAGACTTAGCAAAGCCCGTGAAGATTTTTCTAGCTTTTAGGGTTGCTTGGATCACGGCAAAAGCCTTCATTCTTTAAACCCAAATCCTTTGGAGTTGGGGGGGAGGGGGAGTTGGTGGGGTTTTTTTTGTTTGTTTGCTTGGTTTTTTTGTTGTTTTTTTTGTTGGTGGGGTTTTTTTGGGTGTGCTTTTTTTTTTTTCTTTTTTTTTCTTCCTCAAAATCCAGGCTGTGTTTTCCAGGCGCTTTTGAGATTCTGTGTTTTATTTTTTTTTAGATTCGCACTGATGAGTACAACTCTGACTTACACACATTGCTTCCAAGCTGAGATGTATTCCAAAAATGTTTGGTACGTGAATAGCCCACTGGGACATCAGGGATTACGCCTGCCTCAAGTTCAGCTACTACTGAAGTGCTTTTCCGGACTAGCACCTTATTATACTGGCATTACTTTATATTTTAAAATCAGTAAGGATTAAAATAACTTCTATCATTTCAAATGCCCTATTTGAAATAGGGGTGCAGCTGGGCGAAAGGCTTTTTATTCTCTGCTTTTTGGTAGAAAACGCTGCAGTTTTGCCTTAATCCTCACAAACCCTTCATTGACAGCAGCGGACGTCAGCTGGCAGCGAGTCCAGTATGTCAAATTAATGAACGTGGTGGGAGGACTCCCACGGATGTCTGTGGCAGCGAAGGATCATAAAGGGTTTACAGAATACATTTATTTCTTGGCTTAAGTAAGGGTTGATTTTCCAGTAGTTTTCTCTTCCTTTTCTGTTGCTGCTGTCGTTGTTAATACTGGCCCCAAAACTCAGGAACACGGTTAAGCCTGTATTTAAATCCCTCCTTTAGCACGTGACTTAAACCTGTTTAATTTGAGATCGATTGGACCTAAAGGTGTGGTAAAATATATGCATATGCTGATTTTGCCAAACGTAGCGCTTGATCTTCTTTATTCTTCTCCCGGTTAAAACCAAAGCGGAACGGATTAAACGTTTGTACATGCCAGTGGAAAGAAGAGGGTGGCTGGTGTCCTGCAAGCTCTGGAATTTTAAGGAGGAGTTTGCAAGAGAGTCAAAGCTGTCGAAATACAACCACCAGCATAAAATGAAAGTCGTCCCTTAGGAATAATCGGGAATTTTCCCATCAATATCAGAAGACAGAGTAGTTGAAGCCTGGCTTTTCCATTAGTAAAAATTAAAAGGATCTGTAAGCGTGTAATAACTTACAGTTGTGTCTGTCTGGAGCAGTCTTGTAGCAGGATCTGATATTCGGATAAAGCTTTTAGGCAGGCATGGTTTTTTCCTCTTTATGTTACTTAAAAATACATGTTTGTTGGGGTAGTGTAACAGCAATAAGAAACTTTCTAAGTATCAAATGCAGCTTTCTGGGAAGAGCCTTTGATATGAAACTACCACAAAACTGTCATATGCAAATATTAAAATCACTGGAATAAGTCTTTCAATATGATGTTGGAATTATAATACATTTGTTATTTTATAATGTGCGTAAATGATCATGCATTCCCCTTCCCTTCCCTTCCCTTCCCTTCCCTTC
>VZSF01008154.1:92138-176397 GCA_013398295.1 Chionis minor | reverse complement strand
ATATTTTATTATTCTTTAAAAGAGTAGTTTTAAATTTTTATTTCTTTAATAAATTTTTCTGATTTATAACCATCATCGTCGCCCTAGAGTGACAGACCCCCTGAGATGAAAATAATTACTTGCTGGATGCTATTTGCTACATCTTGGTAGAGAATATGTAACTTGCAAGTGATCTCTTGTCTCTGAAAGCTCATCTTC
Organism: Chionis minor; assembly: GCA_013398295.1. Lineage (NCBI taxonomy): Eukaryota > Metazoa > Chordata > Aves > Charadriiformes > Chionidae > Chionis > Chionis minor. The sequence continues at coordinate 176,199 of VZSF01008154.1, read as the reverse complement.
CTCTTCACACTTCTTATGATTCAGCTTCTCATTGCTTAAAAAAAAAAAGTCAGTTTATTTTAAGGTCAGTTGTGTCTTTTTCCTGGATAAGAAGATGCATTAATTTATGAGAAAGAGACGTTTGTGTAGTTCAGACTGATGTTTTAGAATTGTGGGCTTTTCAGTTCAACTGGTTATTAACAAATTCTGTACGAGCCAACGTACGTGGCAGGCTGGGTTAGATCTGAAATGCCTACACATGCTTGAATGGGAAAAGCTGTGGGATAAAAATGCTTTTTTGACGTTGAAATAAGAAGATTGGGAATATCGTTCATCCAGGAATTTAGATACTGACATTTCATTAAGTTTTGCGATTTAATCTATCGTCCTTCATGTCTTCCAGTAAATTAGGGGGAGGAAAACATACATTTTTATAAGCAAAGGAAGTGGCTTTGAAAATGAAGCACCGTTGCACTTTTTTTCTTCCAGAAAATGAATGTTATTTCATTAAAGGCTGGGAAAATATGTTTCCATTACAGCTGTTGTTATCTCGTTTTACTCATTTACCATATTAAATTACTGAGCCCGTGCTGTTGCAAGTGCATGCTGCAGCTCGTGGTCTGGCCTGCGTATCAGAACTGCAGGCTGAGACTCTGCTGTGGTACTTGAAATTAAAATTAAAATCGAAATTAAAATTAAAATCGAAAGTAAAATTAAAAAATCAAAATAAAAGTCCTTTGCCTTCGTGGGGTCATAGCTGTACGTTAGGCTTGCGGCGCACAGTATCGCCGTTATTCTATTGCGATGCTATTTGGAGACCAGCAGCACTTTGAGCTCAATAAAAAAGAATTAATTCAGGGCACCAAGGATAAAATGTGCGCCCCTGATGAACTAATTCCCTGGCGGGGTTTACAGAAACGCTTCTGCGAGGGAGCAGAATATTGTTCATCCAGGAATTTAGATACTGACATTTCATTAAGTTTTGCGATTTAATCTATCGTCCTTCATGTCTTCCAGTAAATTAGGGGGAGGAAAACATACATTTTTATAAGCATCTTTTAAATACTGAAAAACATCAGGAAGCCGTGAAAACCTGAGTTTGGATTGTGCAACTTTTCTCCTGCAGTGAGCTGCCTTCTCAGCTCCAGGTATTACCTTAAGATCATAGAATCATAGAATCACTTGGGTTGGAAGAGACCTTCAAGATCATGGAGTCCAACCATAAACCTACACTGCCAAACCCACCCCTAACCCATGTCCCTCAGCACCACGTCTGCCCGGCTTTGAAATACCTCCAGGGACGGCGATTCCACCACCTCCCTGGGCAGCCTCTTCCAATGCTTGAGAACCCTTTTGATAAGGAAGTTTTTCCTGATGTCCAACCCAAACCTCCCCTGGCACAACTTGAGGCCATTTCCTCTTGTCCTGTCGCTTGTTCCTTGGGAGAAGAGATTGACCCCACCTGGCTATAACCTCCTTGCAGGGAGTTGTAGAGAGTGAGAAGGTCTCCCCTCAACCTTCTCTTCTCCAGGCTGAACAATCCCAACTCCCTCAGCCGCTCCTCACGAGACTTGTGCTCCAGACCCCTCACCAGCTCCGTTGCCCTTCTCTGGACACGCTCCAGCACCTCAATGTCTCTCCGATACTGCGGTGCCCAAAACTGACCACAGCACTCGAGCTGCGGCCTCACCAGTGCTGAGTACAGGGGATATTAACGTGGTGAGCCACCCGTCAATTAAGAGCTTTTTTTTAGTGAAGAAGAGTTAATAAGCCATCAGCCTTTTACTAATTATAGGCAGAGCTGTTGGACGGGCGCTGCCTGGCAGCTCTGGAGGTTGTAAATGGCATTAACGCTGGCAGACAACCCTGGAGACTGCCGGAGTGACAACGTCTGTCTCAGCGCTGGTTTAATTTGCCATAATAACGCAGGATTCGGTTTAACGTGAAGGTTTCTGGAACTACTGAGGATTCCAGAGTCTTGATTTCTACAAAGCCTACAAGTTAATAGCAGGTTTTGCTCACCCTCCTGCTCAGGGCCGAGCTCTTCAAAACTTACAGCTAAATAAATTTTCTCCCTAAAATCAAAGCGGTTTGTCCTGGGGTGGTCGGTGCTTGAAATACAAGTTTAAATACAAGTTTAAAAGGGTTTTTACTATTCAGATACCCACTGTAATACGTACACAAGCTAAAAATGTTATATCAAGGTGCAAAACTACTATTTGGTTAATATACGTTGGTTTTGAATTCTGATTTTTGCCGTCGTTTGATTAATAGACCATATTTAACAGATGAGAATTGTTCAGTTGGCCTCGTTGCTAGGCTCCCTTCTCCCACAAGAAATATTTGGGATTATGGACAGGCTGGGGTTGTTCACCTTATCTGGAGGAGGAAAAAAACCAAAGCTCAAGGGCAGGAATAATTTTACTGTAGACATGATTTCAAGCAAGCATTTTGGCTGCTTTGGATGATGTTATTATAAAAGCTGTCTCTTGAAAACTCAAGCCTCCTCCTCCCCCAGTCTTTCCTTCTTCAGCAGGAAGCTGATTTTCAGCGGCAAATTTGAACATGTGGAGAAATTGCGATGAGTTTGGTACGGCATATGATTTCGACACTCCGCGTCTTCATTTATTTTTGCCCACGTCTATAAAATGCCTTTGAGAAACAGGGGTGTGCTCCGAAACGGGAAAAGCAACCGGAGCGAGGACTGAGGAACCAGAAGGGAAGGTTTCCGACTGCTTGTATAAAATACTGATTTCCATATATGATTTAATTAGTGAGATTCCCTGAGCTATACGTTTCCAATTCAGGCAAAATTCTGGTGTTGCAGTTAGCAAGAAAGAAGTTGAATAGATGAATTCGCAGCCTCTCAGTAATTTTTTTTTTTAATCGTATATTTATTTGATTATTTTTTTATGTTTTCTTATGCAGTGCCTGACCACTAGGTACTTCCAAAGAACTCATTTTCATTCTGTGGTGGGTGTACTTAAAGTTATAGTGATTTTTTTTTCCACATTGTAGTTTATTTGTTCATAGTCCTCTGAAAATTCTCCTTTCTGGCTGAAGTTATTCATCCCCAGACCAAAGTTAGGGAAGAAAAGCGGAGTGAAAAGATAGGAGCCTTTTTGTAAGGTTCAGTAGCATCAAATATTCCTTACAAATCTATAGTATGTGTTGGAATTGCATTGCAAATGGAGTTTTTTTTGGAAAAGTTTTTATCAAAGGCTTGTAGTACTGTCTCACTGCATAGGTATTAGAAGTTGGGGTTTTTTTACTGTGACTGTTGTCCTTCTCTTTGATGAATATTTGATACCTGTAGAACTGCAATTAAACAGTCCGGGTCCAATCAGGATTGTAGGGAAGAGAAGATTTCTCAATGGAGCAGCGGTCAAACGTTCATGTTTAGTGCTGTCAGTGGTGGGTTTTCCATCGAGTGGGTTGGAGGTCTCCGTGTAGGACATCAGGAAAAGCTTAAGTGCACGGACCGTGAGTTTGTCCCGTACTATAAAATATCCGCTAAATATTCTGCAATCCTTCCCCCTTTATCCTAACAGCATGCTAATAACGTAGGGAGTAGATTGCCCAGCCTTAGTGGCCACATGCAAATAAAAACGATCCCCGATTCGTGGGTGGCATGTAGAGATGCCAGCTAAGACTTTGCTAATTATCATGTAATTGCAATTACACGTGCTCCCGTGGTTGCCGGTCGCTGCTTTAGGCGTGCTCTTCTCTTGTCAGCCTTTCTTTGCCTTGTTGGTAGAGCGTGTGCTTATGAGCATGATCTACATATATGTGTAAAACTCCTAATAAATAAGTAAAATAATCTCAGGAATTTGTGCATAGGAAGAGATGACGCGATACACATCACATGGCACAAAGAACTCCGGCTCCGTGGTTTTATCTTCCCTTCAGTGTCTTCAAATGACAGTTCGTTGGCAGTTTGTCTTCACCAGTCAACAAACTGGTAAAGACCAATATTCCAGCTTCTCTGCCACTGGAATGCATCCATGAATTCAACTAAAAACCTGCATGTAAGGAAACAAAGTATTTAATGAGATTACAGAGTCAAATGGAAAAGCCCACAGATCAAAAATCATTGTTTCCTACCGTGGTACGGCTACAGAGAACCACTGCTGTTGACTGCCGAGACGATTTTGTCAAAATGGATTTGAACTGGTAACGTGCGGAAGTGAGTAAATGGCTGAGGCAGTAGTACTGACAAAAATGCTTTTTAAAGGCCTTGAAAGAATGGGGAAAAGGAGAAGCTACTGATGACCTACTGAAAAATTAGAGTTGGCAATCAAAACCAGGAAAGAAAATAGAGATATGAAGTACGCCTGACTTCTAAGCTTTAAAACACAGGGCTGAATCTTTTGAGTGTTTCGTGGAAGCAAACGCTGGTATTTGTATGTGAACTTGTATGCGAAGCAGCTGGATTGCTGCTTCGTGTCTTTTATTCGGGTGTTTAAGTTTGATTTTTAAATGAGAACATCAGGCAAATCTGCGAGAAACTGTTTTGAACTAGGAGAGGCCAGACTATGAAGAGATGGGTACAATGATACTCATCTAATGTGAGAGCAGTGCATGTTACAGTGAGAAAACATGTCATAAAAACCATAAGATGACGTAGGCTGGGATTTTCAAAGGCACTGAAATAAAGCCTCAAGATCTCATTGTCTTTCCCTGGGATTTTAGTGGTTTTGTTCCTCTTCTAGTCACGATCAAGCACTGTTATTTCGGAGTGAGGACATAGACAGCGAGAGACACTCTTCCGGAATAAAAGTGGCTCTACAGGGAGTTCATCGTGAAGAGTTAATACATAATAACTCTTCGTGTAGACCAGAAGTTCATACTGCGCACCGTGATCGATACTGAGGTGTGCTTAATGTGTCTTGAAGCGATGTGCGTTGCAGTAATTTAATTTTGAGATGGCAAAAGTATGAATCAAGGAAGCGGGCATCTATTTTGAAAGCGTTGCTTGCATCTTCTTAGCCAGAAACAAATGGAACATGGTCGTATGGTCTCAGCCACGGTCTAAGCTTCGAGCAGTATTTGAGACTTTAATGTTTCTAGCCTTTCATGTTACTCTCCGTGAAGGAAAAACAAGCGATGATTGATTCACCCCTCATAAAACAGGAGTTGTGGATGTTCGTTTGTTGCGCCATTCTTGCTTAACCTTTTAAAAGTATAGAAACAGGTGATTGCGGTTTTGGACGATAAATTATTGTAGGAATAGTAAAGCATGGGGAAAGAGAAGGTAAAATGTGTGTCCTATTGAGGACAAAGATGCTTTTCCCGTTAATTTCAAGAGTGTCTTGTTCTTGGTTCTTGTTTTTACGCAACCGCTTGATTTTTGAAGGACACATAGAATCATAGAATCAGCCAGGTTAGAGGAGTCCAACCATCAACCCAACGCTGCCAAACCCACCCCTAACCCATGTCCCTCAGCACCACGTCTGCCCGGCTGGGAAACACCTCCAGGGATGGCGACTCCACCACCGCCCTGGGCAACCTCTTCCAATGCTGGATAACCCTTTTGGTGAAGAAGTTTTTCCTAATATCCAATCCAAACCTCCCCTGGTGCGACTTGAGGCCGTTCCCTCTTGTCCTGTCGCTTGTTACTTGGGAGAAGAGATTGCCTTTAAACATTGAAATATAATTTTGTGTCTTCATGCGCACGTACGCATCACAGGAGATGGTGCAGCGCTAATAGCTATCCTTCCGTCTTGAAAGGGATCTATTTCAAGTCCCTGTCACAACCCTCTCCTGTGCAAAGGCTCATCCAAATGCTTCCCTGGCTGAAGCCTTGGAGCTACGAAAGGGTTCTGTCAACGTGAATTCCTGCGCCACCTTCCCCGTCACCCTGCGGCCTCTTTAGAAATTTGCACTGCTTTCTTAACAGGAGATGATGTGGAAAATGTGCTGGAGTTTGCTGAAAGGAATTTAAAAGGAAATATTTTTGTCTTGGCATGTAGCGCGGTTGTAAGAAGAATCGTTTTGATGACATCCATCTGTTGCAGATGAAAATAGGTTGGAATCGGGGATTGTGAAGTGAGTTAGTACAGCGTGATAAGTAGGGTGACCGAAATAAACGCGTTGCAATGGATTGGGTGACTGAAATAAACTGCTTTGTCGATCAGGATTGATAAGCTGAAAGTGGGAGGTTTTTGGGACGTTCTCCCGATGGGAAGGAATGGTTTTCACCCGGTGTTTCTGACAGGGAGGTGAAATTAGATGGGAAACACGCTCAGTTGGAGGTGTCTCAGTGGAACGCCGTGTTCTCATCCGACGGCGTGCGCATCCTCCTGGACCTCTCTAGTCACATCCCCCCAAAACAGGCTTTTACGGTTATTTATCTGCTTTTTGAAACTCACTCCTACTCTACTGAAGGATGAAAATTGTTACCGTCTCTCTGCGCATTCCGCTTGTTCTGCTTAATGGTTACTTCTCTTGCATGACTTTGTTTTTCCATCTTGCTTTAGCAGCCAATTTACCCGTGGTGTAGGTTCACGTGTGGGTGAACGTCCAAGGACGTGCTGGTTCCCAGTAGCCAATGTGGTTTCGTGGCGTATTCGTAGACAACAGCAAACTGGCTGCTGCATTTCACGCTCCCTTTTTTTAACAGTACAACCGGGCTGAAAAACCACAGCGTGATTTTATTTATTAATTATCTTTTTTAACCTATAAACGCCAACCAGGTTTTAAATGCGAAGGTATGAACGCAGGCGGTGTCGGAGCGAGCGTGTTGACGACGTTATCCTGGATTTAGAGACTCAGGCTTGAGTCCTTCATCCGCTTTGCTCCATGGTTAGCTACTCTTGCAGCGTTGCTCCATTTTATGGGACTTTTTTTTTTGCCTTTCGCACGCCCCACTTCTGTGCCACAGGTGGTAAAATCCAGCCGTAGGGATTTTTGCCTCTTGAATAGTGTTTTTTTTCCTCCAGTGGCGTACCTTTGTGTTATATCAGTGTCCGTGCATGAACACACGCTGGAGTCACGTAACTTTTTATGCCAAATACAAATCCAAAAGCCAACGTATATTTTCTTAAGTAGCATAGCCAGTAACAGCATTGGTCAATTCTTTTTTGGAGTTTGGATTTTTCAGAGTTTTACGTGTGTGTGTGTGTGTGTTTATATAAAAGAAAAGGGTGAAAACTATGGCTAGCAAGTCAATACACTTGTATTTTTCTTGTTGCTAAAACCAGTTACTAGCCTTTCTGGTTTTCTTTTCTACTTCTGGTCCTTGCTAAATTTGGAACTGCAGCGATTATTGCGCTCTTTTGCTCCCTCGGCCAGGTCTGCAGCTCTTTGGTGCCTTGTTGAAGTATGCGTACGCTGATTAATGCAGGTATAACGCAAAGTCCCTTTTCTGCACAGTTTTATTCTCCCGCAGAAACGTGGGAACCTTTCGCTGGTGATGAAGTCGTGCCTTCCTTTAAGCGGGAGTTAACCAGACTTTTTTTTTTAAAAAACCTCTTCTTCTTCTCTTTTCACAGTCTGACAGCAATGCAAGCTTCCTCCGAGCTGCCAGAGCCGGCAATCTGGACAAAGTAGTGGAATACCTGAAAAGCGGAATCGACATTAACACATGTAACCAGGTAAGATATTTGAAGGGTGGAAGTTTGCAAGAGGGGGTTGTGAGAAAACCCCCTCAAAAACCTGTTTTTTTTCAGGCTAAGATCAATTCATATAGATGTTTTGCTTCACCTCAAGCTATGTTTTTGTCATGTTCTTTGGTGGGATCTTGCTACAGGAAACTGCTGATGTCTATTAAATTGTGCTGCTATTTGTAAATCTTTTATTAAGCCCTTTTGGGCTCCTCTTTCTTGCCAGCATCCCACAGGTAGGGATACACGTTAGTCAAGTGCCTATAATCAAAATTGAAGGTATGTTTCGGTCACCTAACACCAACGGAGCTGCTGTTGTGAAGTTCCGGTTCAGATGGAAACAGCGAGCGCTTGATATAGTTGTATTCTGCGAAATACTCGGAATCACAGAATCACTTAGGTTGGAAGAGACCTTTAAGATCATCGAGTCCAACCATAAAACCACTTGAGTTATGCAAAAAAAATTAAAAAATACAGATTTCTAATTGAAGACGTTACTATGTCGTATTCTTTGGATATGGGTAAATACGAAGATAAAATAAGCCTGGTTATCAAGTTGAAGGTTCTTGGTAATTCTGGTTGGTTTTTTGGTAGAAAGCTACAGTTTGGGTGTCCTGAGGCACCTGTGTTCAGCCAAACCCACCTCGCTGCCGGTCTGCTTGGGTTCCTCTTGCTGGGACAGCGGGATGGAACTCTTGGTCTGGACTTGGGAAGCTGATGGCCCTTTATCCAGTTTTCTTTCCCATACTGAGAGTCCCTCATTCTTTTACTTCTCTGGAGAAGCGAGACTATGCCAGCACTCGTATTTTTGGCTCTGGTATTGCTGTTTCTTGTTTCTATTTATTAATTGTAACGAGGCAGGCCCATGTGATGGGCATTCCTCAAGATGAAAGATGCCTTTCTGCAGAGGCCGTGCGTTGCACGTGGGGCTTGAGGAGCAAGAGGTACTCCAGTATTCCCTGTACATTGGCAGATGAGCAGAGGATGGCACTGAGGTGACTGTGATTAACAAAGTCCACAACGTGCCAGCTGCCGGGTTCTGGTTTTGGGTTTTTTGTGGGTTTTTTTTGTTGTTGTGTTTTTGTTTTGTTTTTTTTTTTTAAAGTTATTTTAAAGACCTCTTTTCCTGCATCTTCATAAGGTGTCTAGTTTAAAAGAAAGTTCCAAATTTCATGCTGCAAACATTTGTCTAAAGGACAACGTGGACCAGCATCCATGGCAGAGCCAAGAAGTTGAAAGCCAGGAACGAAAAATGTTACCCTTATCTTACACGCAGAGGCATTGCTTGGAAGTTTTACAGCGAGGTGTGTTTGAATGAATAGGAAAAGCGAAGCTGATAGAGAATAATTAAGCTTTTCAGGCAGCATTTTGCAGAGATGGATGCAGTAGCGTTGGAGCGAATTTCAAAAATTGAATTGCAAAACGTTTTTAAGTCAAATAAAGAAGTTTCTTGTAAACATCATCTTTTTCATACTCAGTGTATTACGTTTAAGCCCTGTAACATGAGGAAATTTTTAGAGTTTGGGGTTTCTATCATACCTAGAGCAAGACTTCTCTTCCACACTCATTCATCTCACAGTAATAGCAATAACTTAGAAAAAGAAAGTACAATAAATTTCTAACAACCTTGTTACTATTCTTAAATAAATAATCCTGGCCCTGTTTGCACTGTGTTGACACGTGTTTCTCCAGAATAGAGAAATATAGTCTGTGTTTTCAGTTTTATGCTTAGTTTTCAGGGCCTGCTGTTGCTTGGCTTGCTCATTAAATTAATGTGAATGGTGGGGGAATGGGGTAGCAATTGAATAATTTGTGCTAAAGAGGGCAGATATTATTAGCGAAATAAATAGGTAAATTTGCACGTTGTCTTTGGATTTTATTAATTTTTTTTAATTCAGATCATTCAGTTAATATCTTAGTAAAAGAAGTTTAGAACTATAATATTAGTTGCTTGTACGGAATACTCTGTTCACATGAGGTTTTTCAAATTTTTTCTATTTTGTGATGAAAAGTATCATCTAAGTATCACTAAGTAACCTAAAGACAGAAAAATGAGGGGAATTATGTGTTTTACTGAAGGAAGAGAATTCCATTGTGGATCTGATCCTCCCCCCGTCATTCGCATGACTTTTACATTTGGATTTGATAAAAAATACTCCCTTTTTGGCAGAGTATTTTTCCAGGTGTAAGACGTTTGGAGCTGCTGTGTCCTTTGGGAAGTAAGTGTGTAGGGATGGAATATACTAGTACCGGATAGTGGAAAAAAATTGAAGTAAAAAATAGTATTTTAGGCTTTGTATGGACAAAACACCCATGTTGTCTTATCTCTTCTGATCACTGTTCGGATGAAGATCAGAAATAATCAAGATTTTCCTTACTGTGTCCTGAGACGTAGTTGTGACTCCTAATGTAAATTCTGTCTAGGAGCTGAGCTGCTAGTTGTGGTGGACATAGCTATTGATAAATAAACAAAATATTTCAGAAATAAAGCTGTATTTATCTTTGGAATTAGTGAGGAAATTATATTATGACTCCATGAAGCTGTGACAGCTAATAAATCGCTCTCCGTGGCAGCTAATAAATGGCTCTCCAGGGCAGCTAGAAGGAAAAAGGCTGTTGAAACAGCATTTCTAATTTTTTTTTTTTTTTGAACATCTAAGGTGAAAGGTACACATTTCCCAAGGCAATTTTCAGACTAAAAGCTTGAGCTGTTTCCTGCTCCGATAAGAACATGGGCTTTAGAACCCGTGGATTTCTTTGGCAGCAAAGAAATGCTGTGAAAGCACGGGTTTTCTTTGGTAGCAAGAGCGATAATCCCACGTGAACTTCTTAATTCCTTTTCCTGAAGGAATTTAAACCGAGTGGTTGGGCAGTGAGCTCTGGAATAGATGGCAAATTCCCCAGGCTGTGGAATTTGGGTTGCAATTGCTGTATCTCTGAACCCTCGGGGAAGAAATGAGACTTTTGTTTTCTTCTTTAATATTTGGAAGCCGCTTGTAGGAAAATAATTAGTGAAATTGCTCCAGAAACCTGCGAGGGGGTTACTTTGAAGGAGCAGAAAGAGTTATAACCAATTTTTCAAATTGGTTTATATTTATACGTCTTCTTCCTTTGGCTTACTTGGGGTGTACCCTAAACCTATTATTATATGAAAGAGCTTGGAAATGTTTTAATCAGTTTCTTTTGCGTTTCTGGTCCATCTGTTACTTCAGTGGTTCAGTTTTAATGAGGAATTTCTTGGTCTGTTGGTTGCCCAAATCCAAACGTGCCCTTCCTAAAATTTTAGGAGGAATTTTTGGCAGCCGCGTAGTCAGCGCACGACCCACTGTACCTTCAGTGGGTTCCCAACCGCTTCCCGGGTTTGAAGTTCCGACGGAAGCGGGACGAGGTTCGGCATTCCGCAGTGCCAGTCCCTCCTCCCTTAGGAGCCGTTGCTGGAACTGTAGAGGTAATCGTTTCGCCAAGAGCAAATCCAATTCAAAATGCCCGCTCGCGTGGTAGGAAGAGCGCTGGGAAATCCGGGCATTATAGGGATATTATATCCTCCTTTATCACCCTGAGGGCGGAACGGTCAGCCAATTGAATTCCCTTCGCCAGCCCACACGAAGCGCCTGATCCCCTGTGACCTGAGGTGCGGAAGTCTGAGGTTTCCCTTGCTATTTTTGGGAGATCTCAGCCGGTAAGGAAACGGTCAGCGGGCGGTATTTTTAGCCGACTAGCTCACTTGTGTCCAAGCAGATTAAAATCTTGTAGCTCCCTTGCGTGGGCCCGATTAGCCTTGGATGGGTCAAGAGTAGCCATCGTTTTTCACCTTGTTTCCGAAAACTGTAAGCTTAGAAATTTTTTTTATCACTGGTGGACCTTACCTATAACGTAAATTGCTTTACATATTGTTATGAAAAGGTGCTTAAATTTTCTACTTAAAATACTACCTCCCCTTTCAGGAAAGGTATCACTGCTGTAAAAATACACTGTTAAAAGTTTCACTCTTGATATGACGGTAATGTCATAGAATGTTTTAGCTTGGCCCGTTTGGAAGTCTGTCATATAAATCCAATTCCTGCGGCTTCATAACCTAAGGACCTACATTTGCAATGCTTATTTAAGTGACTGGTACCGTCAAATTTAATAGGACTGGAGCCATGACTTAAAATAAATATGCAAGGAAGCGTCTGCGTCAGTCCTGAAAAATGGTTTGACGTTCTAGTAGTGAAATCGATGGCATTTCTTTGAAGGAGGGCATGAAAGCTGTATGGTGTCCAACTGTCCCCTAACTCTTAGCCAGATGTCATCGAAATGACCGCTGTCTGGACAACAGCTATGAATTTTGAGAGCTAAATCGCTTGAAGGCTGTTTTTAAAGAACATTAAAGTCAGTAAATCATTCACCAGACATGGCACGCAACTCGGGCATCATGAGATGGGCTGAAATTTCAGTGCGGTGTCTAAACAGGAGCTTCAAAGACTGTCCACCTCTGTAGACCACAGCGACAGGTTCAGCTTGTTGGCAGCACCGTTTGTTCTGTTTGACTCCAGTGGTGGAAGAGCTGGAAAGAGGAAGCATTCCTAGTAAAAAGGTGGGGGGGGTCAAGGGGAATTTGGGAGCAGAGGAAGAAGGGTCTAAACGTGCTGCCCCTGGTAGAATCATAGAATCACTTGGGTTGGAAGAGACCTTCAAGATCATCGAGTCCAACCATAACCTACACTACCAAAAACACCACTAAACCATGTCCCTCAACACCACAATGTTGTTGGCTGTGCTTTGTCTTGGGCAAGGGTTCTGTGAAGAACTAGTGGAAGGTGTCATTGGTGTGGCAACCTTGGTTATAGTCCCGTATCCCCGCGCGTAACGGTTGTAGGAAAAACTCCTGTGCTTTGGCAGCGTTTGGGAACGTAATGAGTGTGCCCGTGCTAAGTGACCTCCCTTCCTGGTTTCACCCCCGAGTCCTGGTTCCTCAATCTTCTGCTCCTTACGGGTGTTAGTTGGCTCTTGGGCTCCTTCTGGGGTAAAGGAGCTGGTTTTCTCTGCGATGAGACCTGGAAGCAGTTCCGGGAATGCTCGGTGTAGGGACCACTCTCCTCACGCAGCCGGGAAGGCTCGTGCTGGGAATGCTGCTGCTTCTCATAGTCCCCCAGCATGTCCGAGCAAACCTTGATCCCATGAGCCACAGTGTACACAACCTGGGGCAAATTAGGGAAAAAAAAAAATAAAAAATCTCTCTTCTTTAATAGCCTGTGGTTCAGAATTCGTGTTATTTCAGGAACTTTCACCCGGAGAAAATAAGCAGACGTTTTGGGACGTGCTCCCGTGGTCCCTCCACATGGGAGCAGGAGAAGACTGCGGGCAGGAGGAGGTGAGGGGTGTCCAGGCTGCTGTAGGGGGGACCGAGCGCTGACAGGGTGTAAGGTGTGCTGTGTCGCACACAGAGGCACAGCCCCGACAGAGGAGTCTGGGGGTAGATTTTCAAAGTCTCCTGGCATCCTCAAGCTCTCCGAGTCCTTAATTCTGTGGAAAATGAGCTACGTGTTCAATTTTAAAACTACATTTAAGTCCCGACTAATTTCGTTTAAGCATGCAGCTAAGTGCTAGTCTGAAGAAAGCTGTTTTCCTGAACTGGAGCTTTATACTATCCGAATGTTATCTACACCACCAAGAAAACCTCCATAAAATTCCTTGTTCCTTTCCTGATACTTACACGCTGACAATCAGACAGGAAAAATGTCAAAACTAATTATAAACCCCACAATTGTGGTCGCTATTTATTTTTGGAAAGAAAAAAAAAAAAGAGTAGATGGAAGAATAAGAAATGAAATAATCTGAAATATTTTGAGACATTACCTTCCTGCCTGAAGAAAAGCTGCAGATGATTAGAGTAGGCATGTGTCAGATGGAAGGTAGGACACAAAAGGAAGAGCAGTTCAGTTGTCTGGGCCAAGGAATTTAATGATGAGCAGAACAAGAACTGGGGCTTTCCATGTGCTGCGTGTTGAAAATATATAGAAAGAATCTTCATCTTGCTGTCTGGAAGAAAGCTGCCATTAAAAGACCTGCTGTCAAGAAGAAATACGGGACACGACTTGGTGAACTTCAAGTTCCTCAGTTAGGAGAGGGTATATCTCAACTCAAGTTCTTACATTCAAATAGATCCGGCAAATTTTACGTCTTGATTACAAGCACCAATATTAACAAAAAGCGTCACCCCCAGGGCAGAGCACACTTAGTATGATAATTACTTGGAAACCTTGCAAGGCTTTTTTTCCAGCGTTCATGTTCTCTCGCTTTGCCACGAGAGGAATATGACTAAGGTTGCTGCAGATTTATCCATGGAAAGTGCATCCCGTCGTGCAGCTGGTTGGCAAAGCTCTTGTACCGTGTAGGTGAAAGCAAATATCGGAATAGATCGGCCGCTATTTCTTAGTGGCTTGAAAATAGATAAAGCGTTCCTGGATGATAGATAGCCCCACCACCTGCTTTCAGAATCTGTGGGGTTACACTGTGGTTAGGATCAAAGCTCCACTTGGACCTGCACTTCTTAGGGTTAAAAAAAAAAAAGTGGTTGACTAGTGTGCAAAACAGAACAATACCCCATATTAACAGGGTTTAATTAAGTAATTTTAACTGGTGTCTGGGTTGAGTTAACTCAGGAGTTTTCTAGACGGTATGAAGCGTTTTCAGCTCTTGCCAAAGAGTACAAACCAAACAATGCTAAAATAACCCCTTCAGACCTACGAATGAAACGAATCTCTTAATTTGGATTGTCTCAGCCCTGTTAGCCAGGAAAAACCTCTCTCTGCGCTGGCTAATCCGATCCCTGAAGATGCCAGTTACTCTACGGGACTTCCCAAGAGCCAAGAATGAGCTGAGGTGGGCATCCGATGGCATCGGAACTAGCGAGCCCAATTTCTTAGCCTTCGCCGCCCGTTGAGGGTCTACAGGCGCTTCAGCTTCTTGCAGGCTCTGATGCCAGTGCCAGATCAAATTGCTCACAAAGCTTTTTGGTAACTAAGACCCTCAACTTCTATTCATTGAGCATCACTGGTGTATTGTAAATTTTATTAGGAGGGGGCTCAGGCTCCTCAAGGTTAGGGAATAGCGAATAAGCCGTGGCAGCTGCCACTGCATCCTTAGAGTTCTTCCTCCTTCTCCTCCTCCTCCTCCTCCGGGTTTGAATGGGGTGTCTACGTGGTCGTGTGCCAGCTGTCTAAGGGGAAAAGCCAACACCCTCTGCGCAAAACACAGGGGGTATATTGTATTTTATTTTTAAGAGTGACAGGTCTGAATGCTCTTTCAAAAATGAAGCCTCGTATATGCAGGATTTTTTTTTTTTCTCGGTATAATGCTATTTTTAGACTAGAGCCCGTCTCAGAAAACAGTACATGATGTTAAAAGAAAGCTTTCCTGAACAGAGATAACACAAGAAGATGCTTTCCTCAGTTTTAGCATTTGTTTCCCAGATCCGAAATCTTCATAGAGATCTGTCTTTATATATAATCCAAGTATTTTGCCAATTTAACTGTTTCCAAAATCTGACGGAACGTAATGTTTCTGGATGTACTGATACAGGGATTAAAGTTATTAATATAGCTCTATAGTTAATAATTAGTTATGACTTAATTATGCTTTGTTGAACAGTACCTTCATATCAAGTTAAATTATTAGGGAATGGCTGACTTGAATCTGAATTCGAGCACCATCATCTAGTCTGAAAATGATAAATCATTTCTATTTTGTTATCTCTGGAGAGTTAGAAATGTCAGGGGACAAAATTCCCCTGTTTTAAAACAGTCACTTAAAAAATCTAATTGCTGGTATTTTACAGCATGAAAAACTGATAGCCATCAGAAATCTCCGATTCCTTTAAAGCTATTTTCCTTATGTTACAAATGTAGTTATCTTAGGACATGGTTGCTGTTTCTAGTTAACGTAGCAAGAGAAGATAACTTGCTTCTGAATCAACGTTGGAAATGTTGACTAACAAAATGAACTTTAATTTTCCAGCAAGCGTTTGTGCCGCCCATAGTTCTAGCAGAAGTTAGACCCAAAAATCTGACCAGGGTTCACCAACTGTCTCTGCTGTGTTTTGAAGCAGAATTGGCAATCCAAAAGGCAGCGTAAAGTAACATTTCCCCATCTTGTCTTTGGAGGCTTGTCAGTTTGCATGGTGGTAGATTTTCTTAGAATCACAGAACGGTTTGGGTGGGAAGGGACATTAAAGCCCATCCAGTTCCACCCCCCTGCCCTGGGGCCAGGGACACCTCCCACCAGACCAGGATGCTCCAAGCCCCGTCCAACCTGGAAGGCCAGGTTCAAGGGAACACCTCCAGGGATGGGGCAGCCACGGCTTCTCTGGGCAACCTGGGCCGGGGTCTCACCACCCTCACAGTGAAACATTTCTTCCTGAGATCTGATCTAAAACTACCCTCTTTCAGTTGGAAGCCATTACCCGTTGTCCTACGTCCTACCATCACTCTCTGATCCAGAGTCCCTCCCCGGCTTTCCTGGAGCCCCTTTCAGACACTGGAAGGGGCTCTAAGGTCTCCCCGGAGCCTTCTCTTCTCCAGGCTGGACACCCCCAACTCTCCCAGCCTGTCCTCCCAGCAGAGGTTCTCCCATCCTCGGATCATCTCCGTGGCCTCCTCTGGCCCCGCTCCAATGGGTCCATGTCCTTCTGATGTTCGAGGCCCCAGAGCTGGACACAGGTGGTGTCTTTCTTTCCTGTAAGGAAAAATTGAATGGATTTTAGCATTTCTTTTGAAGAATTCTTCTGTGTTTGTAAGGAATGTATGTGAAGTCTGATACCTTGAATAGAACAGGATTCAAACATTAGGTAGTTTGAGGGGGCCTCCGGCTCCAAGACTCCTTAAGACTTAGATCTGTTTGGGTTTTGCTCTCATTTTTATGCCTTCTTTATAATTTGGTTGGTGTCTTTATTGCTTCAGTTACAGTGAGGCAGAGCACCAGCTATTAATTACCCCCTCCCTGAGTCCAAACGGAGAACAGTTAACGCTCCAGTAGTGCTAACTATAGCCCGAAGCAGCCCTGTAGTCCTAGTGAGGGTGACAGTATCACGCGTTGATGTCACTCGGTAGGTTAATTCATTTTCAGAAATTCATAGGCTATAAAGCAACATAAAGGGAGAATTTCCGTCATCTGAAATGATTTTTTTTTTTTCCTTTTCCCAACTGTCGTCCGCTTTATGCCTTTGTGATATTTTGGGGAAGAACTTCAGCAAACCTTTGGGCTTGAGAAGGCCGTGGCTGGCTCTCCAATGTGCCCTTTCCCAAATCCTTCTTGAAAAGAGGATGACCGCATGCCCTTCTTGCCCCAGAGATTTATTCAGAGGAGAAAATTGGCAGCAACCTTAGACTGACATCGGTTAAAGAGACGGAGAAAAGCGGTTGACTTTAACAAAGACGATGATAATTGCTTTTTAGTCTCAGCCTCTGCTGGTGAACGCAGATGCCTTCTGAACTCTGGCAAAGCATCTAAAGGAGTTAGGGTGACGACGCGGAGTTAGTCACAATAACTCGTTAATTTTCGTGGTGTTTGTAACTTATAGAATCATAGAATCACTTGGGTTGGAAGAGACCTTCAAGATCATCGAGTCCAACCATAACCTACGCTACCAAAACCACCCCTAACCCATGTCCCTCAGCACCACGTCTGCCCGGCTTTGAAATACCTCCAGGGACGGCGATTCCACCACCTCCCTGGGCAGCCTGTTCCAATGCTCGAGAACCCTTTCGGGAAAGAAGTTTTTCCTAATATCCAGCCTAAACCTCCCCTGGCACAACTTGAGGCCCACTTTGCTATGGGCCTGCTAGTGTATATATATAACCCTGTGAAGACGGCATCAGTGGAAGGAACTTGGTGAAAGTGCATTGCCTGTCGTGCCTCAAGAGAGCGTCAAAACATTGAAAAAAAAGTAGATTTTTGTATTGTTTTATTTTTGATGACTCTCGTGATGCTTTTTTGCTTTTCTCTAAGTTGCTTAAACGCCATCCTAACCTTGTGTGGCAAAGGCAAGAGTAATTAGAAACTCAAATGTTGGCGAATTTTCCTGGAAAGTTTGGCATCCCGACTTCTGCCGGAGTCGATGTGAGCTGTAAGGGGTCTGACTCTTAGCGGAAAGGAAAGAAAAGGGTAAATTTTGATAATACATATTCTTGCTTCCTAACGTTCTTACAGATATGAAGTACTTAATGCATACCTTCAAAGGGAAGTAAACTTCAGGGAAGGCAGAATCATTATATTTAACAAAGCTTGTTTCCTTCACTGCCAAGACCATTCTATACTGAAGTAGCGCAAGCAAATGTTCGCTTCCATAAAGGATTTTTCCCCACTTCCTTCAAGCAGTTTCTTTCCCCCACCTATGCGTTTTTAACGTTCCTTGGACTCCTCACCAAGTGGCCCCAGCAGAAGGTGAGTGAAGCTTCCTGGGACCACCAGGTCCTTGTCTATCCCTGTCACAGCGGAGCCTCGGGAAGGAAGGGGGGTGTAAAAGCTCACGCGGTGCCCGAACCGCCGTTTCCATGTGCGCTTTGTCACTGGAGCTGCACTAGTGCACGGCGGTGGCTTGGGGCTGTATTTTGACTTTTTATTTTTTAACAAGTGACTACGGCTGCAGAAGGAGCGATGCTGGCCTTGCCTCGGCTTGGGTGGTCACGCTTCCATGCCGTGCTCTCTCCCGCGCTGGCGGAAGAGAAGAAGAGATAGAAAGAGTAGAAAACTTCTGTCTGCGCATAGAAACGGGTGAAGGAGAGGACGGGAGAAGCGGAAGCACTTCTGGTGGCAGCGCTGACCTCACCGATTTAAGGTGTTGTTTGAACTACAGGTCAACCTGCCGCTCTGCCAAGAAGTTGGCTTTCGGTGGGGTCCGTTGGCGCTGGCACAACAGGGTTAGGCAGGAATAGTTTATGCCGTTACGGCTTTTGGACGTCGCGTCGCCCTCCTCCTGGGAGGAAATGGAGGGAGGGAATGGCGCAGCGGGATTGACGCTGAACTGGGCAGCAGCTGGAGATCTTCCATTCCACCAGGCAACCGAATACAACGGCAGCGGTCGCATGGGCTTCCTGGGGTGATTCTTCAGGCAGTAGCAGTGCGGCGTAGTGCCTGCGTTATGGGGAGAAACGTGACGGGTTTTCCATCGCCTGAGAAAAGGTTGGTGGGTTCTGCGGCGCGCAAGACATCGGCGGGCTTTCCTGGTGTGGTGGAAATGCGGAGGGTGACGCTGTGAGCGGTAGCGGTGTGCCCGCGCGCGTTTGTGGCGCCCTACGGGATGCGGAACGTTGACGCCTCAAGCTCGGCAGGAGAGGAGGAAAAGAACTGAGGGAACGGGGCTCGGCAGGGAAACACTCGAAGAACTGAGCGTGGAAGGCTTAGTAGTATGTTCTTTTATGAAATAATTACAAATGAGCCTGGAAAAAAAAGGTAGTTATGGTATACGTGGGCTTTGCGGGGAGGAGCGGTCCCTGTGCCGTACAGTTTTGCTTAGCAGACAACTAATTTCATCCCTCCCACCACCCCCCCACCCACCGCTTTTCGGCAGGCATGGGAGAGAAAAAGGGCAGCGCCAGCAACCTTTGTTGTTCTGAAATACAAGCAAGCAGTTGACGGGTACGGAGGAGTCGCATTGATTAAATCTGAGCTTCCGTCGTCAGAAGTAGCGGGGATCGGCCGCGTGGGCTGGGAAATAATTGCAGCGTTGGTTCTGATTCCTGAGGAACAAAGCTTGCTTGAAGGCTTGGGTCGCGTCGGCCCTTGAGGTTCTCAAGTGCAGCGCTCTGCCGTGGGTTTGGGCTGGATTGACCCAGCCAAGCCGAGCGACAGATGTTCTCTCTCTCCTGCTGAGCAGGAGAGAGAGGAGAGACTAGTTTAGTAAGAACTAAACTATTTTAATGAAATCTAAAGAATAAAATAACAAAAAGAAAATAATGAAATATATACAAAACCGTATCAAGCTCCCAGGATGACAATCCCGTCACCAGCAGGCACTGGGGAAGTCCCAGACTGGGCTCAGCGACGGAAGGGAACTGGATTCAGGAACACACGGGTCAGGATCAAAGGCAGACGAACCGACAGAGTCCTCCTCGGACGCCAGCCATTGAAGAAGGAAAGCCAGAGCCCCAGCAAGAGCAAAAGCCCAAGCAAGCTGGAGAAGAAGGAGCCGGAAGCCATAAAACGGACAATGGAATGTTGACCCTTTGATCCCTCAGCTTTTATCCTGAGCATGAGGCAGATGGGATGGAATACGCTGTTTGGTCAGGTTTGGGTCCCCTGTCCTGTCTGCTCCACCCCACAGGTGGGACCCCTCGACGCTTCTCCGCTTCCCACCCTCCAACGGGGCAAATAACGAAGTTGGTTGGCTTTGGTGGTTATAGCAAGAAGTCTAAGCAAGGGCCTCTCTGCACCCCGTGCCTCGGCATCAGCTATAAACATGGGTCTTCTCGCTCTGAGAAAGAGCAGTTTTCTGCACAATCTGCTGCTAATTTCAGCGGTTAGAAGAGGCCTGGTTAGAAAGCAGAGTTACTGAACAACATTGGTCCTGTTTTACCTCAAACCAGGACACACTCGCTTCTGCTGCTGCTCGCCCCGGCTCACTTTATTGCAGGAAATTTGGAATTTGAACGTGCGCAGCAGGAACCGTGTTTAGGCTGTAGTTCCTTTCCGTGACCGTTTTACGGGACCCTCGTGTATTCATTTTGCTTACGTTTTAATGACCAAAAAAAAGTCATACGTTCCAAGGAAACTCCCGTAATCTGTGCGTTTATATTACCTTCCAGCTGCTTAATGTGTTATCATCAGGTATGAGTCTTCAAGGTACAAATACAGCTATTTTAAGAGATTCCTACCAATTAAGCACTGGGACGAGCCTTGCTTTCTCCGTACTTTGGCACACGCTAAACTAAAAAAGCAGCTTGTCCTCACCTTTTTGCACATAATTCCTGTGGGCCGTGCGACAGCGCGGGTTCTCTGCCGTTTGCGGGCTGCAGTCTGCTCGCAACGAGTGAAAAAAGTTAATATAATAACGTGTCGCAGCGGCGCCTCGGCTGTGGTCAACCGCGAGGAGTCAAAATTACGGCTTCTGCTCTCGTAGACAGTGTTGATGACCAGGTCTGTGAGATTAGGGAGGAGAACAGGTCTTTGTTCTCAAGCCACTCCAAGAACACTGGGTGGTTTCCCCACAAAATACTATTTCAAAGCTTTCAGCCACTCTAGGTAGTAATTGTGGTTATTTAATAATCAGCTTGGGTTGAGGAACAAGGAAGATTAGAGCTTTCGGAAGTGTTTTCAGCCTGCAAAAATCTCACTGACAAGTACAGTCTTCCTCATCTTGAGGATTATGGTCAACCTCACCCCGTAATTCTGGCCAAAAATTTATCCTTGATCCAGGGCACGGCATTACTGCCGCCCCTGGGCTCTGCAGCTCCCGAGTACGAGCGTTCCTCTGGAATACGGAAGGTCTGGTTGCTGCTGTTTTTACCTTTATAATGGGATTTTAAACGACGTTTCCCATTAACGTTTCCTAACTACTAGGCTGCGTAAGGGCATTCTTCTCGTTTGGCAGGTTGTGAATGTAACCTTCCTTCAGGTCCTTTGCATTTCTCCTCCTTGCCCTTCTGAATCGGACCCCAAAATCTGCCCGCGCTGCTTCCGTGAAGGTAGAATTAAATGGAGTTACTTTGGAAATGCGTTTGGATTGCGGTGTCTGCAGCCGTTGGACCCACTCCCGTTAAATGCCTCCTGTGAAGTGCTAAGTGCCTTAAAATCCTACTGGGAATGACAAGCCTGAGCTGCCTCTGCGGATGGACAAATAAAAGCCCGGAAAGCTGCTTGTTTATTTCGCAATTTAAATGACTGCAGACTCTTTAGAGACAAGTAAAGCGATAAAAATTACGCCGCGCTCAGCGTGCTGCAAGGTTACTCAAATACCTGAGCATCACTTCCGATGCCGGCAATATGGAAAACAGGAGGATGCTTGAGGGCAATGGCAGCGTTTGGTGCTGTCACCTGCCTGATGTACTGTGAAAAATACCGTAGGATTGTGAAAAACAGGTTTGCGATTCGGTTACAATAGGCTGTCATTTTACATTTTTCCCTTGGGTGGAATAGGGCTACTAGGAAGAGGAAGAGACGGTTTCCACAGCTGGAATTTGTAAGAGAGAAAGTATCCTGTTCCTGTTTAATGTGAATGACTTGATTTATGCGAAATACCTATTTTAGTGGCAGCTTGGCAGCATTGCGTTAACGCTGTGACTGGATGATCTTAAAGGTCTCATCCAACCAAGACTATGCTGTGAAAAAGATGTAGGTGCTAACTTTTGTAGATGGCTTTTTGGGAAAATCCTAGCTCTTACTTCATTGATTTTCTTTTCCTTTTTGAATGAGGTGCCAAAACCTCAAAGTTTGGAGAAGACTTGCTCATCAGAAGCCCGCAGAGCCAAGGATCGATAGAATTTCCAAGCCGCGTATGACCGGCAACCATTTTGGTCTAGTTGTGCTTTTGGTTTTCTGTTTGATACCGGTTATCCCAGAAAAGAATCCAAGGTTCAGGACAGGACAGCTATATCAGCCTGGAATAATCCTGACTGAATAGACACATCCTGTGTAAATTTGGCTAAATCCTGTGATGTCTCTGGGTTGATAATACCTCAGTGGGACTAGATAAAGTTACAGCAAAGAGAAGGCTGATACGCGCTCAAATTTTGAAATAATGGGTTCTGTGGAGGTGCCCCAAGGTAGTAGTCTGGGGAAATGCGAAACCTTCGGAAAGGAAGGAGTCTCTGATGGATACTTGCAACGTGTAGTTTGTTTTGATGTCTCGGTTGCTATGAGAAAAATGTTATTGGAGAAGTTTGTCACACAGCGCCTTGGCTTAAATAGCCAAATCCAAAATATCTGACTCATGTAGACGGTCAGCGAAGAGATGTAACAGTATTCCAGCTACTAATCTCCTTCTTATGCCAGGGGAAGGGAGGAATGTGGATCTTCAGAACTGGGATTTGTAACTGATATGGCCCTTGTGCTTGCAGAATGGACTCAACGCTCTGCACCTGGCGGCTAAAGAAGGCCATGTGGGACTGGTACAGGAATTATTGGAAAGAGGGTCGGCTGTGGATTCTGCCACTAAGGTAAGCCACGTGTGTCTGGAAGTTTATTCGCAAAAAAAGAAAAAGTCAAATACATTGGAAACATTTAGAAAAAAAAATATTAAAGTACAAAAGAAGATAATAATGCAAATACCTCACTGATATTTTAAATGTTATTTCTGTTACGGCCTGCGAGGCTACGTTCTTTGCTGAAGCTCATCGGTAGTAAATAAAGGAGGAGACATTATTATTTGTACAGTCTGTTTCCAGGGGAAGCATTAAAAGGTTTTGGCAATTTTCTTTATTTTCATTTTTCATTATTTCCAATGAGAGGTGCCCATTATAGAGAGAGTGAGTATAGCTCAAAAGAGTAGATATTTTTTCAAACGTGTGCGAGTTGGTGATTGACTGTATCATATCCACAGCCTTTTTGCTCAAGGGCACAGTGGGGGAAAAAACCACCTGTGTGATAAGTTGTTTTGCCTTCAGCCTTTCCACAGGCGGGTACGTGTGTAGGTCCAAAACATTCAGTCAGTACGTTAAGTAACTATGGGTGGAAAGTTTCTATGGGTGGAAATTTCCTTGCGATGGGCCACATTTTTTGGCTTGAACGCTGTAATGTTTGACTCCTAGTCTCTGGGTTGGCTGGCTGTGCTCAGCTTTTGCATTTCGTTACCACCGCTGTGTCCCTGTGGCACGTTCTTACTTTTTTATGATTTCTGATGCACAGGATCTCCATCAAGATTTAGCACTCGGAGAGCTTCTTTACCGAACTTGTGATTTCCATCATTGATGGAAAAACAGACATTCCCCTCCTTCAAAAACATCTTGAGTCGCCCCTTAGTGAAGCTGTTGGTAGAACCACCAGGTTCTAGATAGGGCTCTGGGGTTTTATTCAGGTTTTATGAACCTTGATTCTTTAATAAAGCCATTTAAATGTGGCTCCCAGGATGAGAGATTGGCCTGGAAAAAATACAAGACCCTTACAAAAGCAGTGGTCTACCGCACTGCTGCTGTTTTCGTGAGAGATTACTGTGCAATGCATCGCTTAACGTAAAGTTAACGCCTTTCAAAAATATGCATATTAATTTTATGCCAATTAGAGAAGAGAAAAAAAAGATTTCTTTGTTTAAAAGGCTGGTTTCTGTTAATTAAGAGAGTCAGGTCTTCCTTTTGGGTCTTGTACTGGGAAATCTCATTTTACATGTGATTCACAGCTTGAAGTTTGGGACTTCTAGATTTCAGTTAGCTTCTACGGGGCCCAAATCTCTGGATCCCAATGAGAAAACCTGTTAGCCCCTACTAAACTTTGCCTGGAAGTTTGTCCCCGGCCCCAATCCCGTTCCGTAATTTCACTCACGAGCTATGTTAGGATGTTAGCGTTATACAACCACTCAAGAAACCTTCATGGCTGCGACCACCAGTGATGTTCACAGAACATCATGGAACTGTAAAGTTCAAATTGTACTCCAAAAAAAATGGATATATGGGTCATAAAGAATCGCTGATTGAAATTATTTCTGAAGAAGGGTAATGTCTTTCATTTTTTTTCCCCTCCTTGTAACAGAAAGGGAATACCGCCCTGCACATTGCATCCTTAGCAGGACAAGCGGAAGTTGTCAAAGTTCTGGTTAAGGAAGGAGCCAATATTAATGCACAGTCTCAGGTATGGCGCTATTTTCCCTTCTCTCTTCTCAAAGTTATTTTATGAAATCTATTTTATAAATCAAAGTTATTTTATACAAATTTTATAAGATCTGAGATGGCAGACCATGTTTCCCGATGCCCAAGTCTTACAAATCGATCAAATTGAGGCTTATATAGCGTTCACTGGTAAGTAGAATAAAAGTAAATAACAAATTGAAGTCATTATATACTCGTTGTGTGATACAGGAACCCACATTGCTGTTGATAGAAACCTATTTGGAATTCCTAGTGTGCTTTAATAAGCGCTTTCAGAAATTTTTCAGAGTGTAGAAATAACTGCATCAGAAGTTTGAGTTGTGTTTGGTGAAGATAATTTCTCAAAGACATTCCTTTCACGGTTATTTGTTGGCTAAAAATTTGCAGGTAACTTGCTCCGGGGGCTTCTGAGCTCATTCTTTGCATGAGCTGACAGAATTCAAACCGAAAGGTTGGGATGTACATTTGAACGGGGGCGAATCCGCCTTGTCCCGGCACCACAGATTGATTGACCAGGTTATCTTAACGCATATTTGAGGTACCAATTATTTCCTCTGCTTAGGGTTAGGAAGAATCGGTCAAATAAATAATTTGATTAATTGTTGTAAATGCTGCCTTAACTACGGCAGCTGTCTGTGGCTGTGGAGAGCTGAACAGATGGAATAGATGAGGACGAGATACGATAAATAAACCGCATTTTTCTGAAGCGGGTAGTCAGCTCGTGGCGTTCTCAAAGTAAATCATCGAGCTGACTAACAGTGCTCAAATTGAGTCCCAGCCCGTCATTCCGTGACCAGCGATGCCGTTTTTGCACTAGGGGTGTTAAGCAAAGCGATGAGGAAAACAAGTCGCGCTTCAGGGGTAGATTAATTTCCAATTAAATTTGCCTGGCACTTACTGTCTGTAGGCAGGATAACGGCCCGTAGCTTCATCTTGCTGGGGGACGTGAGCGGAACCAGGAGGGAGCGATCTGATTTAACAGCGCAGCGAGGAACCACCTTGCTTGAAGAGAGCGCCAAGAAGCGGAGAAGGGCTTGTGGGAGATGCTTTCCTCAACCCTCTTCCGTGGCGCGTTCCCTGATCGTTAGGAAGACAGCCAAGGTTGTGAAAGGTTTTGGTTTGTCAGAGCCCATCCCGAGCCCTGCTAGCTCCACATCTTGCTCACCCAGACCTGGGAAACTGGGACCTGGAGAGGGTTTTGGGGTTTTTTTTGCTGTTTGGTGTTACAGACTGACGATGGATAAAGTCGGTAGAGAGCAGGAGATGAACGAATAGGTTTATAAAATGAGGGGCTTTGTCTCTACTTTCATTACGTTTTAAGACGAGAGAGAGAAATTGAAAAGATCTTTCAGCTGCCTGACTCCAAGATTTTTTAAAAATATTTTCTTTATTTGCCTTTTTGCCCCAAAGTGACTGCTAAAAGAGTTTTCTCGGGACCGCTGACGGTCAATTACTCCCCGTGCTCTACCTCCATTAAAGATAAGAAATGTTGTCATTCCATTGCTCAAAAATTTAGCAAACTCCATAATGACCAAAGTGGATGATTTCTTCATACATTTATCTGCTGTTTCATATGTATAAGAAGATAAAGTAAGGTCTTCAACGATAGAATTTTGAGCACGGTAAGAGAAGTAATTGTAAAAAATGATACTTTCATGAAGCGTTATCCCTCAAAAAGTCTTCATAAGGGCTTTTTGTTAAGCTGGAAAAATACATGAAGTTTTCAAAATTAAGAGAAGGAATAAAATCTTGCCAGTATTGGAAGTTCTTTTCACAGGTGTTATTTTATACAGTATTCTAGTTTTAAACACACATATTGTTAGCATTGGATGTTCTGTGTGGTCTTCAACAGACCTTTTGGCCAGCATTTGCTACGTGAATTAATTGAATGAATCTGATGGAGGACTTTATTTTCCCAATACCGCTCGCTGGTTGCCTCCAGACAGGATGAATTCAAACTGCCGTGATAGATATGTCCTGGATTTGTGCCACGTTGTCTGAATTAAACCAGTCCCGTTGACTTGGATTAGGAGGGGGAGCCCTTCGTGGAGCGTGATCCAGCTGTGAGGGCCTTTCGGTCGTGTCTTTCTGGCCTGTTCCTCTTTGTCAGGAGAGATGGATGAGAGCTGCTTCAGGCAGGAGGAGAAGTTCAGAGGCTCATGAATATGAATATGTTGCCTATATGATGGGTGGAAAGGACTTTTTTTTTTTTTTTCAGTCAGGGCTTTGAGGGGACTTTTGCATATTTGGTTCTGATACTGATTAGGCCAGAGGCTTCCCTTGGATGATTAAATCAAAAAGTAATTTCTCTGTGCCCCGTGAATGGTGTGAGGATAACGAACGTTGCCTTTCTACTCAAAGATTGTATTGACGTGCTCAGGAATCACATGTGTCAGAAAATAAATAAGTTATCAGAAAAAAGAGAAGAAAAAACAGAAACTTCAAAATTAATAAGGAGCAGACACTCGATTCGTGATGAAAGATCAAGAGAGGTTCAAGCATGCCTAACTACAGCTGGTCAGAAAAGAAAAATAGGAAGTTATGTAGAAAAAGGAAAAGAGAATGGCTGAACGGAATATGCTTGGATACTCAAATACTAAGTTTTTTTGTCAGGAAGTATGTCATGGATGAAAAGGTGAAGAGGGAAAAAAGTAGTGTCAGGAAAGAGCTTACTTGGGAAAGTCAGAAATGAACAAAAGCATATAATAAAGGTAACTTGAATAAAAAAGTGAGAAATTGTGACTGAAACACGCAGTTTCTCTTTCCTACGTTTTCTCTCGATTCCATTTTTAAAAATAGATGCTGTATTGTCAATCGTGGATCTTTTACG
Organism: Chionis minor; assembly: GCA_013398295.1. Taxonomy (NCBI): domain Eukaryota; kingdom Metazoa; phylum Chordata; class Aves; order Charadriiformes; family Chionidae; genus Chionis; species Chionis minor. The sequence goes on along the minus strand of VZSF01008154.1, from coordinate 149,014 downwards.
AGCACTTGTTGGTGTTGAGGGTATATTGCATCCTCTCCTTGGTATCTCTGTTATTTCACACTTTATTTTTTTTAGGCCCTTGCTAAATGCCATTTGCTAGTAGTGATTTAACACCGGTGAAGTTCCCCAGCTTGCTCCATGGCTTCCTCTTTACAGAACTTGGTGTCTGACAAGGTCCTTCTCATTTCCAGTGATGACAATTTGCCCTAGTGACAAAATTTCTTCACTGATGATAAGCTGATAGATAAAAAGAGTATTCTCAGCTCCAGCTTGTTCAATTTACTCTTTTTTCTTTCCATTCTCCATCAAATTGCGTAGAAACACTGGCCTTTATCAAACCTCACCACCAGTGACATCTGAAACGCCACGCTGATTTCCCTGTTCCTTCCAACAATGAAATAACAGAATTATCTCAGAAAATGCTTGTAAAAACATTATAACCACTGAGATTACAAACCCCATCTGTGCTATCCGAGGCTGTTCAGCATTCAGGATGTTATTTTTACGGATTTTGGTTTTCTATTCGATTACTTTGCTTTGCCCTTCAGTTCCATGTCGGCCTTCAGAGCCGTTATTTTGTTCATTTTCCTCTTTGGAAAAGTCTGTTCCTTTTAAGCTAATAAGCCATCGCGCCTATTTTTAGAAAAGTAATTTCTATTTTGATACAAAGCCTAATTGCACAGCGATTACTAATTGAATGACTCCACTTTCACCTGCATGCGTACCATTTGAGAGCAGGCTTCTTCCTTGAGGATGGTTCAGGCAAACGCCGAAATGAGGGCGCACCCAGAAACGGGCCAGAGAGATCTAGAATTTGCTGGCCCTTTTTGGTATAAAATTTGACAAGCGTGCAATTGTTTGACTCAGTTAGAATCTCCTTTTGCTACAAGTATTGCTGGAGAAAATACATTGATGCAATGAGCATCATGTCAACCTTGGTTGACTCTGCTCATAGTTTGGTGAGCAGATCTAGAGACGCGTCACCAAGTGACAAATCAATTTCTGTGATTTCTTTTCTTGACTTGCCCGTGATGTTCGGTCTCGTATAGGTCTGACCAAGCTGCACTCATCAATAATGTAAAATCTTGTCTGGGGGCTGGATGGTACAAGCTATCGTGTAAAGTGGGTAACGGATCTCTTGGGCTTGATCCAGGCTGTTCCTTTGAGCTTTGCTTACATTTCCTTGCAGAGCAGAGCCAAGGTCGACCCATGGAACGATGTCATCTCTTGCACTGTGCGTTCACTCGTGTGGGATGATCCTCTAGGTACTTCTGAATTTCGGTGGGAATTGGGAAAAAGCCCTCAGGGAGCGTTGAAATCAAAGAAGAATCATAGAATCGTAGAACACTTGGGTTGGAAGAGACCTTCAAGATCATCGAGTCCAACCATAAACCTACGCTGCCAAAACCACCCCTAACCCATGTCCCTCACCACCACGTCTGCCCGGCTTTGAAATACCTCCAGGGACGGCGATTCCACCACCTCCCTGGGCAGCCTGTTCCAATGCCGGACAACCCTTTGGGTAAAGAAGTTTTTCCTAATGTCCAACCTAAACCTCCCCTGGCACAACCTGAGGCCATTTCCTCTTGTCCCGTCGCTTGTCACTTGGGAGAAGAGATTGACCCCACCTGGCTATAACCTCCTTGCAGGGAGTTGTAGAGAGTGAGAAGGTCTCCCCTCAACCTTCTCTTCTCCAGGCTGAACAATCCCAACTCCCTCAGCCGCTCCTCACAAGACTTGTTCTCCAGACCCCTCACCAGCTCCGTTGCCCTTCTCTGGACACGCTCCAGCACCTCAATGTCTCTCCTACACTGCGGTGCCCAAAACTGAACACAGCACTCAAGTACTGTTTAACTCTGCCGGACCATGGAAGTGGCGTTGGCCGCTCCGCCCTCCCTCATGCCCCCCACCCATCGCACCCTTTCACCGAGCCCAGTGGCCTCCTCCTTTCACAGCTGGATCGCTTCTTACCCCAAACCTATTCCTAGTGGTTGCTTGTGGGTTAGAACAGTAATTCTTTAATCTTCCTCTCAATGAGTGGCTACCTTTGCGACGTACTAGGAATTCTTATGCCAATTCTTTATCCTTTTTCCAAGGAGGTGGAAGAACTGCCACCAGATTTAGGCAGTCCAACGCTTCCCTTCGATAAATCACCGTTTGTCTCTATTGCTTTCTCTTAAAGACAGATTTTTCTCCTCTGACTCACGTGTAGGCAGTCAGAGATGTCTGACAAGTGGAATATTAGGCTGCCAAATGTGACGATGCCGCGGCTGCAATCGTCTTAATAACCGAGTCTGCCTGTGGCTTGTCCCCTGCGGCGACGGTGCCGACCCGTTCTGACCACGCATTCCTTACGGGATGAGGTGCGCCTCCTAGGATGAGGTGATTTGACAGATGTCAAGTGATCGGGGTGAAAAGGGCTGCAAAGTAAAAGGCAAAATGAGGAAATAGAATTCACTCCTGTGCAGTGACTGTACGGGCACTGTCACATCCTGCAGTCGCCTAAAAAAGGAAATTATTCCCCTCCATTTTAAAACTTCTGCAGCGGCGTTTGGAACCAAACGTGTTCCCCATTAGCTGCTGAGGTTGTGCTGTGACCGCTGCTTCATCTCGGGGCCCGCACAAAAGGAGGGAGCTGCCTTTTAATCATGGGATTATTTAAAGTGACCCAGATACAGAAAGCAAGGATTACATGAAGCAGTCCTCCCCCCAGCTGATCTTGTTATTTAAAAGCCCTCTGGTTTCCTTTCTTCTATATCCCGCTCTAAGCTCATTGCAAGCACATTAGCCAAGAAATATTTTTGTTTAAATTTGCCCCCGTTACGGTTCCCACCTCCCCTTTCAACACGCACAGGAGATGCTGTCGCGGCTGTTCCGATCCCGACTGTTCATCGGATCCAAGCGATCCTTCGAGCAGCGCAAGATTTCCAGCCTCAACACGCTTTCCCAAAAATGAGCCATAAGAGAGCTCGTTGGATGTCCTTATTCGGCGGTACCACAAAAGCAAAGGGAGGATTTATGTGATTCTCAGCGAAGCGACCCGCTTCTCTCTCTCAGGATGCCCCGGGATTTGCTTTGCCCAGGCATTGCCCTCCCCACCGTTCCTAAGGATAATCTTACCTCCAGAACGGAGCGTATTTTGCAGAGTATTTGCTACTCCATTATGACAAAAGGTTTTAATTCCGCCAACTGGTCTTTCTGCTTTTATGTCGGTATATTTCGAGAGCCGGATTTTTAGCTGGTGTATTTTCAGAGGAGTCATTTAGCTGCAGTTCATCATTGCTTAATGTAATAAAGGATCAGACCTGTTATCTCTTCACTGGAGGGGAGAAAAAAGAGGATGTGGAAGAAGTGCCTTCTGGAGGATTATGTGGATTTTGAGAGATGTAAACAAAAGTAATACATTAAAAGAACAATGGAAGGACAGATATATCCATTCATCCTGCCTTAAACTAGCCCGGGTTTCAGCTGCCTGCCTCTTAGGGTGATTATCAGTTAATGATAAACAACCATTATTCTTCATCTTGAAGTCTGACCTCAGGCACCCACGGAAGCGGAGTGGAGCGGGATGCCTGTGCGTGCGCGACGGCAGCGGCGCTTACAGGTCGAGACAGAACACGGGGTGACGGAGCAGGAACATGAGGTGACGACTGTTAATATCAGCACATTAGTGTGGCACATCCCCATTTCCCCAAATCATTCCTAGGGTTAAAGGAGAAATAACCCCGTGAGGGTGCCCAGTTTATGGGGTCGCTGCAGAAGCAGCAGCGTGGCGATGTGGAGATACGGGAGGCGTTGGCTTTCCCTCAAACCCTGCTCCGAGGATGAGGAGCGCTTAAAGACCCAAGGCTGGTATGGAACCAGTTGAATGTCTCTCTGGGATCCCGACTGCAGCCGTAAAAGAACTGAACGTGTCAGGATCTCAACCAACAAAGCCTGAAAACACGCTGAAAATATTTATGACCTACATCTTAGTCTATTTTCTTAACTTGCAGTCTCTGTAAAAGTGCTAGAAAGGGATCAATGGTCCAGGTTTTAAGATTTCAATTTAAAAAAAAATAGTGGTTTTTTTCAGCTAATATGCACGGCCTCTAATATTTATTCTTAAAATGCATAAACTTTAGGAGCCTGCAATAAACCAACGTACCAGCTGGCAGGGTGAGGGCTCACCGCACCAACGTGCCCCATTTCACCCCAGCTGTAACGACGCGGTCTGTGACGGTGAGGACCGGGCAGTGGCGATGTTATCCGCCTGTATTTGTGAGGGTGCAGATGTGATCCCAACTAAACAAACAAAAGCATTTTCTTTAGCATTTTAGTGCACTGTTGTCTTCCTTCCAGCCCTTAACCATATGCGTAGAATCGATGGTTGCTTCCAGGGCTGCTTTTCCTTTACCACGTTTGGAAGACAAACCCCAAATGCTGTTTGGGATGACAGCCCAGAATTCAAACGCGAGGCTCTGTCCCCGGCTGAGCTTTTGGGCCCTAACCCATGCCCACTATCAAGGTTATCAAGGTTATATCAAGGTTATGCTTTCTTGTGCCTGGCTGATCTCTTCTCTTCCCATTATTCTCCATCAGCACATTTTCTATTACAGGTTCCCTCGTTGTAAAAGTGCCATTTCCAAGGCACAGAACGTCTCGGTTTCTGCCTGGCTGTGTTTTCAGGCTCTGCAGTTGCTTTCGCTGTTCCTGCGGAGAAAATCGTGAGATTTGAAGCTGCTAAAATAGAATTGTTTGTGCTCTTTAAATTTGGCATCTGAGCTAGGAAGTGACTTACAGTAAAACAGACTTGCCAAGAGAGGGGTTCCTGTAACGGTGAGCCAGCAGGTGTCATACATAGTGCTACACTTGGGATTCTCTGTGATCTTCATGAATGAACTTAGCGGGTTCGTTGCAGACCCAGACAACATCCTTTATCCATAGGCTTTGGAATTATTGCAGCAGTGTAAGTATAGGGTGGAAAACGCTATTTATACTAGTAGGGAATTAGTGAGACAGCTGAAAGGGTGGTGCTATTTTCAGCGTAGGCTTCTGTGTCACTGCGTTTTTTAAATTTATTTATTACGAATTAGTTTTGTGATCTGTCGTCTCGAACAAGTTGAATGGTCTTTCGTTGTATGGTTTGTGTAACTGTTTGGCCCGACAAAGTAGAATCACCGGCTTCCCTATATCCAGTGGTTCTGGATTTTTTCTAAATTCTTTTCTCATCTTTAGTCTTTACAGCCTGTGGGAACCTGCAGCCTCAGTGTCTTCTGTGGGTAACGACTGTAAGGATTGTCACCTAAACGATTAGCTGACTCTTGTTGGAGAATTTTACAGTGGGTCAGAATCCTGTAGCTCTCCTGTGCCCTTTCGTGTATGCTACTTTACATCGAATAATTATCATAGAATCATAGAGTGGTTTGGGTTGGAAGGGACCTTAAAGATCATCTCATTCCAATCCCCCTGCCCTGGGCAGGGACACCTCCCGCTAGACCAGGCTGCTCCAAGCCCCGTCCAACCTGGCCTTGAACCTCCAGGGATGGGGCAGCCACAGCTTCTCTGGGCAACCCCGGCCAGGGGCTCACCACCCTCACAGGCAGCAATTTCTCCCTAATATCTCATCTAAATCTCGCCTCTTCCAGTTTAAAAAACATTCCCCCTCATCCCATGGCTCCACTCCCTGATCCAGAGTCCCTCCCCAGCTTTCCTGGAACCCCTTTCAGATACTGGAGGGGGCTCTAAGGTCTCTCTGGAGCCTTCTCTTCTCCAGGCTGGACACCCCCAGCTCTCCCAGCCTGCCCTCCCAGCATCTCCATGGCCTCCTCTGGACCTTGCTCTTGGCCTTGTTGAACTTCATGAGGTTGGCACGGGCCCCCCTCTCAAGCCTGTCCAGGTCCCTCTGGATGTTATCCCTTCCCTCCAGCATGCTGATCGCTCCACACAGCTTGGTGTCATCAGCAAACTTGTTGAGGGTGCGCTCAATTCCAGCATCCATGTCCCCAACAAAGATGTTAAGTAGTACTGGTCCAAGTACTGACCCCTGAGGAAGACCACTCCTCACTGCTCACCACTTGGACATCGACCCGTTGACTGCAACTCTTTGAGTGTGACTGTCCAGCCAGTTCCTCATCCATCGGTCAAATCCAAGTCTCTCCAATTAAAAGACCAGGATGTCACACGGGACAGTGTCAAACATGGAGGAAAGAGTTTGATCAGGAAACATAAGGTGCTTTCATCAATACCAGAAATCCCCAGTGTTTAACTGAGCTGGTAGTCATAGATGTAATAAAGGATAGTTTCCTTCTTTTCTTTGCATTCTCGATTTCTTGCTGCTTAAACTGTCAGTTGAGGAAGGTGGGCTTTTGATTTGAATATTCCCAAGCTTTCCCGTGACTGTACGGCAAAATGAACCTCCTTAGGCACATTAAATTTGGCAACTTAAAATTAAATGCTGTGAATTTTCCTTTAGCATATCTTCACAAATTTGCATGTTTGCTTGAATATAAATACAGGTGTAGCAGTCCAAATATTTCCGAGATGATTTTTTTTTTCTTGAAAAAGAATATGGGTTATGTGATTGTTTTATGGAAAATGTATTTTAATGGGGAAAAAAAAGATGAATGGGCATAATTAGTAAAGTTACCACTATAGAAAACTTCCAGATGTTGGTGTAAGATAACAACAGCAAAAAAAGGAGACTTTTAAAAGTTCAAGTAGGTACCTTGGTCTATCCTTAATTCACCCTTTTATGCAGAGAATCTCTCCTGCTAGGATAAAATCCTCTTATGAAGAGTCTATTTTTAGACTGGCTGAAAATAACGCTCTGAGCATAATGCACAACAAAGTTCCCAGAATTGCCATGTTGTTGATTCTATCGAGATGCGTGTTCTTCATTTAGCTCGCAGGGTTGCGTTTATTTGTAACTCTCGTATTTCAGTAGTTAAAATTAGTTAATTGCTCGGATTGTTAGAGGATTTTTCACTGACTCACAGAATGGTTGAAGTTGGAAGGTACCTCTGGAGGTCATCTTGTCCGACCCCGCTTGTTGAGCAGGGCCACCCACAGCAGCCTGCCCAGGACCATGTCCAGGTGGCTTTTGAATATCTCCAAGGATGGAGACTCCACAACCTCCTTGGGCAACCTCTGTCGCCGCTCGGTCACCCTGTGAGTAAAAAAGTGTTTCCTGATGTTGAGGGACACTCCGGTGTTTCAGTTTGTGCCCGTTGCCTCTGCTCCTCTTCCTTCCCTGGATGATGTTCTCTTATTCGAGAAAGAACAGCCTTTGCTGGAGTAGTTCTTCCCTGTCTTGCAGGAAGATTTAAATTGGGAACTTACAGTTCTTGTTGAAGTTGAGCAATACTCTGAAGAGTAGAAAAAATCCAGAAACAGCTATTGAATTCAAAGGCCCCAGAAACGATCGCAATCGTACTGCATAAAATGATATATTAACACAAGACCATAAATCAGAAGATTTCTTCTGTGTGAGCTGTTTCATGAGCAATCTAAGCTTGCCTTGCCCTTGTGTCATTCTTCTCTCATCCTTTGTGGCAATATCTGTTCCTTTTTGGGGCTGTCTTAAGTTCTGCTGAGTAGAAAGAGGAGGCTCAGGAAGGAAGGAGAGCAATTTCACAACCTTCTCTTAGGCTACATTAGGTGCTGGGCCATACGAGGGAAACTCTAGAGTGACCCAAAGGAAACCTAACTTTTATATAGAAAGGTATTTTGTGCACAGAATCTTCTTGGAATGTTGCTTGAGAAGCGCAGTTGCAGAATTGCAGGAAAGGTTGCAGAAAAAGCCCGACTAATTTGATTTTTGTGACCTTGAGAAACTAACTTTTTCGCTTCCTTGATATGAAGCAAAACTGGGGGGGGAGAAGGCTACCAAATGCCAAACCGGAAGCCCATGCGGGAAGATGGAGAGGCAGAGGGGGTAACTGGTCTGGGTCGGGCGATCTGCTGATGGCGTTGACCTTCTGACTGGTAATTACACCTTGAAGTACAAGTAGGAATGAGCGTTTGCTGTATGGAAAAAATTCCATTAGATGTCAGTTGTCTCGTAATCTCAGTGATCTTCTAATGCAGTCTTAAACAGTTCCTGGAAGCCTTTGAGATAAAATAGGTACATTCATCTGGGTTTACATTAGCTATTTAAGCACAGGATACGTTGCCGACTCTCGCGTGTCATCTTCAAAGAGGCAAGGGATGAGGGAAGAGACGATATATCCCCTATTTTCTCTCTTTTTTCCTTATCAGTATGAATATGGAGAGAGATATATGGTATGTGGATACTGTAGGTACGTAGACATTAAAAGCCAGGTGTCCATGGGCAAGCATGGGGTAGGCTAATCATCCAAATGTGCTGGCTACTAATTAGAGTTTGGAAGACGCGTGCTCCCGATCGTTGGGTGCTGCATGCAGAGAGGATGGTTCCTTAAAAGCCTGCCATAAAATGGAGCTCCACTCAGCCATGTCACTGTTTGTGTGGTTTTCGAAACGCTCTAATAATCCCTCTGCTTCCGCAAACTCCGTGTTCTTCGTTAGGGCTCGGGCAAGATGTAACGATACAAATTCTGAGTCATATATAGACTTGCCAATTTACATTAATAGCTTGAAGAATCATTGAGAGCTACTCATTTTCTCCAATTAGCAAGTAAATCAGTGAATGTGGTAGGAAGAATGGGAGTATGAAATATGCTCTTTGTTTAGCGTTAATTTTTCATCATAACTTGATATTATAGCAGTAAACATCTTGCAGTATATATTTGTAAAGATGATGAAATCTGAGTACTCTGTCCTCGCTACAAATACTCTGATGAAATCATTGTTTGGAAATGAATGTTATCTATCATTACAAAATTAATTTCTATTTTTCAGACGATGCTCAAAAGTTGAACACGCAGACGTAACGTAATGACACAGCCGGGTTTCAGAAAAAGCAAAAAAAAAAAGGGCATTTCTCCTTTTCCAGGTCACGTTTTATGCCGCAGCCAGTATTTTTGCTTTCATTCTGGACTGTGTTTACACAGTATGGGGTGATAAGCGGAAGGAAAAATTATTAAAATAAAGATTCCCCACCCCGGCCCAATAAACCCATGTATCCCATTCCACAAGGAGCGGGGGAAAAGGTCCGTCCCCTTTTCAATACGTCCATGGAGAATTATTAATCAGAAAGTTGTGGATTTAGGAGAAGACACCTTGGGGTAGCGAAACAAAAACCTAGGGAAAACACGTTGCCTTCGATTTGCAGAGATCTGGGATCTCGAGCTTTGAAGGATCTCTAGAAGGAGACCAGAGGAACCAAGTATTGGTGTACAACTCGTTTAAACGGAAAGAGGAGAAACCGGGAAGGGGATTTTAGGTAAAGGAAACGAAGGGAAGGTTGTGCTTTTGTTGTGGGCATTTCCATTTAACGGCAGGACTGGCGGAGAGAGAGAGAGACAGAGACAGACAGACGGACACGTGGTAGAAACCGTGCGGGATGGCAGGAGCTGTGGAAGCCCTGGGGTCCGATGGCCAACGGAGAAGGAAGAGCTCCGGCAGGGATCGTGGGGAGTCCCGCTGGGCAGAGCGCGGCCAAGGAGAGCGGGAGCGTTGGGAATCCTAAAATAGGAGTTCTCTGGCCGAGAGCCAGGAGCGCTGAGGTCGGCGAGGCTGCAATTAGAAGCGCCGAAACCAGTTCTTCCCCGAGAAAAGTGGACCTCACCCTGGCAGCGGGGAAAAAAATCCAGGCTCGACCTTGCCAGGGGGAAAAATTCAGGGGAACCTTTTTCAGTGGGGCTGGTGTAGGCAGGTTTGCGTCTAGACCTTGGCGTGCTGTCGCAATTTCCCAATAAGCCAGATTTTAAGAAAGTATATACGGTAGTTTTAAATCATAAATAAAGGTGGTTTAAAAAAAAGAAAAAAAAAAGCTATGATTTTATGTACAAGAATTTTCCTAGCCCTGATTGTTGTCGTTTCAGGTAGGATTATAGCACGGGAGGAGGATGTCCTTGATGTAATAGACACTCTTCTGGATCTTGGTGTGGAGAAGCATTTAGTACTTCTTGGTACTAAATAGCCACAAAGTTATATATGTATTGTTTGTGGCCTCCTAATCCAGGATTTATTGTCCTGATCCTGTTCCAGAACCAAGGACTTGAGCTGATTAAAAAAAAAAAAAGATTCTCCAAAGTTTTTAAGCAAATTCTTTTACTCTGGCCTGAAAATTCTCATATTCCCCAAATTTATATTAGTTTTTGTGATCCTCAAAATCACAGAATCATTTTGGTTTGAAAAGGCCTTGAAGATCATGATGATCTTCAGCTCAACTGGTAACCTAATAATCCTTGTATTCATCCATATATTTGGTGCTAGGAGGATTTTACAAAAGGCACGTGTTAGCATTTAAAAAACTGCTACTTTAGATATTAATATTAAAGTGCTGATGAGGCAGGTGGAAAATTACTATTAGTGATACTTAAAAGGTTGCCTTGTTGGTTCTTTCCGTAGCGGGAAGGAAAAGGGAGGGAGTGTGCCAACTCTGCGGTTTTCTCGGTGCTGTTCTGTACAAATGCGATGGAAAACAAACCAATCTGTTCCTAATTCCCACTGCCAGCTCCATCCCTGTGCCTGGCAGCCCCCTGCCCTTCCGCACCCTCCTGAACAGCGTTCCTTCGTTTTACGCTGTGGTGAGGTCTCCTACCCTCCCCTCGCCCCCGGGAACGAGTTGGCCAAGGAGCAGCCAGGAGACCGGCACCCTCCTGGCCCCGAGGTGGACCTGGAAGAGCCTGGCTCGTTCTTCCCGTTTGTTCTTCCCGTTTGCTGCCTTGCCTGGTTTTAGCCGTGATTTGGGAGGCGGGAAGCTGCCCGTCAAAATGCAGGGCAGGGCTGACCTCACTGTTCAGAGGCTTTTCTTTGTGTCAAACCTGAATTTTCTCTCCAGCAACCTTAGTAAACTCCGCCCTTCTTGTTTTAGCCCTCACGAACACGCAGAACTAGACCTTTACCCACCTCTTTAAACACTCTCCTCTTGTTTTCCTCCAGTTTTCTCTTTCCAGACAGAACAATGCTCATTACTAGTCTTTTCTCCATAAAAAAAAACCCAAAAAAAAGCTTCCCCAGGGAGATATATTTTTACACCAGCGCAGCGATTGTCTTTATTACAGCAGAATGAGCTCATTGACTGATGGCCCTCCGGTAGACCGCTGGGACCTTCAGGTCCTTTTATGCAAAATTCTTCTCTTAGCTCATCATTCCCTGTTGGCGTAGTTTGTTTTCCCGGCCATCGTGGAGAAACTTGCATGCGTCCTTCCTAAATCCCATTTCCAGCTCTTTTCTCCAAGGTAACCAAAACCTTCCTGGTTGCGATCCTGTTGCTCCATGTACTTGCAGACCGTCGTGTCGATGCTGTGTCTGTGCTAAGAGCGCTCTGTTCCGTCCTGGGAATATTGGATAACACCTGCCAAAGACAAGGACCCCTGTGCAAAGCCCACTCCAAATGCCTCCCACCATTTTGGCCTGGAACTGCTGTTAACTGGTCTCTGGGTGCCATCTTTTAATTATACGTCCCAAAATTGTTGATGGAGGTGCCAGAATATTATGTGAAAGCAGTATTAAAAGACTTCCTACAACATATATTTATACACCGTATGACATACATGACATAAATGACATTTATTGCCCGAGCAATCTTCTGCATTTGTAAATGCAGAGTGGGCTTTTAAAGACATCAGTCCTACAATCAACTGTATTATCCAGTGACTGGAAAATGAAATTTCATTTCACTAGGAAATTGCTGGAGTGTTTCCACAGCAAGTTTGCTAGAAAGAATAATATTGGCTTCTCTGGAGCAAGGTTCTTGATTACGGCAGTATTTGCACAAGTATAAGCACAAGCTTGTCATTCATTGAGACAGCACGCAAGATAAAAAAAAAATAATAAAAATTGCATATTTGAAGTCTGGTTAATGGTTTATGTTCTAGCTAGAAGTGCCATTCAAAGCCAGAAGACTGTTTTTGGAAGTATAGGTGATTATGTCCTCTTATATTACATGGCAATCTGCAGAATATTAAAGAATTTTCTAAGGCCTTTTTAACAATCCTAAAATCTCTTAGAAGAAGGTTATTAATCAGGCAAGACAGCTCACTTCAATGCCTTTCTTTCATAAGGATTTTTTAGCTAATTAATTAAAATAGTTTGCACTTAAGTATTTTAATGGGGAGAAAGGACTTAGGTTTCTAATGAATTTGCCCATAGTTTGACTAACTTAGAATATTTTTTTTTTAATTACTGCGGTATCCAGAGCTGATTCTTCTAAGGACTCGGGGACATTTTAATGAATGTTTATAAAGAAATGATAGATGAACTTACTGTATGGTCAGAAATGCAGTTGTTACTTTGCAAGGTTGAGTGATGTTGAGTTATGTTTGATGATTTGCAATGTTTTATGTATTGCGAAATTTTCCGTAGCGCGTTACGACTTTGTCATCTCTGCTCAGCTTGTCATGAGGACTTTATGGTCTCCAGGGGATGATGTCTTTGGTTAAGCTAATGCAATAAATGGAGGAGATTCTCGCTTTCCTGTCAGCTTTCATAAGACTTTATTGCCAGCTTCACAGTCCCTGAGCATTATCAGCAAGGAATAGCTGTATTAATAATTAGTGTGTCCGTTGCTTCCCTAAAATACGCATCAAAAGAAAATGAGTGTGAAAGCATGTAGGGTTTTGTGGGTTTAAATGGCATTAAACGTTACCGTATAAAGTTAAAAAATACAACGTTGTTCTTCTTATGGACTTAAAACATTTCAGTTAAAAAAGCACAAGCGCGTTTTTAGCCGTATATTTATTTGAGGTTCGTTATTGTTGGTATATTCTGTTTCCTCACCACGATATTTTCTCGTGTGTTCTTCCCAGAATGGCTTTACCCCTTTATATATGGCAGCTCAAGAGAACCACATCGAAGTGGTGAAATACCTCCTGGAGAATGGAGCCAACCAAAGCACGGCTACTGAGGTGAGGTATATTGATGTTTTTTAACACACGCTCTTGTTTTCTTTTGCCTTTATATTCCGGTCGCTTAAAGCCAGAAGTTTTTTTGAACGGAGTAGTTTGAGAACTTCCACCCTTCCGTTTCAAAACCAAATTGTATTTGTGAATCTTACCCTTCCTTCCTCCACGCGCAGAAGACGAAGGTGAACTGTTGTGGAAGTGGTGAAAAGGGATGAAGTCCAGCCTGATTCGCTTGACAGCAAAATTCCCGCTGGCTTCAGCGAGCCCGGGATTTTCACCTCCAGTTTGTGCCCGTTTCTCCTATCGGCTTCCTGGAGAAATTTCTGAAAAATGAATGAGGCTTTGACGCGAGGTCCCCAGGGCTGTGGAAATTACGGGAGGCCGAGGTGGCATTGTCAGGGGGATGGAGCGAAGAGTGGATCGGTTGTAGGCTAAGTGGAGAGGTACAACATTTAATTCCGGCCAATTTATGTCTCTGATAAAGCCGGTGACACTGGAGCATCTAGGATTGCCGTCGCCCGAGCAGCCGGGCTACCTTCGTGCTGCTTTTCCATTTGCGCTGCGAGACGTGGGCAAAGATCGGTGAACAGGATATTCCAGGAGGTCTTTCCCCACTCTCGGCTGTATACGGAGTCTTCTGGGAAGGGTGGTTTGGAAGCTTGCTGCCGCTTCCTCCTCAGCCAGCTGAGAAGCGTGTGGAACGTCCCGTGAATACCGTAGTTAGGACTATGCGGACTGCGTCCGGAAGGGTGTCTGTGTAGAGTGTAGAACGGTATGAAACCAATTAGTATCCATAATTAGTTGGTGACAAGCTTCCTTTTAGATACAGTCTTGAGGTTTTAGATGAGTTCAGAATATTTTCTGCGCAGGAAGAGCGAGAAATGGGCAAGCGCGTGCCCAGAAGCGATGAGTGGAGTAGGGTCTCGGTGGCCCTGGGGTCACAGAAGCGTTGCAGTGGAAAGGGGCCTCAAGAGGCCACTTGCTCCAACCTCCTGCTCCTCTTTCCCCACGTGAGGAGCGACGGCAGCTGGACCTCCTTGACCAGCTGAGTTACTCTCATTCTGAGGCTTGTCTGCAACTTTGTGTTGACCTATAAATATTCATCGTTGTCTGTGATGGGCGTAAATTGGAAATCAAGTGACTAACAAGGGTCACATCAAGGAGCCCAACGTGCCGGTTTCTCCTCGGACGCTTTATTTCTTCTGCCGGACCACGTGGGTATAAATACCAGGAGGGACGGTATTAATTGCTTGGTTCTGGGGGTGACCTCCGTGCTGGAAACCTGCAGTGACTTCGGTGCCAGCGGGGCAGACACCGAAGCAAGTGAGATGAGACTCCGTCTCAAGAAGAACTCTATCCTAAGAACTTGCTTCTGCAAATGAGGGGATTTGAGGGCAACGGGGGCGAACTCCTCGGTCGTGAGGACGGTGCTGGTTCTGGTTCCTCCTCTTGTTCTCTTTCTGCTGAACGTTCTTTTATTCCAAGCCAAGGGGAGGAGCGAACAGGCTCTGTGCTGCAAAGCGTGTCAGCTTCGTGTTCGTTCCGTGGATACGGGATGTGCCGCGGGAAGCCGTAGCAGGAAAATTCCTCTCATGTCAGAGCTTTTGCTCATGTTTATCGCTTTTCCCTAGCCTGCACAGAAACCTACCCCTTCTGCGCTGCCTTCATCAACGGATGGATTTGAAACGAGGGCGCATTTATGCTCGCTCTCCTTTCCTGTAAGCCGAACTGCTCGTGTTAACAGCTGCTTTCCTGTCCCTTCTTTCAATGGATACTGTACCGCTCGATGAGAGCTCCTAAAATAATCCTCTCGTGGCCTGTCTGTATGGCGATCACGTTACATGGCAGCTTTCTGGAATATGAAATCCCGTGTGATTGCCAGGCAACGTGGCAGAAACACACTCCTTGTGAAGGAGCCGGGTGGAACTGTGGCTCTCCAGGAGCCCAGCCGGGCTACAAGCCCACAGGCACCTGCTTGTAGCCTTTCTCCCAGTGACTTTTACTGGCTGGGATCATCATTTTTTTAATTTTTTTTTTTTTTTTTAAAAGGCAGAGGGGGGAGGAAAAAAAAATGCAATGCTCCCCACTCTGAACCCGAATCCAAGTCTGTCTTCTGCCATCGGAATGGTCAGTTCTCACCTATGTGGCTTGGAAAGTAAAGGCTGTCTACCCTCTTGTCGCTTAAGGAGGCAAGTTTTGGGTTCAGGTCTTGCTGAGGTGGTGGTTTCAGTGGTCTCTGAAGGACGGCCTGAGCCACGGTCCGCTTCCACGCATGCCCAGAGTGAGTCTCGTGAGCAGAATGAAGAAGTGGGGCATTAAATAAGGTGGGTCGGCAGCCTGAACTTAGGATGCCACCAAAATACATGGAGAAGGACCTTCTGTTTGACATCAAAGGTTGGCTGTCCTCATGTGGGGAGGTGGGGGAATGAAAAGCTTTCTCTGAGCTCCGGTCAGCCGTGCTTTGCAGAAGCAATAGGAGCAGGAACGCAGAGGGAATTGTGTCCTTTTGGAGAAGGATGGAAGATGAAGTGGCGCAAATCAAGTGGATGATCTCGCTTTGAAGCTGTGAAACTTGCACTGCCTTTGGATATATTTTGTTTCCTCAAACGCTGATATACGTATATATACAAAATGAGAGTAAGGATGAGCTCCGTTTCACGGGGCCTCTAATCCAGGATTTGTTCTCATGTTCCCAGAGGCAAAAGGCAAATGCATTAAGCCATTTCAACACCTAATGTAGCCCCAATCTCAGAATTATCTTTACAGCTCAGCTGTTTCGTCAGCTGTTCACCCTTTTTTAATTCACTGTACAGAATTTAATCTCTATTACAGAAGGAAACCATGGTAGTATCGGTGTTACAGCGCACCTACCCACAGTTCTACGCAAAAGGGAGGGAATGTTACTAGATTACTAAGGGGAAAAAATTGCTTTGGCAATTCTTCAGATGTTTCCTTCAGCATATGTTGGCTCTCATTCCTCCCTAACTTGCCCTTTATTATTTTATCATCTTTCCATATTACTATTCCACATCAGTTCTGTTCCTGTGCCTTCTACGATGTCTCTAAATCAGTTTTCTCACTTACTGCTGAGACAGCGCGTTGCGATCCTGTGACGCATTTTAAAGCGTTGGCAATCTGGGACATGTGTGGAAGAGCAAGGCAATGAGAGAATAATTTTAAAACGATGAATGAGAAGCAGAGGGATTTTTCTGACTTGGTTTCCCCCAAAAGTACAAATAATCTAATGTTTTCCTGCTTCAAATTAGAATAAATTCCTAACCATGATCTGGCTTTCTTGAGTCATAGTCCATGTGTAACTTAGGATGGGAAACAGCAGCAAATACGTCCAAAGATATACTTCCTTTGCACAGAGTCAGGAGATATTCAGAAACAGGTTCCTGGTGTGTTTTTCACATCTACTTTGTTCAGTGCTTACTAATCCCTACCAAAATATTGCTGAAAATATGCTTTGTGGCCCATTTTAACTTAAGTAATTGAGAGAGATACTGTAGGATGATCCTTTGCTTGTACTCGACTTAAAAAAAGACCGCTTTGAGGTGGAAAAAATGTGCTTCTGACATGTTTGAAGTCATAGCTGCGTTAAAATGTTGTGCTTGCAGTGTCATTTCACTAAAGATGGTGGTGCGGAGGTCGAAAACAGCTGGTAATGTGCTTATCAAATTTCTGCGCGTGTGATCAGTGCTAGGCAAATCACCGAAGCTGTATGGCCTTCAGCTTCTCCAGCCTCGAGAGAAGGCTCCAAGGAGACCTTAAAGCTCCTTCCAGTCCCTCAAGGTGCTCCAGGAAAGCTGGGGAGGGACTCTGGATCAGGGAGTGGAGCCGTAGGATGAGGGGGAAGGGTTTTACACTGAAAGAGGGAGATTTAGATGAGATATGAGGAAGAAATTGTTGCCTGTGAGGGTGGTGGGACACTGGCCGGGGTTGCCCAGAGAAGCTGTGGCTGCCCCATCCCTGGAGGTTCAAGGCCAGGTTGGGCGGGGCTTGGAGCCACCTGGTCTAGCGGGAGGTGTCCGTGCCCATGGCAGGTGGGTTGGAACTGGATGATCTCTCCCAGTAAGGTGTCTCCCAACCCAAAGCATTTGATGTTCTGTTTTTCTTCTCCACCAGGACGGTTTCACTCCTCTAGCTGTTGCGCTGCAACAAGGACACAACCAGGCGGTGGCCATCCTGCTGGAAAATGACACCAAGGGGAAAGTGAGGTTACCGGCGCTGCATATCGCCGCTAGAAAAGACGACACCAAATCAGCGGCGCTCTTGCTGCAGAACGACCACAATGCCGACGTCCAGTCCAAGGTAACACCATGCTGCCGTAGAGGTAACAGGGTCGTCACGCGGCTGCAAGCCGACGGGCAACAAACTGCTTCCTTCGTTTTAATGGTTAAAGATAATTTCTTCTGTGGGGAAAGACCAGTTGCTCAACCAGTATCACCGCTAATATACCTATTTTCGCAGCGTTTAGTTATGCAATAATTGCAAACTACGCATTGTTTTGCATTTTAGTTATCCCTCCCATTTCTTTGGTAACCAGCTTTCTCTCATTATTCGTAAACCAGAAGAGACTGGACTGGAGGCGGAATCACTGCTTCCCTATTAAATAGGATGCTGGTTTATTGCCCATGGGAACGTAGGTTGTATTTAAAGTTAATGCATGCTTGAATGGCTTTTCCCATAATTAACAGCATAACTCATTTCAAAAAGCAACATAGTTCTTCGTTTTGCGGCCAGTCTTTAATATTTTTCCTCTTTTTCCCAACCCATGCTGCATCAGATGATGGTGAATAGGACGACTGAGGTACCGAGATCAAAAATTTTTAATTATTCTTTCTGTTACTTATTTTCTCTGCTCTGTGGCAATATTTCTTTATTATTTAGCACTAAAAGTTGAAGATTTGACTCCTTTTTTTAATACGTAGAAATTTGTGACTCAGCAAACCTGTTTTTATTCATCCTTTGTCTTAGAGGTTCTTCTTATGTGTGTCACTATCGAAGGAAACTTTTGAGAATTCACATCAGTTCAACTAAGTCTGGAGCGAGTAACGGAGCTAAGAGGCTAAAGATGCTTTTCTTGCTCAATTTCATTAATTATGAAAACACGCTCGCTTGGCATAACTAAATTAAGGTGTCTGGCTCAGACAGAATAATGGTAAAATTCATTTTCCTTCTTTTACAATAAGAAATATAATCAAATCCTCCAAGGTAAAAACTTGTTCAGAGCATCTGCTTATTTTTACCGTTGTTCTTATTATGGTCTTCTCCATAAAGTTTGGAGAAGTCCTTAAGGGATAGCACATAATCAGAATTTATCTGCAGCAGATAATATTACATTTCTCATATGGATTCTGGCAATACCACCTCTCCAAGCACTTCTTTCCACTAAGAGTCACTAAGGGTCTGATTGTCTGGAACGGTGATTTCTCCCCTAAAGATTATTGTTGCCTTTAGGAAAAAGAATTAATTTCCAAGGACGTGGTCATTATTTGAATGCCTGCTTTTCAATAATGGAGTTTCTCTGGTAGAGGAGGGGAAGGAATTTTGAAAGTCCTTCACTCCTGGGGTGTTGCCGTGAGGAATTGAAATGGCGGTGGCCTCTCCCTGGCGCCTGCCCGTGGGCACGTTCCTCGCTACGGTAAATGGGAAGGGGGTCACCTCTCCTTCCCCGGCCGTTCCGTTACTCCTCAGTGCCTTGCGTTTGTCACCAGGCCAACGTGTCCACCAGAATTGCTGTTAATGCAATACACATTCCATCTCCAGCGTGGCGCCATATCGTATTTGTGTGCCCAGTATGCCCAGTAGACGTTTTACTGGGAATTTATCACAGCAAGAAGACTGAATTTAATGAGCTTTTGACTCTACTTTGACCAGGATGACCCGTGGGCTGACAAGGAAGGCGATGGAATTAGGGTAAAACAGCGGCCTGATTGCTCTGTCGTTTGGGAATAACGTTGACTTTCCGAGTGCAACATCCGCCTGCATTTCTTTATTCCACGAGTAGTTTAAAGTGGTGATTGGTACACTGAAAGAAATGAAACCTAGTCGCAAATATGGTATAGTCTAGAAGGCAAAAGTATTTCTCTCTTTCCATAACTAACTTCAGGATCTGATCAAATCCGTGTAAAGCTCTTCAGGGAAACCTCAAAAGCAAGGCCCTTTCTACTTGAATTACTTATGAAACTAAAAGCTTGCGCTGTGTCCTAGTTTCTGAAAAATTAATCTTTTTTTTTACGTTGTTGTCAAGCAGTTCCACATCTCGTAGCTGGGTCAGGTTTCACCGTCTAGTGTTCAAGAGGCAATAAGTAAATTGTGGTTTTGCTGATGTATATAGATGGCAAAGTTTCTTCACCTCCTTTGAGGTCTAAATTGTATATAAATATAAATAGTTATGATTCTTATACTATGCTACTAAGTAGTTTCTCGTGTACACCAAATTCTTGGGTTACACATTGAATAACCACTGCTTTTTTTAAAAAGAAAAAAAAGAAAAAAAAAAGAAGGAAATGTGTTGTCAATGTTTCTGATTCAAAGAGCAGTAAACTAAGAGTCCAAGAACTTCTGTGGTCATTTATCCAAACGCACTACACAGATGCAGCCCCAAAGACCCATGTTGCTTCCAATTGTAATAAGGAAACTTCCTTTATTTTCTTGAAGAATGGCTAATATATTAATATATTTTCGGTGATGAAAGCTACTCTTCTTATTGGCCACCGATTCAGAGGACTGAATTTGGAGAGGGAGAGAATTACGCAAGTCTGTGCTGTGATATAGGTGAACTGGGTAAAATCGCCACGATACGTTGGTTTGCCGGCAGCTTTTAAAATCAAATTCGAGTTAAGCTGATTACCTGGTATAAAATATTTTCTATAATAAGGGCTGTTTCCCTTTGTAGAGTGGCTTTACACCTTTGCACATAGCCGCGCACTATGGAAACGTCAACGTGGCAACGCTTCTGCTAAACCGAGGAGCTGCGGTGGATTTCACGGCAAGGGTACGGAGGAATTTCTTTATTTTCTTGGTTGTAATGGCCTTCAAAACCGGGCGTGTTTCTTTGCGTAGTTCTTAGTGTCCTGGTTTGAGCTAAAACAGGACCGATTTTGTTCAGTAACTCTGCTTTTTCACTAGGCTCAAACCATGACGCTTAGTCAAGAGTAAGCGAGGAGCGAAGTGACGCTGAAGTTCCGTTGTGTTCAAAGCTTGTTTTTTTTGGCAGTCATTCTTAGAGGTTGTCTCCACGCCATGCGCCGGAGTCCTTGGGAGTTGTGTAGCGCCACCAGTAGTCCCAGCTGAAGCAAGCAGGCTCCTTTGACGAGCTCCAGAAAGCTGATGTTCTCATAACGTGTCAACGCGCTTCAGCTTTTCTGTCACTTAGACGAACTCCAGAAATACGTGTAGGGTTTATTGGCTTTTTCAGGATGCAGGACTTGCTATACTAGTTCAATTTGACGTTTTCACACGCAAACGTGTTTTGAAAAAGCCAAGTTAGGCGTAGTGCCATTATAATTGCAACAATAGAAGTGCTAATTAATTCTGATCACTCTTTTTACGGTAAACAATGACGTAATACAGCCTCTTTGCTGTTGTACCTGAGGTAGTTTCAAGTGTGGCCGTGAAAACCTCGGGGAATCTGCACCTCGGCACAGCCAGCGGATCACAAGTTTTCTGATGAGTTTTGCCAGCCACGCTTTGAATTACTGGAGGGTTCTGCCTTTCACACTGACTTTTCCTCCTGTGGCCCGTCTGCTCGTATTTATTTACTCCTTCCCCTCTCCCAAGGTGTTTGCAGGGACTTTCAGCCTAAACCGGACCTACTCCTTTCCGCTATTGGCATTACACCCAGGAGGTTCTGTTGTGTAGGAGTCACGCGTTTGTGTACTCTGTCTTCGTTGCAGCGATTTAAATGCATCAGTGTTTTGTGAATATTGACTCAGTGGGACTCTAATATGTGTTTGTTTATTTGTCTGACTCTGGGCCTGTGATGTTGGCTGCTTTGGCAGATGCGCTTCTTCGTTTATTAAAAAAAAAAAAAAACAAAGCCCAAAGAATGAATAAAGAATTCTTGCTTAGAAAGGAATTACTAACTCTAGCTTACACGGCGTGTGCCCAGCTCTGGTGCTCAAGTACATTTTTGTTGATTCTCTACAACGTGATGGTCTCATTTTTCGTGATCCGAACGCAAATGTCACCGCCATTACGCACCTTCAAATCCCTCATGCTCATTGTTTGTTCTTTTCATGGTGTAGAATGGAATCACCCCACTGCATGTGGCTTCCAAAAGGGGGAACACAAACATGGTGAAGCTCTTGTTGGATCGCGGAGGGCAGATCGATGCCAAAACCAGGGTGAGTCTTTCTATTCCCTGAATATGATGATGTCCCTTGGGAAATGGATTGGGATTTTTTTTCTTTGCTTGTTTTGGGGTGTTTTTTTTGTTTGTTTTGGGTTTTGTTTTGTTTTTTTAAGCCAGAGGCTGGGAACACCAAGATTCAGAGCTTGGAATTTAGTTTCAGTGATTGTGTCATGTTCTCTGTTCTTAAAATGAGACATTAGATGCGGCTGTGACGACTGACTCAAAATAAAAAAAAAAAGTTCAGCTGAACACAGCTCCAAAAATGAAAAATGTTGAGCATTGCCTCCTCATAAGTGTACTCTTTTTGAAACTTGGACCAAATTTAAAATGTGACTCCAAAAATAATTCATAAATAATTTTTTTTTACCTTTTTTTTTTTTTTTTTTAAATTCAGAGTCCTGCCTTTAGTTTTCAGTTTGTTACTTGTTTTATGTAGACTGTTTTCTATGGTATCAGACTAAAGAACAGCAGGTATTGGTGACACTAGGAGGCAGAAATACTATTTCCTTTAGCCTCTTGTATAATCTACCTACATCATACATGAAAAAGCTGATGAAACTGGTCTTTTTGAGGAAGTAGGCCTGTTAGTTGGTCCAACTTCATGTAACACAAGAACATGGGTGCTGCACAGTGATGGGAAGCGAAGGGACTCAGCTGAGCCTTTCACAGAATTCCAGAATGGCAGGGGTTGGCAGGGACCTCTGGACATCATCTAGTCCAAACCCCCTGCCAAAGCAGGTTCACCTACAGCAGGTTGGACAGGATGATGTCCAGGCAGCTTTTGAGTATCTCCAGAGAAGGAGACTCCACCACCTCTCTGGGCAGCCCGTTCCCACGCTTGGGCACCCTCAAACTAAAGAAGTTTTATCCTCATGTTGAGATGGAATGTCCCGTGTTCCAGTTTGTGCCTGTTGCCCCTTGTCCTGTTGCCGGGCACCACTGAGAAGAGTCTGGCCCCATCCTCTCCACATCCACCCTTTAGATGTTGATGAGCATTGAGGAGTTCCCACCTCAATGTGCCCTTCTCCAGGCTAAACACCCCCAGGTCTCCCAGCCTTTACTCATTGGAGCGACGCTCCATTCCCTTGATCATCTTTGTAGCCCTCAACTGGGCTCTCTCCAGCAGTTCCTGTCTTTCTTGAACCGGGGAGCCCAGCACTGGCCACGGTGCTCCAACGGTGGCCTCCCCAGGGCAGAGTAGAGGGGGAGGATGACCTTCCTCCACCTGCTGACCACCCGCTTTTGAATGCACCCCAGGACGCCATTGGCCTTCTTGGCCACCAGGGCACATTGCTGGCTCATGGTCAACTTGTTGTCCCCCAGGACTCCCAGGTCCTTCTCTGCAGAGCTGCTTTCCAGCAGGTCAACCTCAACCTGTACAGGCCCACTGTTGTGCCAGTCATAAGTCCCATGAAAACTGTGGTAGGGGGCTGGCAGGCACTTTTTATTGAGGAGCCAATATTGGGTAACCGACACTGTGCCAGCAGCCGGTCAACCCTTCCCCAGACTAACCGCGGAGAATTGGGTGACTCGTTGGCTTCCCTCCTCCCAGTCGTCCTGTTGAATCACAGTCACACCAATGCTCTGCTCTTTATTTACGGGTGATTTCGCCATCGTTCAGGGCGAAAGAAAACCCTGTCAATTTATATGAGCCAGGTTAATTATTTCAAAAGGGATTTCGCAGTCAGCCGGGAAAAATGTGGTCGTTTCTGTGAAGTGAACTGCAAAGGGCTCATTGCTGAAAGCTGCTGGTCTTTAAGCACTGGTCTGCAAAATCACACCTCCAAGTGAGAGAGGGGGGTTTAGAAAACAGAGTTTAGAGCTGGACGTAAGAGTTTTTGTTTGCTGAGGTAGAAGGGTAGAGGATGTTGCAGTCAGCTGCCCTTGCGGTCGATTCAACCTCTGCAGTTACTTTCGTACTAATTACGTCAACCATTTGTTGCTTCATAAGCTAGGAAGACAAACGTGATTATTGTGTAACTCTACATGGGATTATGATTTTGATTTCTGATTATTTATGAAATGATGTCTCTCTTACTCCTTTTTTTTTAAAAAAAAAAAACAACAAAACAAACAAACAACTACTGATGATGGAAAATGCTGCCTCTCATGAAGGTGTGCAGTAAATCATCCCTGGTCAAGTTTTCCACAATAAGTGCCTAAAACCTCATGGTAGAGGGGCGTGAAACGGTAATAATACACCGGAGTCAGGATATTCCACATGCTCATAAGCCCAGCAGTCATGCAGAAATGGCCCGTGGAATGACGTTACTGAATTTGTTCAATTTGTTCCAATTTCCTGTTCAGTATTTAGACGCTTGTTTTGGACAAGTTGGCCCAGATGGTTGTAAAGGCCATCTTGGATTTTAAGAGGTCAAGGCATATTTCCTTCCTGTTTTGGACAAGTTGGCCCAGATGGTTGTAAAGGCCATCTTGGATTTTAAGAGGTCAAGGTGTATTCCCTTCCCCGCTCACCTGCAAAGATGGATGTGCAGTCGGGAACGACACTGAAAGAGCAGGACTTTGCCCAACGTAGGTGGAAGGTGCTAATTTTAGAGCCTTCTGGTTGTTTGGGCTTCCTGCCCTTTGCCAGCTGCACAAAAACCGTCAGCGCAAACATATCCCAGAAAACCCGTAAAGGTATCCGCAAGCATGCCTATCCCACTTT
Source organism: Chionis minor (assembly GCA_013398295.1). Lineage (NCBI taxonomy): Eukaryota > Metazoa > Chordata > Aves > Charadriiformes > Chionidae > Chionis > Chionis minor. The sequence continues at coordinate 125,013 of VZSF01008154.1, read as the reverse complement.
GCCCGGGCTCGGCAGCTTCCTCCTGCTTTCACCTTCTGCCTTCTCCCCCGCTCCAAGGCGCACGGTGGCTGGTGGCTGCCCGTACTTCACAGTGGGGGAGATTCCAGAGCTTGGGTTTTGCTGTCTGTGTCTCTGTGGCGTGATTCTCGCCCTCGTGCCAGCCGTTCACATCGTCTCGGTGTCTCTTCCTTTTCCCTGGGCATTGTCCTCGTGCCTCGTGTGCTTTGCCGTGGCCGGGGGTATGTAGGGCGTTGGAGAGGTAGGTTGTGTGTTGCATGCCGCGCATCCGTGTGTTTGGTGCTTTGCAGGACCGACCTCCTCCTCTTCCACCTCCCTACTAACCCGCTTGCCTTTCCATATCCACCTTTTCATTTCTGAGGAACACCCGCCTTCTTCCAGTAGGTCACATTCCCTGAAAACCAGTGGAATTCAATGCGCTGGGATATTCCGTTGCTGGATAGCTTGGGCTTTTACTCGAGGTCTCCATACCACATCAAAACAAGCTCTTTGGTTAAAAAAGCACTCGCTGCTTTCATTCCGTTTATTTTTAACTTGCTTTATTACGTGACATCTGATGATGCATAAATTGAGATGCAGAAACCTCTTTTAACAGATTTAAATCAGCCTCAGTACTTTAATTTTGCAGGGTTAATCTGTGAAATCTTTTTTATGTTTGGAAGCGTTCCGTTGGAATGACCCATTAGGAGCCCCTCTACTGTCTTAAAAAAAAAAAAAATTAAAACCTACGTTTTTCAAAGGGAGTAAATTATGCACGTGTCCTGCTGTTCCGTAGTTAATGTTGCATGTCGGAGCCCTCCTTACTGCAGGAATTACATATTTTTCTATACGTTTCATAATACATTTGCTGAAATTTTATGACATTTCTTACTGCAATATAAAGATGTAGAGTTGCTAGCAAATCTGCTTGCTACGCTTACACATTTCAAAATAATATTTTACTTATATTGTTTTTTGGCAAGTTTTACCAGTTTTCTGCACTACTAAGGAGGTTTTTAAAATGTGGAATTTCATTTCTCCTCTATATTGTATCTAAAAAACGCAAATTCCATTCCCGATGATGTTAATAGGATACTTCTATTAGTGCTATTTGTTATATCTGCGTTTGTGCTGTTTCTGTTTATGTCCAAGCCCTATCTGGAGTTTTGTTGCTAAGTAATGAATGGGTAAAATGTCTTATGCTAAAAAAAAATTCATATTTAAAATCTTAGTCAAACCTATATTCGCTACAATTTTACCTGAATTAAGAACTTCAATGGCATACCTTTGTTTAAAATTTTAAAGTTTAGCCCGAATTCTGACTTGTAGGACAATAGTAGACAAGTGGGGCTGGGTTTCGGAATCAGCGTGCACAAACTTCATCTCTAAAAGATGGTGGAAAGTTCATTTTCGGATTAAACCGATGTCATGTGGTCAAGAAGGGTAAGGTGGTAATCACCATTTTTCACTTGGGGAGAAGGAAAGCATTTACAGCCTCCCCGAAACATCGTAAGGATTATTACAAGGAGAATTCTTTTAAGTGTTTAAAAGCAGAGCGATTTCAGCATGGCCAACATTATATATATTTCTGTTTAAAAATATATTCTGATATAATGGAATACTAACAGTAAGGTTATGCGGCGCCTTGAGATGTTACTGACTATTAAAGGGTTTTAGGAGCTTTCTTTATGAATGCAATTTTCATAATATCTCTGTTTTTATCATCTCACTCTATAAATTGTGTAGGGAAAAAAAGAACAAGAAGGTGAGGCTTTTTTAGTTTTTGTATGCTTTTTTACTTTTAAAATACGGTGTTAGTCACAGGCCTTTGTCACTGTGCTACTTCCATTTTTGTGGAACTACAGAAACGCCCTTGGAAGAGGGGGGGAATCGTGTTCATCCCTCTCAGACACTGAAGTTGTCACACATTTTGTGTTCTTTCTATTGAATCTCGCCAACATTGAAATTAAATTTTTCTTGCCCTGGGACTTTAGAGTCCTCTTTGCAGGCTCTTGTGCAGAATATTGACAGTAAAAAAAATTTAAAAAATAAAAATTTTAAAATCCCTGGAATGAAACAGCATCCAGCCTTGGGGTGGAAAGCTTATTGCGTTGGAAAGTGAACACGTTGCGTGCCTGGAGCCTGGCAGCTGGAGCTGGAGAAGGGGAGTGGAGGTGGTAACGGTGGGCTGAAATCTGGGATGCCGGATGGGTTGGAGACGTGCCACAGAAAAGAAAGGAGGCTCAGCCAGAGCTGAAAGAAGTGGAAGGTCGGTCCCAGAGCTGCACGATCCCGATTGGAAAAGAAAAGGAAGGAAGCTAGGGAGGAGGTGGAACTCCAATGTGTTTTGGTTTGGGTTGGATTTCGCGCAGTGAACGTGTTTCATCACCCCTTAGCGCTCGTTCTGAGAAGCTAATGAGATTTATTTGTAATTACGTCTCCTTTTGTGTATATAGGAGATATAAATAGGCACGGCTCGGCTGTTTCCACCTGGTAGCGGGGTTTCCTACCATAAAGCTGTTTTTCCAGGATCCTCACCCTGTCTTGGCACCATCCTATGTTTCGAGGGGGGTTTCCCCCACAGTAACGCTGCTGTGGCCTTTTCTCCTGATCTTCACACGTGCACAGAGCACTAATAATTCATTGGCAGTTTTTTGCCCTTCCTCAAGCAGCGCCAGATTGTAAATATCCCACCACAATGCAGATACTTAGGATAAAAAATTCAGTGGATTCATATAATGTTTACGAGGGAGCGGGAAGGGATGTTGCACAGATTCTCTAAGCGAGCTATATAGATAGTGACTGTTATTTAGAATTATTTCAGTGAGCGACTTGTTGTTCAAGCGAACACGTGGTATATTTTTTTCGATGTATTGTTAAAATTTGGATTTGGAATGGCAGACCTGAAGGAAGGCGTTCCAGCCTGTTTAATTATGCCAAGACTCTGAGAGCTTCGAGCAAGACGGAGACTTGCCCCGTTCATTTTTAAAGAGATGAGGTTTAGTAGTAATGAAAAACGAACACGAGAAGGCCTTTATTGGGTGAGAAAATTTAGACAATTTTGCATGTTTAACTTAGAGAATACTAAAATTTGCTTTCACCCTTATAAAAATGAGAATATGCAGCTGCAGTTTAGAAGAATTCTTTGATAATTTAGCCTTTTATGTTCGTGTGCTGTCATCAGTCTTTGTTCGAACGAGCACTGAATGTACGCAACTGCCCCGTTAAGATGCTGCCCGTGTCATTTCCCATTAAGAATCTCTCATAAGCACAGCTTGTTTTTGTCTCAGCCTCTCCGGTAAGCTGAAATGAAGCATTTTAATCACTGTGAAATGACCCAGTAATTTATCTTCCTCAGCCCCGCAGTTAGGAGTCGCGCACAGAATTCAGAACTAAATTTTGCAGGTTAAAAAAAATGACGAGTCACTGATTTTTCCAAGAGGAAAAAAAGCTAAAGTTGACCTTGGATTTTGAGATCTGTTGAAGAGGAAATTAGGAATGGTGGAATTCCGTGCCTTCCGTACATATGGAGAGGATCGTAGCATCATGTCTATCAGTGTCCCAGCTGTTGGCTACATGGCAAAGCCGGAGCTGGGAGAGTATTGGGTACGGGAACAACAGAACGCTTGGAATGTCGCTTGGAAGATGACAACATTTAACGCTCCGTTACGCACTGCTTGGGATGAGGAGATAAATATCAGCCACCTTAAAATCTAAAATTGCTGAATTTCTTGTCTCCGGGCACAGCGGCCTTTGTGTTTACGGGCTTCAAAGCCCGTGTGTCTTCGACCCGGTGTTAATACGTCCCGTCAGATGACGTGGTTGATATTTTGGCAATGAGGTTCGTTGCAAAGAGATAACGGTGCAAAAGAGGACTAAATTGGTACACCTATGCGTCTCCTGCTGCTGGCTAAAGTCAGTTTGTCCTCCTTCTATTATGTATTAATTCTTCTATTACAACAGCTCTCTCTTTGCAATTTCCCTCGTCTTTGAAGAAGACATATACGCAAAAACCAGAATCTAAAGTGTTAAATACGCAATGATTTTAAAATACACGTGCTCTTTTCCCCAGAGCAGAAAGAGGGAAGAGAAGAGGGTTATATGGGAAGGCTGGAAAGTGCACAGATAGCAAATGATGGTGCATTTATAAAGCTATGACAGGATAGAATAGGAGAGCTACCAAATTATTGTCTCTGCTTTCAGAGGGAATTATAGATAAGAACAGAGGAGAAATCATACTTTTTAATGACTTAGTTCTTATTATTGTCTCAGCTAGACTTTCTGGTGGAGTTGATGTGGGTTTTTTAGCTTGAGTTTTTCTTTTTTTGCCTCCCTCTGGGGATTTGTTCTGGTTTTTTCCAAGGGTTCACACAATTCTACTTGTCTTTTGCTGTTCTGTTAACTGGAATAACGTCAAAGACACTAGGCAGATAGGGAAAGGGAACTTCCCACATGGATTAAAAATGGAGAGCACAAAAGGCCAGAAACTGGAAAGAAATGCCCAATAAATACCTTTCCTAGAAGTACATTTGGGATATATTCTTGCCTTATTAATGCTAACGGGAATTAGGTATGTGAATCCCTCTGGCAGCGAGATGAAAATATGCCTCAGCTGTGCATAGAAAGACTGGATTTAGGGGACCATGAAGTTTCAGCACAGAGAAGAAAGCCAATATAAACTAGTTACACCCAATTCCTTTACATTGACCCCATCCGCCTGGTGCCGAACAGCCTTGAATTCCATTTGATCTCGCATCTGTTGAATGTCATTGCAAAGCTTCCATGGGATTTAGTGATGCCTGTGAGATAGGGAGCGTCGAGGCACGCTTAAACCCTTCCCACGTTTCTGAAAAATCTCTGGAAACCGTAGGTGAGTAAGGGGGGAAGAGATTCCTCCCGGCAGCGGAGCTTTGCCGCGCTGCTGACTCAGAAAGGTGCCCTGGGCTTTCCAAACCGCGGGTGAGGGCAGGATCTGCTTCTTGGAGCGACCTTTTGTGGTGTATTACAGGGCTGTGCTTGCACAGCCAAAAATGGTGGTGCCATTGCAATGGCACTGAGCAGCCTAGAGCTGCTTTTAATTTAAAAAAACCTAAAAATACAGCAATGTAGACCTCCTCCAAATTCCAGCAAGGCAAACAGTGTTATCTGTGTATGAAGCAGGGCCACTAATTCATACATACGGCCACATTTTGGCATTTTGGCTACTTTTTTAACCTCTAAGCAATAAATCTATCTCAGACCAGTGTATTCATCTTTTAATCGTGCTGTTAGTGGGTTCTCCAGAAAGCGCCCCAGAATAATCCTCCTCATCTAAGACGAGCAGCGTGTCTCAAAGGGAGAAGGCTTTTCTTGTGGTTAAAAACTTATTACCATGCCACCTTTATCAACCTGTCTCTGTTGAATGAGTATTGATGGCGTCTCTGAGTTGCGTGCTCGAACAATATCGAGGGCTAACGAGGTGAAAACGTGGGTTTCTATAACTTAGGCGTTTTCTTTTTTCTGACACTCAGCACTAATACTCTTTTGCAACCATTTTTCTTGGTTTTTTCGATACAAAATGGGCTTCCTCTCTGAAATGGGAACCTTAGAGTGTCCGTCACCGGTGCAAGGAGGAATAGGGCTGAACCTTCACGTTGTGGAGCCACCTTCACTTAGGTGTCCCAAAAAAAGGAGCTTTTTCCACACGCTTGCGGGGCTACGTTCCTGGAAGCGTGTTCCTCAGCGTGCCAGGAGGGACAGTTGGGAACGTGCTCATTTGTTTTCCCTCCTTTTTACTTTTAAGGACGGACTCACCCCACTCCACTGTGCTGCGAGAAGTGGACATGACCAAGTTGTGGAGCTGCTCCTGGAACGAGGTGCCCCGCTGCTTGCACGGACCAAGGTGGGTGTCGTGTTAGAATAACGTTAACAGCCCTGTGGAACTTTCCGCAGAGTTTTCAATGTCACTGAAAGGACAGGGAAGAAGACAGGAACGTTGCTGTTCTCCCAAAGGAAACGTACTAATGGGTAGAATGATCCAAAATAAGGTTTTCTTACATAATTAGGGACTATCCTTTCCAAATATATGACATGGTGTAGACTTCTTTGCCCCTCTCTAGAATTCCAGAATTAAACGCATGATATAAAGCGCTACTGCCAGCACTTCACTTTTGTCACCTCCTAAGACCGTAGGACACAGCGATGGGAAAGCTGGGTCAGTCACCCCGAGAGACGATTCCGGCTATGTATTTTCCTGTCTTTCATCTAAGCTAACTAGGACCTGTGACTTGCAGCTTCTCCTGATTGTTCTCCTGGAGCGTTTCAGACTTGGGAAAATCATTTCAGTGTGTTCTTTGTGCTTTCTGAAAAGCGCGCATCTAGGATTAATGCAGTTCCGAGGAATGCTGCCCCTTTGGTCAAACCAACGAGAGAAAGATACTTGTACTATAATAAATATAAATAAACAAACCCTGCTGAGCAGCAAATTTCCGAGTGCCCGACCAAGGTAGCTGGTATCATTGGTTGGAAAAACACTGGAACAAAATATTGCAATGAAATGCTTGAGGTCTGCTGGAAGATCAGGAGGGACAAAGAATTTGGATACCAGTTTAAGACTGCCCTGTTTGCTGGGCTTCACTCCCTCAAACATGGCTCGAAACCAGGGCGGTTAGCGTGTTCTGACCCATAGTTACCCGTATTGGAGACTCCCGATTTTCCCTTGATAGCCTTCAGGACGTTTTATCGCCGCGTTACAAGCATATCAACTACATCGATCAATGAGGTGCTCAAGCTACGTGTCTTTGATAGCACCAAGTTGTCCGGGTCATCTGTGCATGCAGGCGGGATCCACAGGGAGATGGGAATTGCAGGGAAGAGGTTCCTTAGAGAGAGTTTCACTGGTTCCTCTGGTGGGAGAAGCTGTTTAGGTGAACCTCACGTGTCAACACCCTTCACTAAGAGGTGGGGAGGCTCAGAAGAGCAGACCCTGCCCCATATATTGTGCACACTTCGGGCAGGATCCCCGGATGTTGCCGTTCAAAGGCAGATGTTGCCCGTCAGGACAAAATATCAGCATTGCTGTGGCAGCAGCTGAGCGTCCCCACTGGGTTGGTGATTGAGCAGAGCCAAACTGTCCAGTGAATAATCCCCTCCTTCCAAGTGACAAAAACCAGCCTGTGTGACCACATCAGGCCAGTTACCTGTTGAAGTCTATATGTTATAGAACCATAGAATCACTTGGGTTGGAAGAGACCTTCAAGATCATCGAGTCCAACCATAAACCTATGCCAAACCCACCCCTAACCCATGTCCCTCAGCACCACGTCTGCCCGGCTTTTAAATACCTCCGGGGATGGCGATTCCACCCCCTCCCTGGGCAGCCTGTTCCAATGCTGGATAACCCTTTCGGGAAAGAAGTTTTCCCTAATCTCCAACCTAAACCTCCCCTGGCACAACTTGAGGCCATTTCCTCTTGTCCTGTCGCTTGTTCCTTGGGAGAAGAGATTGACCCCACCTGGCTGTAACCTCCTTGCAGGGAGCTGTAGAGAGTGAGAAGGTCTCCCCTCAACCTTCTCTTCTCCAGGCTGAACAATCCCAACTCCCTCAGCCGCTCCCCACGAGACTTGTTCTCCAGACCCCTCACCAGCTCCGTTGCCCTTCTCTGGACACGCTCCAGCACCTCAATGTCCCTCCGATACTGCGGTGCCCAAAACTGAACACAAATAGCCTGTCTGTAAACACACAGTGGGTTTTAATTACCTTGTTGTATGTAAAATGAAATTGGATGCAGCGGCAACTTCCCCTTCTAACTTCCAGCTGAAAGAGATGGTTCCAAACCAGACAGACAAATACGTGAACGCTAAAACTTTCTGAAAACAACACGTTATACATATTAAGAGCAACAATTCTCTTCCCTCTTCATTGTCTACTGTGGACTTCAATATTTACAAAAAGATCTATTAAAGCCACACAGGGCTATGAAACTTCTGCTTCCGCTGCCCTTCAAGTGTTAACGGTTTGAACAAAAGGTGTCCAGCCGTGGTGGTGGTTGAAAGTATCATTTCCCAGAAGCTCAGGCGTCAGGTTTGCCAATATAATTTTGTTTTGGTCATTGAACACTTAAAGAAAAAAATACAGTTTCCTTAATAAACATGATGATGGCTAAGTAGGTGCCTTTCCTCTAATTAACGTACAACCTGTGTCTCAGTGTTATGATCCCCCAAACTGTCTTTTAAGCCCAAGATATGTGTTATTAAATCACGAGGCAAGACCCTTAGGTTCCTTTGCTTTGATTAAATTCTGATTTTGGTTTCATTATATGATGTTCCTCTAAATTTGCCTGCAGTTGCCGGAAGGGGAGGGGTGGCTATACCTTTTTTCAGTTTTTCTTCTAATCCGTAGCTCGGGTGCGGCTCTGTCCCAGTGATGGGGATACTCAGCAAATTCCCCATGGCATCCTTCTAGTACGTGCCGTGATCTAAGTGGGAGTTACTACATGTTATGGTTCTCTTTCCTTTTCCCGCAGAACGGACTCTCTCCGCTTCACATGGCGGCCCAGGGGGACCACGTGGAATGCGTCAAGCACCTCCTGCAGCACAAAGCTCCCGTGGACGACGTCACGCTGGATTACCTGACCGCCCTCCACGTGGCCGCCCACTGTGGCCACTATCGGGTCACCAAACTCCTCCTGGACAAGAGAGCGAATCCCAACGCTCGTGCCCTGGTAAACCCGTCCCACCTGTGTCGCGTAGCAAAGCTGTGCAGGGCAGATGAGTAGCTTTGACCAGTTAAGAGAAGTGAAAACGCTGTCACCAAACTCCAACCACCTTCAGTAGCTGCGGTAACAACGGGGGTTGTCCCACCTGCTGGTTACCGGTATCGTATCTCGTATCGTTAAGCCTAGTCGTGGAGCACGTCCCATGGCAAGCGGCTGTAGGATCAGGTCTGGAAGCTCTACAGAGTCCCTAAAATCAGAGCAGTTCCTAGCTGATGGCTCACGTATGCTTTGGGATTTTACTGAATTAGCAGTTCAGTTTTCCACACCACGCGATAACGATACGCAAATAATTTCTAAGCTTTCAGCTGAATCAGTAAGTTAATTGGCGTGGAGAAAATAAATTTAAAAGCTGTTATTTCTACATTTATCAAATGATGACATTCCCCTTTATTAGGTGCCACTTTTCTTCCCTTTCAAAAAAAAAGGGTTCTTCTGATGCTTACAGGAAGACAGGTAGGATTCCTTTCGCTCGCTGATCAGACTGTTGTCCCCTAACCGAGAGAAAAACGTCACGTTTGACTTTGGGAACATGTAAAGCTCTTGAGAGTCTTTCATCTATCCAAACCCAGACGAGAGCCCAATTTTCTCTAACAGGAAGCGTCCTTGGGAAGTGTGAGCTGGTTGGAAGTTAAAATACCAATATATTGCACTCAGTGGGGAAAAGGAGGAGACTGTGAACGCTTGAGGTACTTCAGCACGGCAAGAAGCCTGCCGTTGCCTGCTGAATTCAGTGCCTCCACAGAACTTCCACCGCAGGCCGCTCTGCTGTCTTCCCCAGCCTCCTGCCTTCACTATGACCCCGCGGGTTTCGGTGAAGGCTCCCCCTATCCCTTACTCCCTTGCAACTGATTTTTTATTGCCCCAATTTTCTTCTGCCCTCTCATTTTTCTTGACTTCTCTATACCCGCAAATCCCATAACCCCTCTTGCTTCCTCTCCTTATGCTTTTCTTCTTTGGTCTTTCTTGGTATCACATCCACTTGATTGATATTTTCAATGCTGTTTTCATCCTTTTTTGTTTTCCTTGCCACTCTTCTGATTATCTTTATCTGTGCTTTCCTCAGCTACCCACACGTACACATTATATGCTAGCCCCCACATCTTCTTTCTTTCTTTCCGTGACCAGGAATTCACCTTCTCTTCCTCCCAGAGGAACATCTGAAATGAAAGGAGAACACCCTCAGGCTGCTGTCCCTCTGCTCTCTGCCCTCCAAACTGGTTTTCCCCACCACCACTCTCTGGTTTCCTCTCCCGTCAGAGACTTGTCGCCTCTGGCTGGCTTAGAGTATTTCACGTATTTAAATGATGCTCATAATTTCTGTCAGTGAGATGTTTTTTCTGCCTTCTCCTCCGCCCCCCCCCAGCCTCTTCCTCACTTAAATAGAAGTAGCAAAATAAGACCGACTGGGGCAGTAAAATGAAGTGAACGTATGGAGATTTCCAAAGCAGCAAAGCTCCCTGTGAAATATATTGAGAGATGTTGTGCGGGAGGTAAAATATTCAGTGGGTTTGATTCCCCCTTTAGAAATTGGAGAAGGCTAGTAGGACTAATAATATTCAGCAGAGTTCTGCGATGGAATGAATTTTACACATAATTAATTTTCAGCTAGATTCTTTAAAAAAAAATTGTTAATGTTTACAGAATGATTCGGGGATACGAGCACTACCTGCGTTCTTAGCTTTTTCAATTTGTATGTGCTTCAAAGCACCTTCAAATCAACGAGTAATTAACATTTCCTTTAATGGAAGCCGACTGTAGAATACTCTGTCACATGCCTCTTTCCGTGAGCTGAGATTTTGCTGATTTCTCTTTACTGCTGGTTGATTGTTTCGCGGTACTGATCCTTTTCGTTAGGAAATAACAGCAATTTTTCGACATTATCGTTACCTGTGCTTGCCACTAAAATGTTCACGTATGGTGAATAATGTGTTTGCTTAGCTTTAGGCGCACACTTAACCTGCATTAACTATAATAGTACCTAAAAAACTCTTGAAGTCAAGGCAGGTATGAGACCGTAAAGTCTGAAGACGTGCTTTGATTTGGGCCCCAGTCGTAACGAGTGAACATTTCCAAAGAAAGGAATGTGTGCTGATGGCAAGCACAGCAGTAAAACTGTCGTCTCCCAGTACAAAATTCCAGGTTGCAGTCCCGATTTAAAATATTCCCTTCCCCAGCTCCCTTTCACTCCTCTCCCTGCCGCGTTTAATTTTCATCCAGATGAGGGCCGATTCCTCGCTTTACGGCTCGGCAGGGCAGGAATAAAGGAAGGGTGGCCACAAATACTCAAGAGCGAACGCTTCATGTCGCGAAACCGTGGTGGAATTAGTGATTATTTCTTGAAGATGCCTCCCAAAATTCCTGCAGGCGCACAAACGTGAATACGGTGTTCTGCTGATCGATGCCTGAATATAAAAATAAAACCGCATAGATGCCTAGATTGCAAGATATTCTAAACAGACAAATAAAGTAAGGTGGAATCTGGAAGAAGTGATCTCCTCTTTCCCTAGGGAGGTATAGAATATGCTTTATGCATTTCAAAAGTACCTGATTTCAAGGTGATTGCTATAATTTCTTATATTTTCCTCGTGTTAGGCAAACTTGGGAACCACTTTAAGTCGTCCTTACATATTCACGTGTGCAGCCTGTGGAACCGCATAGGTACCGGCGGGCAGGCTTACACGTGAAAGGCAGAACGGGCATGTCTGCATTTGGGTTTTTGGAGGTGGAAGTTCAGTTTCTTTCCGTTGCCTGAGAAGAAAGCAGCGGCACTGCGTCGTTCCGCCCCAGATGACTGGGAGATGTCTGTAATTCATAACCTCTTGTGCTTGAGGAACATTTGCTTGTGGTACTCTAACGCTTCCGCTCCCGCTCGGCCGGCAGGGAGCTGTGTGGGAAGTGTAGCTGCATGTTTTTTTGACTAACATGACTGTCTTTTGCGCAGAATGGTTTTACTCCACTGCACATTGCCTGCAAGAAAAATCGCATCAAAGTCATGGAACTCCTGGTGAAATATGGGGCTTCAATCCAGGCTATAACCGAGGTAGAAAAATGTTTCACATCCTGAAGAAACATTCCTTCTCTCTGTCCCTGTTTGCTTCCTTTTTTTTTCTCTCTCCTCTCACGCCTCACTTTCATTTATCTTGTATTTAAACGAAGAAGCCCCTTCCCTGCGCCCGTGCAGAGGAGTAAAACTGCTCTTGCTTTGTTTCGCAGTCGGGCCTCACACCAATACATGTGGCTGCATTTATGGGCCACTTGAACATAGTCCTCCTTCTGCTGCAGAACGGAGCCTCTCCCGATGTCACTAACATTGTGAGTATGGCTTTGACTAGAATCCTCTGCGCGATACCTCCTCCAAAAAGGGCCTGCCCTACCGTGTAGCTCCCCCAAAGGTCACATTTGAAGGATGCTTAAGGGCTTTATTACATTTCGGGACAAATTATTCTAGTACTTTTAGTGAAGAGTGGGAAAATGGTGGTAGTATATGCATTATTGCGCCAGGGGAGGGTTAGATTGGATATTAGGACAAATTTCTTCACCAGAAGGGTTGCCAAGCGTTGGAAGAGGCTGCCCAGGGCGGTGATGGAGTCGCCATCCCTGGCGGTGTTGCCCAGCCGGGCAGACACGGTGTGGAGGGACGTGGGTTAGTGGTGGGTTTGGGTTGATGGTTGGACTCGATGACCTTAAAAGGTCCCGTCCAGCCTGGGTGATTCTGTGGTTCTCTGATCATACCATCTGTGGTTTCACGTGTTCTTCAGCAGCGCTGGAGTAGGTAGAGTTTCCCTTAGAAACAGGCAAAGCTCACCAAACACATCCAAACCTGATGGTAAGCCAAGTCCCAGGGAGGGCGGCATTTCCGTTCCGACGGCTGAAATTGAAGTCGAAATGGCTCTAATTTCTGCTCGCGTAACTTCCCTGGCTGCCATGGAATTGTGTCACTGGTATCAGCGAAAGGGTGTAAAATGCTTAAAACCTAACAATGAAACAAAAAGTGAAAATGTTCAACTCGGGATGTTCCTCTTATACAGGAAGTTCCGGGAACTGGTGCCTTTTGAAAGAACGTGCTTAAATCTAGAAAATGTGACCTTTGGGAGGTAACACAAAATGCAGAACCTGACTTACCATAGAAAGCAGCGTTTGTGTACCAATAGCCTAGTTACCAAGAAGAAAAAGAAGAATAAAAAGGACTTGATAGTTGTCTGAGCTGGATTTTATAGATATATTACTGCTTGAATTTGTTGGTATAAACAAATAATTCAACTTAAGACCACCTGCACTTTGAAAGCAGCTTTTTACCAGTAAACAATGTCGTAGATAAGTGTTCCCAGCAACAGCAAAAATGTAGTAATCTGGGTACCCCGAGCGCATCAGTTTTTCTCAGTCAGAAAAATCGTATATGGAACCTCGTAGAAATGTTGAATGCACAGAGTTGTTTGCTGGAATTATTAGAACAGACTTTTCTTGGCAAAATCTCTTACTGCTTTCATACTTTTTTTATAGAAGCAATCTTTATATAAAAACTTCATGGGTAATATGAAAGCCGACAAGAAATTCTTGTGGAGGCAATTAAAAGTATTGTGTTGCTGGACATTTGTGTGCAAAGTTTAACACTTCACAGTTCATGCTACACAGGTGTCTTGGCTTTTACTTGGTAAGCTGAAGTTCCCTGTTGAATTACTAACTGTTACCAAAAGCTAAATTGCTTTGCTAATTCAAGTCCAAAAAAAGCTCTTTAAAGAAATTTGATCTCTAGAGCGTGTGAAACGTAAACCTTAATTGACGTTTGAAAAACAGCTCGTTCTTCAGGTGATGAAGTTTATATAGATGAAGTTCTCTGTTAAGATTAAGATTTGTAGGGAGGGCTGTGGGATTTTGTTTGTTGCCTGCTTACAGCTGGTAATTCAATGTTAATTTTAAAACGACAAGATAAATCAACTCCTGGGGAAGAGGGTTTGCTTTGAGCAGAAGTTCAGACTAGTAGGCAAGCTCAGGCTGCCCAGACGAAGCACATCTAGGTGCGCATGTAGATGAAGGACAAGAAGACGTGATTCCTGATTCTGATGCAAAAGATCTCGACCAGGTTGTTCATTTTGGCATTTGCAGTTTAACTTGATAGTCGCTGGGGGGTAAAAGCCCTACGACGAGTATACTCCAGCTCTAGGGTAAGGAGAAGGAGCAATTAACACAAAGAAGTGATCAGCCCTGCTGTGTTGTCATAACATAACAGATAAATACAGAGCTCCTGGCTGCAGAACTGTCCCAGTATCTGATGTAGCAGATACCCATGAGCTGCAAAAGAGCTGGTTTAGTCCACTTAAAAGAATATTGGACAGCACGAAATTAAGCTAGGAACGCCGTGGTGAAGGAACCCTCGTTTTCGGTGCTCCTTTGCAAACCTGTGCAAAAAGGAAATGCTTTGGATGCATCATCCCTACTTCATTATCCTGTTCTGAAATTCCACATCACTCCGGTTCAGCTTTCCAAAATTTCGTGTTCTCCTTCAAATGCTGCGGGCTACAAAAGGCTCGAGACAGGGTTCATTCCGTAGCCTGCAGACCCAGCCGCGCTGCTGAGCGCAGATTTTACCCGTTTCAGATGCTGGCTCAGTTGGGCACAGCCATCACAAGGCCTTTCAGTGCTGCCAGCTCCGCACAGCATGCAGGAAGAGACCATCTGGAAAAATGTCCCCTTCCATCTTGAGGCTCGTGTGCCTCGCAATCCCTTGAGAGAGGCAGGCGCAAGATACTCTTACGTCCCGTGCAGCACACAAGCTGATGCACTGTTACGTGGAAAGCTGAGGAACATCTGTGACATGGGGAGTCTGTACCCGCTGAGAGAGTTGGGGCATCCAGCCTGGAGAAGAGAAGGCTCCAGAGAGACCTTAGAGCCCCTTCCAGTTCCTCAGGGGGCTCCAGGAAAGCTGGGAGGGACTCTGGATCAGGGAGCAGAGCCGTGGGTTGAAGGGGAATGGTTTTAAACTGGAAGAGGGGAGATTTAGATGAGATATTAGGAAGAAATTGCTGCCTCTGAGGGTGGTGGGACACTGGCCAGGGTTGCCCAGAGAAGTTGTGGCTGCCCCATCCCTGGAGGTTCAAGGCCAGGTTGGACGGGGCTTGGAGCAGCCTGGTCTAGCGGGAGGTGTCCCTGCCCAGGGCAGGGGGGTGGAACTGGGTGATCTTCAAGGTCCTGTCCAACTCCAACCATTCCGTGACTCGATACAGCCGAATTTTCTGTCAGCCAGGATTTTCAATTCTGACCCTCCGTGGTGAGATTACGTTTGTCTGGGATCACTGAGTTTGCAACCCAAAGCGGCCCAAGGCCCAGCGACGTGCACGCGCTCTTCTTCTGAGCTGGCTGTTGCTGGGTCTCAAGCCAGGTTCTCAGCTGGTGGGAAGGCGGGTGGGTCTCTGCGCGAGTTGGCGTGGGTGGCATTTCCGCCGGCGGAGCTGGTTCTTCCTGGAGGTTCAGGGCGCTGAAACGTTTTTTGCTTTTCTGCAGCGTGGAGAAACTGCGTTGCACATGGCCGCACGCGCTGGGCAGGTGGAAGTCGTCCGCTGCCTCCTGAGAAACGGGGCCCTGGTTGATGCCCGAGCCAGGGTAGGTGTTCTGCTTACAATAATTTTTTGCTTTCTCTTCCTCAGAAACGTAGCTGAAGCAGAGGAGCTTAGGGGGGAGCGATTGCGTTTTTGTTTGATGTGCTGATTCGATGTTAAGCACACGGTTGTGAAAGGAGTAACCTATGTATGTGTAGATCTTCCAAAGAGAACGTGCGTGGTGGGCTGGCCCCGGGCGGCAGCTCGGCCCCAGGCGGCAGCTCAGCCCCGCTCAGTCATTCGCTTACTGCCCCCGCAGCAGGATGGAGGGCACAACTGGAAAGGCGAAAGCAAAAACATCTCTTGGCTCGAGACAAAGACAGTTTAATAGGCGAAGTAGAAAGAATTGAAATTGAAAGGAGTTTAATTGAAAGGAATTGAAGTTGAAAGGAGGTTATAGCCAGGTGGGGTCAATCTCTTCTCCCAAGGAACAAGCGACAGGACAAGAGGAAATGGCCTCAAGTTGTGCCAGGGGAGGTTTAGGTTGGATATTAGGGAAAACTTCTTCACCAAAAAGGGTTCTCAGGCATTGGAAGAGGCTGCCCAGGGAGGTGGTGGAATGGCCGTCCCTGGAGGTATTTCAAAGCCGGGCAGACGTGGTGCTGAGGGACATGGGTTAGGGGTGGTTTTGGCAGTGTAGGTTTATGGTTGGACTCGATGATCTTGAAGGTCTCTTCCAACCCAAGTGATTCTGTGATTCTATGAATAAAACCCCATTAAACCAAGCCCTTCCCTGCGCCCCACGCAATGGGAATGTGGTCACTTGCCACCTCCCACGAGCAGAGCGATGGCCAGCCAGCCTTCAAACAACGGCTCCTTTGGAAAAAATCAGCCCCTAGTTTTATTGCTGAGCGTGACGTTATATGGTATGGGTTGTCTTTTTGGTCAGTTCGGGCCGGCTCTCCTGGCTCTGTCCCCTCCCAACCTCTTGCCCACCCCCAGCCTGTAAGCACTGGTCAGCAATAGCTGAACCCACTGGTGTGTTGTCAGCCCTGTCTTGGTCAGAAACCTAAACCAAAGCACCATGTGGGCTGCTGCGCTGAAAATTAACTCCCTCCCAGTTAGACCCAGTACAACGCGCCTGTTTCAGACCAGCGGTAGCTGGTCTAGCTGAGCAAGGAGGTGGACAGCCATGTGCCAAAGCCAAACATCAGAGGGTTCTGATAGCCGTTAATGCCAGATTCTGAGACCAAGGGGACTGTTTGTAGATCGAGGTATGTCTGTTGTAAAACAAACGAAGAACACAAAGGGGAGCGGGTGATGCTCCCAGTGATGCCCGCTAGCTGCTTGAGAAAAGGAAAAACGCAAGTTTTTCTTGATGGTTCTCTCTGTTCTAATTGCTGAAGCTCGTCGCAAAGGTTAACCCCCGAGCCCTCCATTACTGCCTTTTTTTGTACTGTACTTCCCATGATTTTTTTGTGAGACAAATAGATAGATCTATTGGGATCGGCCGGAATATTATATTCAGGCTGGTTCTCCCTGTGCTAATTATCTACTCGATTTGAGTTGTAGGAAGAACAGACTCCACTGCACATCGCTTCCCGCTTGGGCAAAACGGAGATCGTCCAGCTTCTGCTGCAGCACATGGCCCACCCCGACGCCGCCACCACAAACGGGTACACTCCGCTGCACATCTCGGCCAGAGAGGGACAAGTTGACGTCGCGTCCGTTCTCCTGGAGGCTGGTGCCTCGCACTCCATGTCCACCAAAGTAAGACAAAATGCTTTGTGTCCGTATTCCAGTAGCACCGACCGCGCGTGCCTGTTGCGTGAGGAATGATGTCCTTCCGC
Source organism: Chionis minor (assembly GCA_013398295.1). NCBI lineage: Eukaryota > Metazoa > Chordata > Aves > Charadriiformes > Chionidae > Chionis > Chionis minor. The sequence continues at coordinate 107,878 of VZSF01008154.1, read as the reverse complement.
ACCGAGAAATTGAACTAGTTTGGGTCGTTGGTTTTGTTCTTGCTTAATCAAGAGCGATCCAACGAGACGGAAGGAACGTATCAGAAAATAATCCAATTTTGGATCGTTTGTTTTGTTCCTGCTTAATCAAGAGCGATCCGACGAGACGGAAGGAACGTATCAGAAAATAATCCAGTTTTGGGTCGTTGGTTTTGTTCTTGCTTAATCAAGAGCGATCCAACGAGACTGAAGGAACGTATCAGAAAATAATCAAATTTTGGGTCGTTGGTTTTGTTCTTGCTGAATCAAGAGCGATCCAATGAGACTGAAGGAACGTATCAGAAAATAATCAAATTTTGACGCGTTTTGCTGTCATCTAAAGCAGCACGTTCGGTTCCCGCTGGAGCCACACGCAGATTGCGATAAATACGCGGACCCAACAGATTTAAAATGTACAGAGAGTCCTTGTCTCTTTCCCATTGGGCTTTTTTGGCCAAAATTTTCGAAAAAGAAAAAGGGAAGATGATGAGACTTTTTGTTTTTATGAACCAGCCCGCTTATTCTTCAATAGCTTTTTTGTTTAAAGAGGAAAATAATTCTGGGCTGCGCTAGCTGAAGGGAATGTTCCTAAAACATAGAAGTCAGCATCTCTCCAGTCGCATCTGATGCCGAATCTATTTTCAGTGGCTCTATAAATGAGGTGTCATGTGACACAACAGGCCAGTTTGTCTGGGGTTATAAAAGAAATAGTCTGCAGAATCATTAGGGCTTCGGTAGCCAAGAATGTTTGCCAGTAGATTCCTGACAGTGCTGAACATGTAAGAAAACAGATAGTTGGGAATAGAATTATGCGCCAAGATATTTTTTCCGAGTTTCTTGCATGTGATTAAGTGAGAATCGCTGAGTTCTCACCATTGTTTTAGGTCTTAAAAAAAGTAACCCTGGTTTTACTTAAAATACATTTTTCAGCAGTGGGGCGTCTTCCAAGGTTTAGAAGACTAAACCAGCAATTTTCAAATTATGATCTACGGATTACTGGGAATGTTTGCTCTTCTCCTTTTATCCAGCTGTCAAATCACATTAAAATGGCTAAAAATACGCTAAATACTTTCCTAATTTCCCATATTGCTTTATGGCAATTGCTTTAGTACTGCAAGAACATTCTGTAATTATGAATAGGAGCAGATGTAGTCCACTAGATAATCCTTCTGCCAACCTGCGATTCGTGAACTGGAAATACTTGAGATTCCCGGACGTAAACTCTTTTTGGGGTGGGATTAATGGGACAAAATGATAATAAAGGTTACACATCACTTACGTGTCAGGCAAATAGGTCATTGTAGCTCCCTGGAATAACTGTCAGGGCAGCGGTGCAGTCTGCCACCTGCTGTCTTGCATCCAGGAGTTTTCTTTACAAATGTGGGGGGTTTTTTAATTAAAAGGAACAGGCAAAGAGCATATTAGCTGGACGTAGACCTTACACACGGGCTGTACTGACAAGCATGATTAAAACAAACAGAAAAGCCAAGATTTTTCATCTTGCTGCAGTGTGTTTCCAAAAGCGCTGCCATGGTGGAGGCAGGAGTGACTTTTTTTAGCTGCAGTTCAGAGGCTGCAGCAGAACCGAGTGACGGTACGGACAAAATAATTCATTCCTCGACAAACTTTAAAGGAGGAATGGGAAGTTTGGAGCTTTTCTTGCTGAATTTAGTTGATGCTTCACTGTTACTGGCAACAGCTGATACAGGAAATGTTTCTAAAGCTGCCGTAGGGAAACTCAAAAGCGCAGCTGGTTTGGAGTAGAAATTTGAGCAAGCGCCTTCCTTGCCCACACACGGAGCGTATCTTGCTAGCGGAGTCTGTGTCGGATGAAATCTCTGCCAGCATATAGGAAAGAATAATAAAGGACAAAATATTTTCTTGTTTTTCATGCTTCTCAAAGTGCTTTCAGGAGACGATGCTCTTTCTGGGTGCGGCTGTTGATTCTGCGAGCTAGAATACAGGTTGAAGATTAAGTGCTCGGTACATAATTCTTAAAAAAGAGATGTCAGGATGACCTTTAATGCAAGCACCTGCTTTTTTATGTCCTGGAATTGCTCTAGAAGGGATTCACGCCTCTGCATGTGGCGGCCAAATACGGGAGCCTGGAGGTGGCGAAACTCCTGCTGCAGCGTCGCGCCTCTCCCGATTCAGCTGGCAAGGTACGGATGGGAAAGAAAAATTAAAAAAAAAATAAATAAAAATAAATCAGCAGCGCTTTGGATTCTCCCTTAGGAAAGAGCTGGGTGACGCACGCACACGAGGGACGGCTGCGGCTGCTGTCGCGTGGTGGGTCAGGGTCGCTTTCCCCCGCGGGCGATGGTTTCCTGCATGAGTTGTGGAAACCGCGCTGGCCGGGGCGTCGGGCTTGGGTCCCGGTCAAAATCCCCACGGATAAACAGCGGGAGCCAGGCCCGGTTCCCCGCCATCTTGCGGGGGTTGCTTAGGGGTGGGCTCTGGGGAGATGGAAGCCGCTGGGCCGCCCTGATTCCCCCTCCTCCGCCGCTTCTCCCCTCTCCCTGCTCGCGGCCGCCCCGCGCTCCCCGCCGGCGGCCTCACGCACTAACGCCTCCCTGCCGCCGGCCCAGCCTAACGCCATAACCCCCTTACAGAACGGCCTCACCCCCCTCCACGTGGCGGCCCACTACGACAACCAGAAGGTGGCCCTGCTGCTGCTGGAGAAGGGCGCCTCGCCCCACGCGACCGCCAAGGTGAGCCCCCCGCCCGCCCGTCCATCCTCCGCCCGCCCGCCCGCCTCGGGAATCCTCCGGCGCCTCCATCTTGTCCACCCCGGGTCTCTCCCAGCCCCGTACTCCCTTCGTGAGCTTTTCGTCGTGGCTGGAAGTGTCGCCGTAGTGTCGCGTAATACCCGTTAGCGCCGGAGCCCCCACCGGCAGGAGGGCACGGAGCTGTCGGAGCGGGGCCGGAGGAGGCCACGGAGATGATCCGAGGGTGGGAGAAGCTCTGCTGGGAGGACAGGCTGGGAGAGCTGGGGGTGTCCAGCCTGGAGAAGAGAAGGCTCCGGGGAGACCTTGGAGCCCCTTCCAGTCCCTCAAGGGGCTCCAGGAACGCTGGGGAGGGACTCCGGATCGGGGAGTGGAGACGTAAGACGAAGGGGAATGGTTTTAAACTAAAAGAGGGGAGATTTAGATGAGATGAGAGGAAAAAATTCTCGACTGTGAGGGTGGTGAGCCCCTGGCCCAGGTTGCCCAGCGAGGTGGTGGATACCCCATCCCTGGAAACATTCCAGGCCAGGTTGGACGGGGCTCGGAGCGACCCGATGGAGGGGAAGATGTCCCTCCTCATGGCAGAGAGGTTGGACTAGATGTCCTTTAACGGCCCCTTCCAGCCCAAACCGTTCTAGGCCTCTATGAGATGATGTGTATGTCTCTGACCGCGCATACGGGGAATTCCTTGCGGGGCTGGGAACGGTGTTGTGATAATCACTGTGCTAGGCAAAGGCTACTAAAAGGGGAAAATAAACGAGCGAATCGGGGCTGATGTCAGAGTGTTCTGCCCCGTGTGGGGCTGCTGTTGTGCGTGCTGCCAAAAACCACGGCCCGTCTGTTAAGGGATTGTGTTGGAGCTGCGGCTTCCATGGTGGTGCCTGGAGAGCGGCAAAAGCTACAGTTGCAGGAGGATAGTTTGGTAAAGCTCCCTTTTTTAAAAAAAAAACAAACGAAACAAACAACACAGACCAACCAACCAAACACCTCCAGAGGGACTGGCTGCTCTAATCCAGAATTTTCCCCCCCACAGTGCAATGAAAAGCAATTAAACTGAAAGAGGTGGGGATTTAGGTAAGGTATTAGGAAGAAATTCCTGCTCTGTGAGGGTGGTGAGCCCCTGGCCGGGGCTGCCCGGAGAAGCTGTGGCTGCCCCATCCCTGGAGATGGTTGTGTGGAGGTAGAAAACAGCTGGTAATGTGCTTATCAAATATCTGTGCGTGTGATCAGCGCTGGGTAAATCGCCAAAGCTGTACGGCCTTCAGCTTCTCCAGCCTCGAGAGAAGGCTCCAGGGAGACCTTAAAGCCCCTTCCAGTCCCTCAAGGTGCTCCAGGAAAGCTGGGGAGGGACTCTGGATCAGGGAGTGGAGCCGTAGGATGAGGGGGAAGGGTTTTACACCGAAAGAGGGAGATTTGGATGAGATATGAGGAAGAAATTGTCGCCTGTGGGTGTGGGGGGACACTGGCCGGGGTTGCCCAGAGAAGCTGTGGCTGCCCCATCCCTGGAGGTGTTCAAGGCCAGGTTGGACGGGGCTTGGAGCTACCTGGTCTAGTGGGAGGCGTCCCTGCCCATGGCAGGGGGGTTGGAACTGGATGATCTTCAAGGTCCCTTCCAACCTAAACCATTTTATGATTTTAAAGGTCAGAAGTTGTCTTCTTGCTAGAAAGTACCATCAGTGCCATTCTGCTTTGCTTAATGGGTTCATTTGACCAGAAAAGCATTCCTCCCTGTTGCTGTTTCCAGCCAGTGCCGTGACTGACACACGTATCAAAATTCCATATGCAAACACACCTCTACCCACACGCTCCGGAAAGCCATAATGCGATGAAGAGTGTGGAGCCACCACTCATCGTGGAGAATGCCGCTCGTCAGTCGAAAGTGAATATTTACAACATCGGTAGTTCAAAGTGTAGGATTCAAGCTGGGGATAATTTGAAAGTGGCAGCTGAACAGTCCTGCCCAGCCTAGGGAATCCTGGCTTTGTTCTAGTTTGGATGGGGAAAATAACAGACGGAGAAAGCAACGCAACAGCAGGGCCACGTGGGACACGTCTGGCCTTGAAAATGGAATGAGCGCTCCTCTCTAGTACTCAGGGCTGACGTAAAACGATACTGGTTCGTGGTGTTTGGCTTTTTTAGGCTTACAGGGCTGCGTTGTTAACTTCCTTCTCGTTTTGTTTCCTGGCTGGCGTTAGAACGGCTACACCCCTCTGCACATCGCTGCCAAGAAAAATCAGATGCAGATAGCCACCACGCTCTTGAACTATGGGGCCGAGACCAACATCTTGACCAAGCAGGGAGTCACCCCGCTTCATTTGGCCTCCCAAGAAGGTCACACCGACATGGTGACCTTGCTTTTGGAGAAAGGATCTAATATCCACGTGGCAACAAAGGTAACTCGCAACCGGAGACAAGAGTGCTGGGGGTGGGAGTATCCAGCATGATGCAAAGCGCGGTGTGGGAATGACGTGGCGTGGTCAGAAATTCTCGGCTGGTCTTCCTTATCCGCATATTTGCGAGTCTGCAGGAGTGATGAGGGGTGGGTGAACAGTAAAAGTGAGAAGAGGATATCTAAGACTGGCAGATGGATTGATCAGTTTACTTATATCGTGTAATTAATAGCTGTAGTAAGTAACACCCGGAGCAAAATGATGGAACGCCTGGCTCTGGTTAGAGAGGTGACAGGAGGAAAGGCAGACCAAGAAAAAAATTGTTTCTGAGCATTCCAGAAGGCAGAACTGCAGGATTTTTGTTGTGCCACTCTCACTCAGGTGTTTTTGCATATGCTCCCAAAGTTTTCCATTAAATGCCAAGGAAGAGGAAGGTAAAATTCTGGACTTTGTGAGTCCATGGGTAGATTTGACAACATGTATCAGAAACCCGAGAGCCACAGTCTAAAATAGTTCCGTTCTTGCCAACAAAGATGCTTTTCCTCATGTATTTACCCTTCAGCCTTTTTTCCGAGCGGAAGAAATTGGCAGGCTCTGGCAAATAACAAAACAACGTTATTAGCAGGGTAGGGAGTGAGAAAAATCCTGTGGAGGACCTTTCCAATTTGTTTTGTTTTGTTTTGTTTTTTTTTTGCTATGATCGTACATGACAGCTTTTTTGTAGAAAACAAGTTCCTCAAAAAAAAACCCCATTTCTGTAGATCTTCATAGGTCACCAGATTTATCGGGGCATATATCTAAGTCTTATTTACTGCAGGTCAAAAGCCTGTAGCTTTTGTTTGTACAAGTCAAAATAGAAGGCTCAAGTCTCTCGTTGTCTGGCATTAATGTATTATGCTACCTAACCGGTGAGAAACAAAGTGATTTTCAACTCTCTCACAAAATATGTTCCCTGCCTTGTTCACAGGCAAGTAGTGCGTGCGCGATCGCAGCGAGCTTCTCGTTAAAGGCTGCATCTATTTCCTTGGTGTCTTTGAATGGGATCTATTTCTGGAGTTATTTCCTTCGTTCCAACTCGTGCCTGCAGTTGTCAAGGTTCCCTTTCCTGTCTGAGGAGCGGGAAGCACGGTGAAGGCGCTTCCCTCATTTATTAATGGGCTCCTCGGCTTCCCAAGCGACATTATTGTATAAAATCTGAGCGTGGTCATTGATGCCTGAATGTTTTATGCTGCGGTTGTGGTGATGTAATTGCTTTGGAGCTGTTTGTCAGCCAGAACGGGAGAAACATCAACTCTCTTTTGTTTAAAAAACCCCCACCCATACTTAGAAGCTGTCGTTAGGATCTTTTCGTGTTTTAAAGATGAGAAAGTGGGGAAGTCCAGATTCCTTCCCTCGTGTAAAGTAGGTTTTCTTCTTATTTTTATCTGTATTTATTTACTTATTTTGTATATTCCACCTCCAGACTGGACTGACATCCTTACACCTTGCAGCTCAGGAGGATAAAGTGAACGTAGCCGAAATACTCACAAAACACGGTGCAAACCAGGATGCTCAGACAAAGGTAAATCAGGGAGCGGCTGCCGTCTCCGCTGTGCCAAAGGATGCAACCACTGTACAAGGAATGTTCCACTGAGCTTGCAGTTTTACTTCTTTGCTCTCTTGTTGTAGCTCGGTTATACACCTCTAATCGTGGCGTGTCACTACGGGAACATCAAAATGGTGAATTTTCTTCTCAAGCAGGGAGCAAATGTCAACGCTAAAACCAAGGTAATGAATTTTTCGTTGCGTGCTTTTGCTCTTTATTATGAACCTGGTAACCAAGCACTGTGAAATACGTGCCGTAGGGGCCTTCGGGCTAAAAAACTAGAATCCTTGTGGTGCTTCGTGGCGGTAGCGGAGTGCCTTCTCTCTGCTGCACCACATCGTGTAGCGTTCGCAAAAGAAAAGTCAACTCTTTGGCCGTATGAAAGAAGGAGATGGAGAATAAATTGCAGCGTTGGAATTTTGTTTTTCACTTTGCTTGCAAAGTAACGAATGCGAGTTTGTTTCTGATCTCGTTTACACATGGTTTCCACCAGTGTAATACCGGGGGGGCTGCCAAACCAGTAAGGAAGAGTTCAGCCGCTTTGAGGGCGATGCCAGGTTCTCTCCGATGTGCTGGGAGAAGAGTGGGAAGAGTGGCTGCGGAGCAAAGCGGGGGCGGTACGACTCCGGGAGAGGAAGCAGCTGTGGTGGGGGAATGCAGTTTACTGAAAACAGATTTGGGGGGTTTTTTGAGGGGAATCTGGGCACGCTGTTAGCGACCAGTTGTACTGAAACGGACCTGACTGCCTACAGCCAAAGGCTGAACAAAATCCGCTGGCTTCAGCAGGTTCTTCCAGTATGAACTGGTGGGCACAGGAGCTAAATGTCATGCTTTTTGCAGCACGAATTGTCTGTCTCCTGAGTACGTACAGAGAGGTTCTGGTGACAGCGACAGCGTGTCGCGTCCCAGGTGTCATCGTGTCACCCTTATCAGAAAGAGAAGGTGGATTGAGGAGCTGCAGGGCTTCAGCTTCGTTAAAGCTGGCCTAAGGCAATAGCTGGCTACTGGATGGCTTGGGATCAGCAAGAAGTTGTCTGGTGATAATTTGCCTAGTGACATATTTGATATTTGTGAGATCCAGTCAAAATCACAGGCTTGTGTTCTGCCGCTCCCTCCGGCCAGCTCCTCCGCGCTCCGGGTCCCGGCTGGGACCTACGGGCTGGATTCCGTTCTCAAAGTTAGCACCGTTTCGTCGCAGTGGTCGCAGCTCCACGTGGTAAGAAACAGCAAAGGAAACAAATAATAAAAGGTGCTGGCCTGTCCCTCGTGAGATCACCCCCAAACAAGGGGCAAAACCCTGGTATTCCAAAAGAACAGGCAACACTAGCAGAAAAACAGCTGATAAGAATTAATAAAGCAGACGCTGGCGGGATCCAAACGATAGCTGCCAAGACGATCAGCTGAGGTATTTGGAGGCTAACTAAAGGGACAGATATATTTGTGTCTTTAGTATTAGGTCTCGCTCTGTGTCTGCGGGGCCACCGGGCCAGATTCCGATGCCATTTCCCCAGGTATTTCACTTATTTAGGATAATTGCGTTGAAGTCGGCAAGTTTGTATGAGAGTATGGGGCAGGGCTTCTCCAAAATCTCGCACCGAGGGACCGATAAAAATACTTGGCAATCGGTCAACTGGTACTGAGGGCTCCGTTTAAAGAGCGAATCCATCCTGGCTGGGTTCGGGATAGGCACGTTGAAGAATAAGTAACCTCTATTGCAGCTTAGTCTTTAACAGGAGAAAACCTGCATGGTGCTTTATGCCATCTCCCACGAAAAATACTACGGCTGAAGCCTGTTTTTGAAGGACCGCGCTAATATTTAAGTAAAGATAGCAAATTTACTTTGCACTACAACCTACGGTAAAACCCTCCTTTGGTTTCTTAGTAGTCTATGCCCACAAACTGTAAATGCAGGAACTGTAACAGTTCTGAGCTATCACTGCTTAATTAGTAGTACGAGGCATTACTCGCATCTATTCGTTTGCAAAAGAGATAACGCTCAGAGTGTGTCTTTCAGAGCCTGCCCCCAGGCTTTACATAAGTGTACAGTGAGATCAGCTCGGTGTTGTCTTCCAGTTTATTCCCTGCTTGCTTTCAAAGCCAATTGCAAATAATTTTGGAAATGACTTGCCTGACTGGACTTACACAATAGCACCTCTGATCAGCGGTCTGAAGTACGCTTCGGTTACGTTTCTGGATTGTATAACGTTGGAGAGAATCACTGGAGCGGATGAATATATGGAGTTAAGCGTGTTTATTAATGCAGCCGTTGCGTGCATGTTCTTAAGCGTAATTTCAGCTTGGTCAAGCCTCTTGAAAGCAAAGTAAAGCGAAAATCGATTGACATTTGTGATGAGGATATGTTGCTAGCCTTTTTAAAAGCAAGTAGGCTCAAATCAGTGCTGTTAAAAAGTTATGTGTTTTTTAAACTGGCTCAGATATTCTGAGGGCAAATCTCGGGGCTTCTGTAGAAAAGCACGATGTGAGAGGAAGAAAGATGTTCTGTGCTTCAGCTCTCATTGTGTGTCCTTAGCACGCCGCTTGAACTTCACTGGTCCTCGTTGTTCCTGCCTCTGATTTAGGAAATGAGGGATTAGCTCTCTTTCCAGAGCTTGCCTGTATTGCGAGATGAAAGATGATTTGTGAATGAAAAATGTTGCCTTCCTTTCTCTTTTCATTAATCTGGGGAAGGCAGTGTTATTCTTACCGAAGATTTAGTATCCTTGGGTCGATCGATGGCCTAATTTCCTTTTGAAATGTCTCAAAAGGAGCAGAAGGAAGCCAAACAAAGGGTCTAACCTAATTACTGCTGGTTGTTGTTCTTTGTTTGTTTGTTTGTTTTTGTCGTAACCACCATGGCGGACGACAGAATGGCTACACCCCTCTTCACCAAGCCGCTCAGCAAGGCCACACTCACATCATTAACGTTCTTCTCCAGCATGGGGCCAAGCCCAACGCCATCACCACCGTAAGTCCCGGACGCGCCAGTGGGAACTTGTTTCCCTGGACAGTTCTGTTCTTTCCTTTCTTAGGGCTTCGTTTTGGGGAAAGTATTCCTCATACAGCTGGTTGTCAGATGTGCAACTTCCTCCTCTTTTCCTTTATCCTCTTAAGGTGGTTCAGATCAGATCTACCTCGCTAAGCTAGTCCAGTTCCCCCCCCCCACCGCCTCACCGCTTCCCTCCGTAAATTGATACCGCGATAAGGATTTTTCCGTAAAAATAAAGGGGAAATCACAAACCAGGCTCTTTTGAAGATTCGGACCCAAATTTCTGCCCCTCTGTCAGCTCCCCTCCGGATCCATTTCAGGTTCTTACTGGGCTCACTGATGTTAATGTCTCCTCAAAGACCGTCAGTAACCTCTGGCACAGCTCCTGCTCTGTAGTCAGCCAGGAATCCAACTGTCCAATTTCAAGTTGATGTTGTTATTAGTCACCTCTAATTGGGTAATCTTTAGCACGCAGCCAGGATCTCCAAAAACTGGTGTCATTCCCCAGAGTGGATCAGGTTTCCGTGTACATGTATTGTGTGTGCTTAGATCAGCACTGGCGCCCTGTTTGGTCCTGGAACGATCACATTGAATAATCTGCCGTGAAGTTATCCAAAATACCTCTTTATGCACCGGATCATCAAGCGAGAGGCTGGTTGTAGACAGCTTCTGGGGCTGTAGGCGCTATTGGGCATATTCAACCGAAGGTCTCTTATCTGCTTTCACTCCTCATGTTGGGGGCTGTCGTGCCCAAATCTGACCCGAATCCAAGGAGGGTCTCAAGGATGTGTCTTCACTGCACGGTTTGCACGCCTGCTCAGGTACTAGATTGGGTCTTGTCCACATGTAGCTTGAGATAAGAGAGAATTCCAACCTGAGACAGCTGGCGGGGGGATATGGGAGTGGGGTACGAGCACTTAGAATCAGAGAATCACAGAATCACTTGGGTTGGAAGAGACCTTCAAGATCATCGAGTCCAACCATAAACCTACACTGCCAAAACCACCCCTAACCCATGTCCCTCAGCACCACGTCCGCCCGGCTTTGAAATACCTCCAGGGACGGCGATTCCACCACCTCCCTGGGCAGCCTCTTCCAATGCTTGAGAACCCTTTCGGTATAGAACCATAGAATCACTCGGGTTGGAAGAGACCTTCAAGATCATCGAGTCCAACCATAAACCTATGCCAAAAAACCACCCCTAAACCACTTAGTGCGCAAGCGATGGTAACAGTCAAATTATTCGTGCTGTGAAGACGCTCATCTGCTCATTTGGTTGCTGAGCTGGACTGACACAGAAGAACTTCAGGTACAGATAACTCAAGCCGAGACGGAAGCGGAGAGAAGCCCTTAGGCTGTGATCTCACAGGAGAAATCATTTCCGTGCCAAGAGTGGTACAGGGGCTTCCCACGACGCCCCCAGTAGGCCAACGTGTTGTCCTTCGGTTCAGTGCAAAATGACATAAAACAGTTTTATAATTTATAATTTAAATGACATTAAACAGTTTTTTACAAAGAGTCACGGAACACCTCCCTTCCTCCCTTCCCCACGTTGAGTGACACGGGGACTGGGGACTGCCAGTGTTCCAGGCGAGGAAATGGAGATAAATACTCCATTTACTTACTAAATGACCATTTTAATATTCATTTGATGCGTGGCACGCCTGTGTATCATGGGCATTTAAACTGCAAATACATTTATTGAAATGGAAATCAATTCCCCACCCCCAAGCCTTAGACAGGTTGTTTTGGGGGGGTTGTTCAATCGTTAACTTTTGCGCGCTTTTATTGGACGCGCGTTTTTGTTGGAAGGAGGTATAGAAGTGTACGTGGACAATCCAGCTGTAATCTTGCATTCTCCCGAGGGGGAATTGTACCTGGTAAAAATTGAACAGCTTGAACTGGAAGTGAATGCTTTTTCCAAAGGCTGTTTCTGATGCCGAGCCGTTTGTGCGAACCAAGCCGTGAACTTCTGCAGACAAGACACATTCTGTGGACTGAAATTTGAGTGCGGAGGGGTTAAACCATACGGGACTTTTTTTTATTTAGCATAGCAGGCAGATGTAAGTGTGTTGTGTTACCATGGGAATCGGGGCGATAGTCTTCAAGAAGTTGCAAAGACCGAGTCAGATGTAAGGGTGAAAAAAAAAGAAAAAAAAGGGAGTTTTTTTTTTTTTTTTTTTAACTCGGCTGCGCCTTGTTTTGGATGGAAATGCTGGCTCATGCGGTGTTGAGAGTGAGCTCATTGGTTCACATCACAATCCTCCCTCTCAACTGCGCTCTCTCTCTCTCTCCCTTTCTCTCTTTTTTCTTTTCAGAATGGTAACACCGCCTTAGCTATTGCCAGGCGGCTGGGCTATATCTCAGTGGTCGATACGCTGAAGGTTGTAACGGAGGAGATTACTACCACCACAACTGTGAGTCGCACACGCATTAAAATGTCTCCCTTTATTCAGAACGTTGTCTTTCTCTTCTTCCCCCCCCCGACTCCCCGTGTACCTCCTCCCTTTTTTTTNCTCTCTCCCCTCCTCCTTTCTGTGGGATTTTTGCCGAAGGTGCTGCAAGGTTTGCGGTGTGTCTGTGTCGCGGAGGGGCTTCACCCAGCTGGGGGCCAGAATCGGTGCGCGCACAGGTGGGAAACAACTGATCAAAAGCAGAGTACAACTTCTCTCTCGAAGCCCCGTCCTGCTTCTCTTTTCACCTCTTTTTTTCAGTCCATCCTTACGTTTCCACACTTTTGACACCCCCCTGAGGCGTCCTAGCGTTGGGGCTGTACCAGCCGTGGGCTGGGCGCTCGCTAGATGGCTCTGAGTCACATCCATCCTCTTTTTTTCCTCAAGTCACTTTCAGTTCAAATACATCCTGTTTTCCCGAAATACGAAAGGCTCTTTCCTTACCTGCTCGGTCCTCTACACTCTTAGTAGGCTGGATTTTGACTTCAGGCTTTGTGAAAAGTACGTGCCGGACATCAGCGAGGTGGTAGTGTTGCTTTAAGCCAGGAAAAACTGATATATTCCGATGCTCCGGGAGAAAGGTTTTCTCTTCTTGGACTTTTACCTCCCATCTACAGACGTTTTAGCAGGCAGGAAGGGGGAGAACATTACAAATAGTGCATCATTTAAGAAATTAATTTTCGTTTCAATTTCCACTACTGCATTTTATCTTGAAACACTGCTGTGAGGTCACTCTTTTTTTTTTTTTAATGCAAGAAGGATTAGCAGTCTAGAAAACCTAGCAGATCTAGACATCATTTAGGAGCTCAGAGCCATAAAAATGCACAGATTACTTCAAAGATGCCCCTACTCAAGCGGGGAGAGGGTTAGAGGAAAGGGAGGGAGGAAACCAAAGTCTCTTGTAAATAAGAGGGAAAATAATTCTGATTTTGCCGCATGCTGACAGCAATTCCCACTGATACGCACCGAGGAAGATGGAATAAAAGTAACCAGGCGTAAGGTTGCAAATAGCGTGAGCCATAATTTATTAATGACCTGCAAAGAGCAGACTGAGTCAGGTTTGGACAAGGAATTCCAGCATAATTCCAGAAGGCTCTAAATAAAAACTGTATGGGTTTGTTGTTATTTATTTCGTGCTCTGGTTCAATCATACGGCACATCACTCGTGCGCGCACGAACATGTATGTGTCAGAGATTGAGGAAAAATAAAACCTCGGGAAACCTTTTCAGGAAACTTTGGCTTTTTTGAAAAGCCTGTTTTTTAGCCTCAAATGACCCCTTTGCTGTTCTCGGCGCTGTATCCTGGCACGCTTTTCCCATTTATGCCTGACACAAGTTGTAACTACCTTTTTGTCGTACATAGTGTGGCGCTGTGGAGCCTCGTGCCTTGTCACATCTAAGTATTGGATGCTTTGTAATAATAGGGATTACCCTATGAAAAGACACCTGTGAGTTAGTTATTCTGGATAAATGTTTCTTTAAGCTTTGAGAGTAATGGATTTTTCTACCAGATACCAGATTGTTGGGGGTTTAGGACTGATCAAATACTGAATCTTACTCGCGTAGTTGACCTCTTAACATGAAAATCTGAAATTTTGAACTGTGTCTGTGTACAAAGCACCGTTTTTAAGTCGGGTGGGAACCCTCTGGGAACTCAGCAGGTTTTTCAGCTAGGAATTTGTCTGACTCTTGTCCCTTAGGGATGTATGGAATATAAACCTCGGGTGGTTGCGTTCGTGGCAGGGAACGTTGTTTAAAGGTAATTTAGACCAAGTCCTGAAGAGGAGGGATAAATAACAGGCCCTCTCTGCAATAAAACTCTCCAGATGGTGTGGCTGGTGTTGCCAAACCAGAACCATTTAGCACTGGAGAAAAAACAAAGGTGCCGTCAGCCATGGCTACTTCATTCTCTGAGGTGGTGGCTGAGTGATGGATGGAGGATGTTGGACAGTCGGGTGCTTTATTGAGAGTCAAGTCACTGGCCTTAGAGATGGGGGAAAGATCCTCCGTGCCAAAACCTCCGCTCTAACTTGGACCAAATTTCCCTCTGACTCGGGTTAGTGTTGTTGCCAGCGGAGCCACGTGACTATAAAGCAACAGAGGGAATGAAATGCACTTATTTTTACAGGCAGATTAGAGGTGAGTAGGGAAGAAATGAGAATAAGCTAGGCTTTCAGAGGTTTGCTATGCAAGTAAGTTTTGGGGTATTCATACAAAAAGGCGTAGTCTTCCAGTGGGCAAATGAATACATGAGGAGCTTTGAGGTTGTTGACAGTATATTGCTGTTGAGTAAGTAATTGCTGAGTGTACAGGGAGGTTGGTACACCTGAGCTATAGATCCGATTTATTCTGCGCCACCAGATGAAAATCTGGCCTCAGGATGAAAATCTGAAATACAGAAGCCTGACGTAAAATATACAATACAAAATTGAGTTCTCAGTGGCGCTACACAGGAGGAAGGAGTTGGAGAAATATCCGTGGGGCGGTTTTCAGAGCGAGCCGTTCACGAGGCTAGGTATGGATTTGAGATGTGGCGAGGTTTTGACATTTCTGTTGTGCCTAGCAACTAAAAAAACCCTAGTATTATATTAAAAGTTCATTTAAAACCATTAATTCACAACATCTGTGGGCAATCGATGTGAAATCAACGATTCTTGCAGCGTTTAGTGTTCCAGAGAGAGCATTACAGGATTTTTGGTTTTCTGAAACACGTGCACACGCGCACACACTCTCTTGACTCTCTTTCCCAAACTTTGTTTCAGTTGGTAAATTCTGTAATAATTTGCCCTGACGGAAGGGAAAATCAGGAAGTAAATAAAATATTATTACTGCTCTGTAAATAAAAACTAACGTCTGAGAGCTTTAGTCAGAGAACAGATTATTATTATATAGGGGCCTGTGAAAACCTAATTTCTGAATAAATTGATATAATGATAAATAAACTTTGGTTACTAGGGTCTGCATATCTAAGTTAATAGAAAGAGAGTGTACAATGTACCTCGATCAACTGTAGCATCCTTTCACTTCTGTGTTTTTCTAAGCAAATGGATTTTGTACCTAAGCTACAGTGAGGAACCAAATTCTCTTAGATAAATCTGGGTCATACAGCAGACATACAAAAATGAGCATTTGTGACTCCTAGGCAGGCCCCTTCTTTCCCCTTTCTTGGGAGTTTGGTCACCTCCTCCTGGCTTTATAGTTTTCCCTGACTTTTCGGTTATTTTACGCAGGGAACATGGGAGCTGGCGGTAGGGAATTTGCAGCACGCTGCGTGCAGAAGCAGTTGCAATGATAATTACAATTAAAATCCCGGTAAATTGGCACCCACGGGTGGCGCTTTCCACTCGGCTGGAAAAATGTACAGCCCCCATTACCTGGCTTTATTTCTTTAGCCCAGCGTCAACGATTTTTTTTATTTTTTTTTTTTAAATTATGATGTCTTTGTTAACTTACTGCTGTATTGTTGAAGAGGCGAGGTCAAGGTCACCTGAACGATAGCATCCCCCCCGTCCGTCATCGCTGGCTTTGTCACCCTACCGCTGCCTGACATTTCCCTCTCAGGAATGCCGTGGGAATGCAGGG
>VZSF01008154.1:3924-92128 GCA_013398295.1 Chionis minor | reverse complement strand
GGGGGGGGGGGGGGGGGGGGAAGTCAGATGTATCGGTGGAGGCATTCGGTGAATATAAACTGATTTTCAACACGGCACAGAAATAATGAATAGCCTTGAATCGTGGGGCAGAGCGAATTGAGGAGGCCTAATTGGGATTGCCGCGCGAAGCAGAGGGTGTTGTTCTTTCCCTGTACCCCAGGAGGGTGAACTGAAAACCGCTGCCACAGTTAAACGTATTTCAGAAATGTAAAGCGGACTTTTAAAACAAATTTCCAAAGGAATTACGCTGTTGGTAATTTTGTTATTTATACCAGTGTAGTATCTTCTAATAATCAAGAATGCTGTCTTTCTCACTTTGTTAGAAATAGGGAGGTAGAGAACAGAATTGGGAAATACCTAGTAATTTTTGTGCAGCAAAACCTGCTCTCGACTTCACCGCCTGATATCAGCGGGCGTTTTCCCACAAGCGTGTATTCCCTAAGGGATTCGGGATTTGGCTGGCACGAGTTATCCCTCAGATGGCGTGCTCTCGCACTGCTTCTGCACGTGACGTGAGTTTCTGCTTGGCGGATACCGGCCGCGATGGGGAGTGAAGCTCTGTCCCAGCTGGAGTTTCACAAGAGACGTGGCCTCCTGCCCATCCTCTCCGTGCCAGCGGGGCATGGCGGCTCCTCCCGACCTGACAGGGAGCCCGGCTGGATCCCCGCTCCAGCTGCGGGTCCTGCCGGAGCCAGGGAAATAGTTCTTTTTCCGTTGTGACTCGTTCTATTCCGATCGCTGCGTTTTTTTAGGTCCTTAACATTTCATCTCCTGTGTAATAACGCACCAAAGAGTTGCCTGCTGGCAACTTTTTCACACCTTGCACTTCCTGCAGTTCTTCATCTTCTTCTCCCGTGTGTATCTTGATGCTAAAGGGATGTCCCCGGTCTTGACTGAGCACCCAAACCCCTTCTGTTTCCAAAATCTTCCAGCGTTCTCCTACTCTCACGCTGGAACAGTGTCCTCCCAGCAAGTCCTCAATCCATGCTTGCCTTTATGTCACAGGATTTTAAGCTTTTAGGTGCACAAAATATATCAGAATCTTCAAAAAACATTTTTTTTTTTCCCCTGACCTATACATGATGTGGGGGAATATATACATGATTTATGAAAAGGCCATCGTTAATATGCAGCGTAGTCACTTTACGGGGAGGGGGAAGAAATGTTTCGAGCGCTCTTGTGTAAATCCTTCGCATCTTTTTTTAGTTGAAGAATTTCACATCATTCATAACTTGGTTTCCAAATGCTTTACGATTTAATAATTTCCATATGCCACATAGAACTTTCTGAAGCTCTTCTGTAGACATTACCTAATGCGTTTTAAAATCATCTTGGAAACATTGGGCTGAATTCTTCTACATGCACCATTTATAAATAAATTTGCAGAGAGCTTTCTTTTCTTTTCTCCCTCTGACCAGCTCATTATCTTTATTTTTTTTTGTACTTTTCTGCCAGAATAAATGTTACCTTATACAGCACTGAGAATAGAAGCTTCTGGAGTAAAGATGTAAAATAAAGCTAGGGGGAGGGAAAAACACGTTATGAAATGTCTCGGTGGATCCCACTGCTGTTGAAAATAGCCCGCTGGCAACTTGGCTGCTTCTTTTGGTGTTTAATTTGAGGACTTTTGGTTCTGTCTTTGCAGACGGTAACGGAGAAGCACAAGCTCAATGTACCTGAGACGATGACCGAGGTCCTGGACGTTTCGGATGAAGAAGGTGAGCAATTTTGCCAAGTTCCTATCCCATCTCACTTACGGAACCTGTAGTACCGCCTCGAGAGAGCTGCTTAAGTACTTTTTTAAGTACATTTTCCTTTTTCAGCGCTTGAAACGAAGTTCTGCGTAACAGCCCTTTTTTTAACGATGTAGTCATTATGGTATTTGAACAAAGATGCCAAAAGGTCGCCCAAACCGAAATCCCAAACCCCTGTATCTTTGTCAGAAAAAGCTTATCTGAACCAAATCAGTGAGTCAGAGCAGTTCCCGACCTCAGGTTTTCCAATTTAAATGTAGAGCTGCCCCAAAGCTGGGTTTGACCCTCCCATAAAGAGGCATTTGAGCAGTAATTTTTGCGCTTTGGATCAAGGCCACCTATTTCAGATCCAAAATAATCAGCCTCGTGGGAAACAGTTGTGTGAGAAGATGCGTAGGGTGGAAGGTGAGGAGCCTGCTCCCTTGAGGGAGCTTTTGGCGGTCCGGAATCACGGATACGTACGGCACGGCAGAAAGCAACAACGCGCTAATCAATTTGGCGCTTTGGTTTCGGAGTTTATTGTATGTGCGGACCGGAGGCGTATGTTGTACTGCTTAGCTACGTCCCAAGAAAATTTCTGGGAATTTCTGGAGGGATCGGTGAAGTATCGCGGTTTTATACAGCGCAGAATTAAGGAAAGAGCTTAAAAACATCCCTTTCTAAAAGTTCCCAAAGGACTTGTGGCAAATTTTAAATCACGGTGGCACCTGATAAATAACACACGCATTTCCAATTGTAAGTGCTTTTTTTCACTCGTGCCAGTGTTAATTAGCATTACGGTATCTTACATATGCCATTTGATAGTTGTTATTATTTCCTGTGAATAATTTGCAGAGTGACTAATTTCAAAAGGTCCTAAGGGTTGAGGGACACAGGTTATTTGGTTGGGTTTTTATTGCTTTTACAAAGAATGCAAGTGCACTTGTGGTTCTGAACGGTGATGGAAGTTAATGGCGTTTATGTTCCTAAACTGCTGGTATTACTTTTTGAAATGGGATTTGTGCTGATAAATGAGTTACGCTCTTGAGAAAATAATGACGTTTAGGCTCCAAACTCCACTTTTTTTCCCCCCCTTTTTTAATGCTTGCAGAGCTGCGAGCGAAAGCAAACAAGTATGATTCAAAAGAAATTATTTTCTGCTGCGTCACGATCAAAGAGATGATTTCCCTGGGGCGTGTTTTTGCTACGTTTTCTCTGTTTGAAAAACATTCGGCTACTCGTGGAATTATTGTGATAAAAGGCCTTTAAATTGCTTATAGCCTTACCTTCGCTGGGTTGAATTCTCTCCCAATCTTTTCAACTACCCTTTAACCGTCTTTAAATCCCCAACGCCCGGTGCGTCTTTCTGCTTCTACAGGATTGATAGAGGGTATTCCTATTTTTTTCTCAAACCAATTTATATGTTGCGCAGCCTTTAAGCACTCCGATGACGAGCGCTTCAGTGACGGTGAAGCATATAGCGGCGCCGGTGCCGTTATCAGGAGTTCGTGGAGTAAGGCATAGAAACTTCTCTGTGTTTAACTCAGATGGTTTGTTGTCATTTTTGTGTTGAAGCAACGTGGATTTGCTTAATCCGGGTGCCTAACACTGCTCCTTTTCATGACTTCTTGAAGTGTGACCGGGCGCGTGTGTTTCCCCAAAGGTGGGAGGAAGAAGGGAAGATGGAAAATCCAAGATTTATTACCTGTATCTTGAATATGTTGGCAGAACTTACCGTGGCCGTCCAGCATGACTAATGCTCTCCACTGCTTTGAATTAACATTCTTTGCTTTCTGTCACCACCTGTCACCTCCCAGTTGGTCAAGGACCAGCAGATAGGACGTAGGTACTCCGGCATGTTGCTGCTCAAGGCTCCTGCTACTGGTAGCACATCTGGGATCCCGCTGTAGGTTGCCAAGCAGGTCGTTCCCAGTTAATGCATTTCATGCCGTTGTCCTTGTAAAAGCCGTTTTTACAGGAAAAAAACCCAGTCAGAATGTTGCAAAAATTCCTAACAGGGATGGTAATTGTCACAGGAGCTTAAAATAGCTGGGGGCAGAAAGACAGCAAAGCTTTTTTAGGAAAACGGAGGAACCGTTTGGTGATGGCGTGGCCTTTGTAAGGGGCTAGCAATAAGGTTTCTGTCGCGCTGTGTTCGTAGCGGCTTTCAGGTGACGTAATATGTTCTGAAATAAATGAAGGTGAGAGGGGAAACCTGCCAGCTGGAGTTACATGAAGGTGAACACCAGGCGAGTGTGGAATAAATAAGTATTCCGGGTCGCATCGTGGAGCTTGTTCGTCACTGGTGAGAAGTCTTCTGCGTGTTGCCCGGGGAGCCGTTACGCTGCGTAATTGTGTGCTGTTACGTTAATAATAGAGTACTCATATTCCTCAAACTGAAGTGCAACATCCAGTCTTAGCAGTATAAAATAAAGGACCGTATAGTCTATTTTACAATATTTTGAAAGGACTGAGTGTAAGTACAATATGCATTAATGCCTACATATGAGAATGACCCAGTGTCATTGCATTTTTCCTCTGGCAGAGCTGCTCATTTTCCTCCTTTTTAGCTCTAAAGCTTACTCAAAATTGTGACACTACATCATTCCAACATATTGACAGTAATAGTGTCGGAGTAGAAGTGGGGTTTGCTGTCCCCTCATAAATGTGCATCAGTGAGAAGGTGGCACGTCTGTGAGCTACTGCGGTGCTTAAGGACATCAAATATGTGATCCTAGATTCGGCAAAGCAGTTGCACAGCTAATGCGTACCTAATTACATCAGATTTCAGATGAAAAATTAAAAAAAAAGTAGTCCCTTTCGTTGTTGAAAGAACTTGTTTTCAGCGTAGGCAATTTTTCCCAGGGTAGAGAAAGGTTCAAACTGCTTAGTAAGTCTGGTTCAGGGTTCAGGAATTAATTTCTGGCACTGCTGATGATTCCTGACTGGCTCTGGGGAAGTCACTCCAGTTGTGGAGTGGGACAATGATAAGCTGCAGTGCCTGGGGAGCTGGGAGGAAAATGCCCCGTGGATCTATTTACGTCCCTTTGTAACCGCTTGCCTGGAACTAAGCGGCCACCTAATTATTGTTCTGAATATCGTTATTATTAAAGGATAATATTTGTGGGAAGTGCAGCTCGTGCTTTGATACGCATTCTGCACGAGCCTGAATTTCCCGAGTGGCTCCGCACGCGTCCCTGGAGAACACTAATCCCATAAGTGAGAGGTTAAGTCCGGGCAGGATTCATTGCTGCTGTACACGCGCGTAATTCCGCTGAAATAGTGGAAGACTTAAGGAATAACTTCCCTTAATTAAACCTAGGAAGTTAAAGTTGCAGCCAGTAACCGTTCTGGATTAGACTTCAGTGAATTGATGTCACTGCATGTTAAAATGTTGTAAATTCAGAATAACACCGCGGAATTAATTCACACTCTAAATGAAGCATCTTGTAACCGGTGGTATAAAACGTAGCCAAAGCTCGTTGATCAGAAGTAAATCAAAAGCTTTATATTGAAAATTTGACCGAGCCTTTCTTTAATGAAGAAAAATCTATGCTGAGAGAGAAGTAGCTGGTGAATGAGAGTGGATTCTTAAAATTTTACTGATGATAATCTGCACGGAAAATATGCCTCACATTTCCTAGAAATCTGCATCCTGTAGATGCCCTGTAAGTTTTTTTTATGCAAAGAGTTTCTTGCTGGTGCATTTTAACCAAGTCATCCAAGATGAAGGGAGATTCTGCTCTGGATAGTCTCTTTTGTTTACATAGTATTGTTGAGATTACTTATATTTTCTTTTTTTTTTTCCTGAGCAAAATAAGAAAATTTTTTTTCTTCTCAGTGCCAGATGTAACAGGAAATCTGAAAATTGGTTGGCTTTTGTTTTTCATTCGTGTGTTGTCACCACAAGAGGTTCTCAATATAATGGTTAGCTGCTTGTTTTTTCTCTTATAACTTTATTGGCATTATTGCTAGGAACACGGGAAAAGAAGTTATACTAAAGTCTGACTTGGATTTTTTCACTGAAGTATTTCACAGAGAATATAGCTTTTTTTTAAAATAAAAAAAAACTGGTATTGTGATTGGAAAGAAATAAAATTGTTTTATTTTTCTTGTGGTGGAATTGCTAAATATTTCTCACTTGTCAACATTTTAGTAATGAAAACTGGGAGAATGTGGTTAGGTCGCAAAAATTTTGGCCCCCCCCTCCATGGCAGGGGGGTTGGGACTTAGATGGCCTTTTACAGTCCCTTCCAACCCAAACCTGTCTATGATTCTATGAAAATGGGTGCATTAATAAGGGGGAATATATTTTTGACTAGTCTTATCCATCTATCTGAGCCTGTCTTTAGAACTACTGAATATTATTCCCACTCATGACTGATTAAAAACTGATTGCTTTTACATTTCCATTAGCATGAATTAGCTAAAGATTTTATGGCTGCTGAGAGTACTTGCAGGTATTTTGTAGTCGAAGTGGACGCTCACAGGGAAAGATGACTTGTGTGTCGGTGCATAACCTTTTACGAATATTTTTGAAAGCGGTTTGTAAAAGAGTGGTACTTGCCATGCGAATTTCACAGAGGCAAAATTAGTAAATATTTTGTGTCCTTGGGAAGAAGGAAAAGTCTTTTTTCCCCCTCTCTGTTCACTTCAATGCATGCAGAGTCTCGGCCAGCAGGTTTCATGGAATCGTAGAATCATAGAATCACTTGGGTTGGAAGAGACCTTCAAGATCATCGGGTCCAACCATAAACCTACACTGCCAAAACCACCCCTAACCCATGTCCCTCAGCACCACGTCTGCCCGGCTTTGAAATATCTCCAAGGACGGCGATTCCACCACCTCCCTGGGCAGCCTCTTCCAATGCTGGATAATCCTTTCGGGAAAGAAGTTTTTCCTAATATCCAACCTAAACCTCCCCTGGCACAACTTGAGGCCATTTCCTCTTGTCCTGTCGCTTGTTCCTTGGGAGAAGAGATTGACCCCACCTGGCTGTAACCTCCTTGCAGGGAGCTGTAGAGAGTGAGAAGGTCTCCCCTCAACCTTCTCTTCTCCAGGCTGAACAATCCCAACTCCCTCAGCCGCTCCCCACGAGACTTGTTCTCCAGACCCCTCACCAGCTCCGTTGCCCTTCTCTGGACACGCTCCAGCACCTCAATGTCTCTCCAATACTGCGGTGTCCGAAACTGAACACGGCACTCGAGCTGCGGCCTCACCAGTGCTGAGCGCAGGGGCATAGGAGTTTGTTGGGAGTCATCGATATCTGTGCTGGACCAAGCTTCCCTTCCTTAGTGCCCAATGTCTTCTGTACTGGGAGGAAATTTCCTATTTTGTAGGAAGCATTTACCTGGTTTCGGGTGAATTTTCCTCCTCTGTGAGAAGAAAGCAGTGTTCTGATGGAACAAAAAGTTAAACCATGTCTCCATCCCTTTTCCCAGTATATTCTTTTAATGTGATTTCCTGCCCAGAATTCTCTGTAGGATCTGCTTTATTGCTCGCTCTGCTTGAGACTATCCGGAGAACTCATCCAGGTCCCAGTTTGACTCCACGTGGCATAGGAGTCCCCTCACACCTCCGACTTTTCAGCATTCCGCTTAGTATCGATGGCCTTCCAAGGCTTCCGTGGCTTAGGGAGGCAGGGATGGTTTGTTCTGGTCCGACTGGAAAAAGGCAGTGCTTTTATTCTTTGTTGCCTAGATCCAGCTTTATAAATACCATAGCAACCACCTGTGAAATACCGGCATTCGTTTTGTGGCAGGTTAATTTGGGAGAAAACAAAATCAAGGCGTCTTCTCCTCCCTGCAGATCCTCCGGGGAGGGTAGACGTAAAGGTGGTTTTTTTAAATTTTTATTTGCTTGACCTTCTGTCTTTCTGCAAGTGGTGCCTTGAGCCGCCAGGAGCAGACACGATGATTCACGTTAAGTCACGTATCAATATGTGAAACTGTACGTGAAACCCCGCTTTCCTGACTGGCTAAAAATAAAGAAATTGAAAGAATTAGCCAAACTGTAATTCAGGGAAACTTCTAGTACGGGGACGGCCATTAAATAGAGGGTTGGCTTTAGGGAAGTGAAGGTGTCCGAGGAAAGTGTCGGGGAAACTCTGCGTTATACGTTCCTTTAAAGATGCTTCAGGATTTACGTATTCCATAAAAAAATTGCGCTTACTGTGGCCGTCCTTTCTCCATCTGTCGCTTTGAAGGAGCGGCACTTATGTGGGGAGCTGTAGACTTATCTGCATGCTGCAGAGAAAACAATCATTTTGGCAAACTCACGTAACTGCATTTGGTTTTAAAAACATCTATTAAAAGCAATTTCTAGCAGTTTCTCTCACAGCCATCTTTTTTTTTTTTTTTTTTTTTTTTTTTAACTTTCGCCCATATTTTCTCTTATGTTGTGTGGGAACCAGTTCCAGAGCAATTCTCCTACAGCAGTTGTATTTTGTAATTCACTTACGTAGCAGGAGAACGAGAGGAACGGTGGGAGCTGCCTTTGCTGGGGCTTCCCTTAACGAGTTGACTCTGGAGACGCGGATCCAGAGTGGTGCGGTGAAAATGCTAAAAGTGCTCACTTCACCAAATATTTGCGTATCTCCTTGGTATCGGGGGATAATTTTGGGGTGGGGGAGGCAAAAGCTGGGTTGTTTTTTTTTTTAGAAATGTTCAAGAAACACTTCTCCTGGGAGCCAGTAGTGGTTTGCTATGCTGAGAATTGCGTGTGGCTGGATGCCTCAAAGCTACTGTCTTCTAAATGTTACGTTGCTTTTCAAACGCGTTTTTGCTCTCAGAGTGGTTCATGATTGTTGCTTGATTTAATCAGTTATGGCCCTACCACTGCCTTTTGTAGAATTTAAGAAAACTAGGAAGGAAATGACGTCTCCAGTTCCCATGGTTTGGTAAAATCCCATGTGTTCAACCAAACTGTCACTGAAGGAGCAGATACGTGGCCTGTTTCTCTCAGCAGTCCATTCGCTGACCTGTAATGCTCAAAACCTGTGCTCAAACACGTGAAATCATCAGCATCAAAAGTGGCTTTATGTTTTCTCTGCACTGCTGGCTTAGAGTAAGGCACGTATTTATTGTCGGAGCGGCCAGTCCCACCTGCCCAGGTGCTTCCCTTCCTGCTAACAGGTGTCTTAGAGGTCAGCAGTTGAGTTCCCATGCTATATTTGGATTTTATGGGTTCACGATACGCCGAAATGATAATTATTTGTGGATTTTTGCAGGTTGGCTGGTTGGCTCCAGTTTAATGCAGACTTTGAAAACGGTTCAATGTGGCTTGGAGTTTACTCCTGCTCCCTAGTCAAGGCAAATAGGGAAAAACTCCAAGCAGCTGCATTTTAAAAATTTGTAGGGAAGGTTCCCATTCATGCTTTGTCTATTTTTTGCCTAACTACCCGCACCATCGCTGGCAGGCGCAGCACCGACTGCTGCTTGTAAGCTAAACCACCGGCCTCCAGCTTTGTGGTGGCGTGAGGCTCCGTCAGAGCCTCCTGAAGCTCCGTGGAACGATGCCAACGCTGCTATTCTAATTCGCTTTCTTTGGCAGCAGCGTCTTCAAAGGTTCAGGGTCTTCCTGAGTCAGTGAGAACGGGCCGTTGGGCTTTTCGGCTCCTTCCATTAGATGTGCCTCGGGTTGGCTTGGTTGTGACAAAGACGTCGAATTTTGTGTGAAGTGTCGGTGGCAACCATCACTGCGGTTTTCGCTTGCCCGTTGTGAGTTTCTCTCTCAGGCCCTCCTTGCCTTAAGCACAGTATTGAAATCTTAAAGTTTATTTAATTTTCCCATTCTGATTCTTAGGTTTACTGTCTCTCCTTTGCCACCTCTCCATTCCGTTTTCATCCTTCCTGTCCCTCTCTTGGATCCCGCCCTGCTAAGTGCTGGGTCTGTAGTTTTGAGGAAGAGACCACTCGATTTAATAATTTTTTGTAGGTGGCCAGCACCTCATAGAAATGTTTAGTGCCTTGTTTAGCAGGTCCATATCTTCTCGTTTTTAACTAGTAACAGGCCTAGAACCTCTGCTGAACTTCTGCTGTCC
This sequence comes from Chionis minor, assembly GCA_013398295.1. Taxonomy (NCBI): domain Eukaryota; kingdom Metazoa; phylum Chordata; class Aves; order Charadriiformes; family Chionidae; genus Chionis; species Chionis minor. The sequence continues at coordinate 82,332 of VZSF01008154.1, read as the reverse complement.
CTGCAGCCTGGCCCTTGCCAGTCCCACCCTTCGGATCCATCTCCTTGCTTCAAGGGACCTCCTTTGATTTTGCTTTTCTTTCCATTCCCCTCCTGAGGATCACAGAAAAGAACCCCAAGTGCTGCAAACCAGTGCAAAACGTGTGCTTTTTGGAGGGTCTTGCCTCTTGTTCCAGGGTATTAGTTTGGCCGCCAGGAACAGATTAATGGAGTACCCAGATCATTGCTGAGCATGCAGAGGGACCATGACGCTTGGTGTCTTGCGCTCTGGAAAAGCTGCCCATCGTGTTGGGAGTTATTTGCGGTCCGTAAAGGAAAAATGACAGCAGCAACAAGGGCAGGGACTCAGCTAGTGGCCACTCTTTGTTTAAACATAAATAGATTCGTAGGGTTGGGGATTTTAATTTTTTCTTTTTATTTTTGTACTTCTTGTTCCAGTGTCCTTACCAGTAAAACTCCAGTGTTGCTTTTCATAGAGTCCAGGTACTTGATACTCCCTTCTAGTACGTTTCATTTCCTTTCAAACCTGCCCTAAAGAATGTGATATTAGTCAGAAGTGCAGATTTGGACAAAAATTGTAGAGCTATCTGAGAGATGGACAGTAGCAGCGATGAGGCCAAGGCTGAAGAGGAATGCTTTAATTGGGGCACCGTGCAAGGTCACCCGGTGTTTTGTGGTGTGTTTTCCCCGTCAAGTAAACCTCTGAATGTCTCTTGGTGTCATCAAAGAAAGGAAGGTGTGTTCTTTCAAGTAAATAGAGGATTAAATCACCAAGTGTCTTCGAAATCCACCTGTAAGTTCATAGATGGCCACTGCAAATCATGGAGCATCTATACCAAGGGCTGTATTTGTCACAAACTGCTTAGTGAGTGGTGAAAACATCACTGCCATTAATTTGATGGGGAACGTAATGGCAGACCAGTCGTTTCTGGCATGATTTAAAAGGATTATTTCTTGTACTGCCACGAAACTACCATCTGGTAAGATTTGCTTTGTCAAGAAGCGCATGGTCGGCCCAGTTTGTAATTTCTTCTCAGCAGACAACAAGTCTGTGTATGTTTGAATTAACTGAGACTCAGGAGTACAGCCATGTTAGATCTTTTAAGGACAAAATGATATTACTGGCATGTAAAGGAGTGGTTGTTACACAGACTCAGAATTATTCCCTTTGCAACGTGCAAAAGCAGGAGTTGAGACGCTCGGGAACTGCAGCTGTATGAAATGTTACGTTCCTACACAGCCATTCCTACAAAATAGCTATTTTTTCCCCCCTTCATATGCGAGAAGGCGCTACTTGTTTTGGAATTCGTCTCATGAAGAAAAGATGGAAGGGCACAAGGGTTGGCGGGAGCGCCTTTGACTTCTAATTCGCTCACTCAAGACTAGTGTGCTGGCAAGTAAGCTGTGCTACCAACACATAAACCTTCTGAAGACGTTGTGAAGTATTCATGGATAGTCTTATTACTCTTTGCAGATGTTCACATCGCATAAAACAGCTAGTCTTACTTAGAGCCATTATTGACAACTCTTAGATGAGACGCCAAAGCCGAAATAAGAGTAGAGTTTGGAGGTATATATATTTTTTTCTTAAGGGATGTGGTTGTGATGAAAGTGGTGAAGATTTTGCCTTTGTTTCTATTGTAGATGGAATGTCTGGCGTGATTATAAGTATCTAGTTCATTTGAAATCTAATTTGAAATTCCTTTTACTGTTTGATTAACAGCGTTGCCGTAATATCTTCCAAGTTTTCACTAAGCCCCATGCTTTATAATGCGACATTCCCAGGAAACAGGAGGCATCATCTGTCAGAAGACAGGAAACATGCAATGATTAAATGCATTTTATTGTTTTCTGTGAAACTGTGCCCAGTTTCTCCCTCTTCATGTGGGCAGATGGAATTTTCAAGAGCTTTTGTTGTTACACTGAAAAGATTTAGGCCTCCTTTTTACATATAATATTTGTGTGTACAAAAAATACTTTTAAAACTCCAAAGGTTACTTAGTTTTAGGTGACAAATTGTGAATTATTTATTTAGTAGCTGAAACATCAAGCTAGAAAAACGGGCTTGATTTGTTTCCTGCGAACAAATACCAAGATTTCTTCCTTTAGTAGCGCGCACCACTCCTATAGCTTGTAATACCGATAACATTTTGCGGGATGTCGGGAAGATGCTCGACCAGAAATAACAGCAGTAACAATAATTGGTTTTTTTCCAGTTTTGCTTTATTAAGACTTTGAGTCACACAAGTGGCGACTGTCGTGGTGCGCAAATGAATTCTGTTTGAGGTCACTGTGGATACCACTTAACTAACCTTTACAATCCTCCCTGTTTCTTGGTATATATGGGTGAATTACAGCTCCTGGAACGCGGCGCCCCTCAAGACTCTTCCTCTATAATAGTTGCAGTCTCCTCCGCGTAACTGAGCTTCAGGTTCTTGACGTTTGCCCAAGCAGCGTAAAAAATGAGAAAGTTTGAAGGCAACGGTGGCCTAGGGTCACGGTGTGCGGTTCCATGGGCCACCCCAAGGCTCTGGCAGGCTCACAGAGTAGTAATTAACCATTAGGAAAGCAAACGAAATCTCCAGGCAGAAACCGTGGCGAGAAACCATATTGCAAAATGGGAATGAAAAGAAACATCTCCGTGTTGCTTGGCAATGCAATCTGTTTTGTTAGTCTGCTGGGGAAAAGCAAACTGTGACTTCATAGAGGCAGAATTTCCTGGGGAAAGTAATTCTGGACCTAAAAATAAAAAAAATGAAACCCTGTAACTCAAGAGCGTATGCAAAAAAGGTTACTATGACAGATAACCAGTGATCATTTAGGCTTTGCTTCATTATGAATTACTTTTCTGATTAATGATCGTCACCATCTATGTGTGTGAGCTTATTTCCAGTTTCTGGATATTGCCGTGTTTTAGAAATATGAATTGTTTTGCTGATCAGAGGAGGATGTTGGAGCATGGGTGAGACAGCCTCATATATGATGTGGAGTTTGGACAACGCAGAGATTAAATTAGGATTTGCAACTGTCAGGCGTAAGGCCACAGAAAACACCCTTTCAGCTGAAAACACATAGCTTATAGTCAAGTAAGTGGTTATATTTAATTATAAACTGTCAGGGCATGTTACACTGTAGCTGTGACCAGAGAGCTAAGGTGGATAAAGGAACAGAGAGACCATGCCTTAGAGAGCAGCAAAGAAATTTCCCCCTTACCAGTATGTGCAACAGCAAAAATTAGATTAAATCTAATTGATTAATCACCTTGGTTTCAAATTTTTTTTTTTTTTCTTTAAATCTTGCTTGATGTGCTAGTTTCATTAAATACATTAATTGCTTGTGGTTTGCAGTGTTTCCTGCGTGGAAAATGCCTTCCTGTTTTTTGTGCCATCCAGCTGTTCGATCCTGACATGGAACCGAAATCAACTTTGCGTGTGTGCTTATCTCTGTCCCTTCTGTGGTTGGTTTAAAGGTGATGACACAATGACAGGAGATGGAGGAGAGTACCTTAGGCCAGAAGACCTCAGAGAACTAGGAGATGACTCTTTACCAAGCAGCCAGTTCTTAGATGGTATGAACTACCTAAGGTACAGCTTGGAAGGAGGACGATCCGACAGGTATTTGCCGGGACACGTGTCTTTTCTTACGATAATTTTGCACACGTTTTGGTATAAATGTTTGAAATCCCTTACTCGGGGTGTTTAACTCAAGGGAGACGTGGGATGCACTTGCCAACACTTCTCTATTAGGTATATCAGTGTGGCAGTTGCCACTTTGTAGGAGGAAGGTGTAGGCAGGAGGAATATTTCCTGACCAGTCCAGAAATGAATATGTTTGGCACTATACTGTCCTCGGAGTCTAGTGAAGAATTAGTTTCTGATCCTTCTTTGGTCCTTGAAAAGCCATATCTTGCTTGTCTTTGTGGTCAGGCAAAGGAAGAAGAGCCTGGCTACCTCCAGAAAGGGCTTATGAATCATCCCCGTCTCCTCCTGTCGTGAGCCAGGGGATGGCCGGGTAGTTGGACAGGGTGTTTTAGCACTAACTGAGCCGACTTTTTGGAGTAGTTTGGCTGTAGATACAAGGAAAAGAGCAATGGACTTAGTCATTCCCCATTGGATTGGCAGCGAGTGTATTGCTAGCGAGCACATTGACTCTTCCCGTTTCATCGTGGTTGATGAAATCCATGAGGCAGGAAAGAGCAGGGAAGAGAATCATTTTCCTTCTGCTGGCACAACACAGTATTTATGTTGTAAGTAAATAAATATAATTAGAAAAAATGTGTTCAGCCCAGAAAACTTACTGATTTGCTTCTATCTAACAACTTGAACTTAAGCCTAGATGTATTTGTGAAATAAGAACGCCTGTAGCTTTAATAATTTTTTATTTATTTTAGTCACTATAGTCTACAGAAAATACAGAGTTCCCTTTTCAAAGTGAGAGCTGTTACTAGTGAGAGTAAGCGTAGACTCAAACTGGGAGATTAACACCCACAGTTCTAATTTAGAATAGGCGTTCCTGTTTGAAAATGACAATGGCTAGTATAAACCAGTAACGACTCCAGACTTACTGCCTTTAGAATTGGGATTCACTAAAGGGGAAGGGGGGAAGTTGAGATCTTGGCAATGGAAGGAGTTTTTAAACCTACCCCATTTTCCAGTCTCGATTGTTATTCTGGCAGCGTTTCCGAAGCTCGGTGAAATCAGTAGGATCCGTTCTGTTTACTTGAGTAGGCTGTGAATTGCTTCCTGCAACAAAAGATGTCAGGAAACAGTTCCGTTGGCCTCGCAGCATGTGAAATTCCCTCCTCATTCAGGTCTTAGAAGCTCGGAGTCTTTGTTGGTTTTTAGAGAGCGTCAGTGAATCCGCTGGAAACAGAGTGACTGTGTGGCTTTTGGGTGCCTCAGAGGATGTTTATGAACTTACATCAGCATGCTTAAAAATCAAACCCTTTTCTCATGCACTTTCAATGGTAAAAAAGTTTTGTGGGGTTTTTTTAAATTTAAAGATGTATAGAAATGAACTCGCAGGCAAGCGGTAAGCCAGTTTCTGCTCCCATTTAGAATATTCTGGCTTTTTAATACTCTCGATGGATTTCAGTAGGTTTTCACTGGCGTGTAATTATGTGGTTTATTTGGTGTTTTTTGAAAATCATTTCACATCCTGTATCAAGCGTGATTATATCGAAATGAAGGAAAATTATAAAGGGAGAGAGAATGAAAGAAAAAAGTACGTCTTTCTAACTCCACGGTCTCACTTTGTCGCTTTTAGGTTACCGGTTGTAAGAATTTTCACGGAGACTGCTTAAATTACTTTGCTTTTGCTTTAATGGGATTTTCATTGCGTTATAACCGACTTTGGTTTTTAACAAATTCAGTAAAGCAAAATAGTATTAGCAGTCTAGACTCATGTTATCTTACACATTAAACAGTTTGATTTGAAAACATGTCTTTTTCTTTTATAACCATCTTCCCTATTTATTTTATTTCTCTCTCCCCTTCATTCTTTTTCCATATGCTTTCATTAGCACCATGCCCAGGTAGGTATTACATAGCATGAAAACCTGTTGTCTCTATATCCTTTTATGCCACCCGTCTCTCCTCATCCATTTTGGAGGCCTGCTGTATGCCGGAAAGTTGATTTGGAGGACCAAGTGAACGACGCTGCCGTTGGAGATAGTTAAGAGTCACAAATGAGTATGATACGTAGTGGTGAAAGAGAAACTTCCCCGATTCCTGTACAGATAACGTTAGAAATTGGGCCAGATAGCGGGGAAATTGGACTAGGTCACAACAGCTGGTGGCTGTTCTTGGAAGGTTAGCCATTTTCCTTCTCTAGGTGGAGAAACAGTGGTAGAATGAAAAATAAAGAGAAATAGACTGCACTAGCTGGATTCTCCCTCTGGTTATCGAGAGCCAGAACTGATTTGGGCCACATCAGATCACCAGTGTTTGAAAAGACTCCGTTTCATTGGAAGTCCCTTCCACCTCTCTGGTCTACGGCAAGTGTGAGGAAGGCTTTCGGTCTTTGAGTAGAGCAACGTTTTCAAGCCGGATTTATGCATTTTTCAATGATGCCACGTTCTTTTCCCAGCTTCTGAGACAACATATACTTCCCACAACAAGAGATATACTCAGCCAAGCCTAGGACTTGTTAGAGCTCTGTCTAGGCTGGCCGGTGGACGTGTGCCGCAACATGGTCTCCCAGGCATCCAGATTAGAAGCTTGGCTAGAGTAAGCTGCTCTTATTTTCTGGGTACCACCTGGGCTTTGTTCGGAGCTTAGAAGAGGTGGGTGATACATGTGATCCATGCCTGTGCATTACCTACCACGGGGAAGACAGACTTTATAAGTTGAGGAGCTTTGTAGCGTTCCTGGGTTCCACAGTTCAGCCTCTGGGGCTGGGTAGAGTGCTGTTGACCCCACAACCCCGTGACTTAAGATTTAACAACTAGATTTGGAAAGAATCTGTATTTAGACATTAGTTTTGCCTCTGTGATTTGGGTTTGGGCGTTTTTTTACAGGATTCCTGAAGACTTATTGTAATAATAAGCAGTAAGTTCTGTTGACTGCCACTACGCTTCCATAACTGGACCGGCGTTTCAGTCAGTACCTTTATTTCTAAGTCTCAGAAGCACAGACCTTTTAATTACTGGTTTGCTCTTCATTTAGCTGATGTAGCTCACAGAAGAAGGGCAGTGTCATCTGAACACTGGTTTTGGAATTAAGGGTAGAAGGAAATTTAAATTTCTAATTTCCTGCAGGCCTCAGTCGTGCTTGTGCATACCTTGACTGGAGGTAAAGTCCATACCCTCGATGTGTTGGATCTTTACTGGAGCTTATACAGTCGGATACAGGTTATATAGTTATATACAGGTTATATACAGGTTATATACAGGTTATATACAGGTTATATACAGGTTATATACAGGTTATACAGTTATACAGGTGGATATGTACTGGGTACTTGTAGTGGTGGTAGTAGGAGTGCCAGGTACTGAATATAGACAAGTATCTATAGATATTTGAGAGAATATAGACAAAATCACCATGCAGATAACCAGTCAGACCTAGTACACGCTTCCTTTCGTTCGGTATCTACCCAGGACATGCCATGAGCTGAAATAGCAGAACCTGCAACTTGGATGGTGAACCTCTGACGAGCATTGCATGGCGCAGCGAAGCAGTTCGCAACGTGTCAAGCACTGAAACGAATAAAGGATAATGACGGCAAATGGGGTCTGCTACTGAGGCTTATTTTTCAGCCAGAGAACAAATGTTTGCTCAAGTACTCTTGTTACGAACAGGCAAGGTGTTCTCTGCCTACCCAGCTCACACTAAAATGTTTAATCCAATTACTCTGCGGTCAAGATTCCCTTTAGTAGCTTTTTTTGGAAATGTTGTACGCAGACACTTAGGGTGAACTTCTGTCCCTCTTGAAATTCTCTTGGTTGTTTTAACAGGCTCAGAACTTTGTTCCAGAAATGCGTAATTCCCATAATGCCAGCATTACGTGTCTCGCCCCTCCCACTTTTCGGGGCGAAAGACATTTCATGACATGTAAGAGAGATTATTTATTGTTGGTTCAGTTTTTTTTTCCCTCAAGACTTCCCCAAGGCTGGTACTTGTGTAATAGCTATCTTTGTTTTCATTTTTATACGATCCATCTAATATTCTAAATAGGCCATTGCTACAAGTCAATGATCAATAACATTGATTATTTTTCAGTGTCGTATATTGCTAATAAATATAAGATAACCATTTGCTTCTAAAGAGGGATCTAAAAAATTGTTGAGTGAATGTAGCTATCGTTAAAAAAGCCTGGCTGGTCTGAATCAGATGGTAAAATACGATTTCCAACAAGATCTGCATTTAAAGCACTCAAATCTCGTGTCCATAACGTACACGTGACTTTTTTTTTATTGCTAACTGCTGAAGATTAACGATCCCTTAAAAATCAGTGTATCTAGATAAATGGCCTATTGTTCTGATGCAGCGTGTTAGTCATTCCGGGTACTGCTCACGGATGCGTAAGCCATGAAAATAAAACCGCTTCCTTCACTTAGACGTGCTGCATTCCTCAAGATAACGGAACAACATCCCAGAGTACACACGTACAACATCTGAAGGGGGTTGATCTGTTTTTAAAACTCACCCCTGTAACACTGCTGCTCGTAAATACTGAAAAGGTCAAAACTAGCGCTGCTTGGTAGCAGAAACCCCATTTACCTCAGTATGTCCTTCTGTGGTGTCTTATTTGTCTATTTTTTTTATTTTTTTTGGCTTTTTGCTAGCGGATGCTGCGGTTACGTTCTGAGCCAGTGCTTGGAAGCAGCTTATTTACTGCCTTGCCTCTCTCATTGCTACAGCAACCGGTTTTCTGTAGAGCTGTGTGTGTACTTACAAAGAAAAGAGAGCTCGCGTTGGGACCGCCTCTCTAAAGATGCTGTTGGCATCCAAAGGAAGAATTTTCTTTTACGCAGGAGCTTGCGGCTGGCCACAATTCACCTTGCTGTGTGTACCTTCCAGGGGCCAATATCCAGCTTAACTTATTTCCAGTTTTAAGGGGGCCAATATCCAGCTTAACTTATTTCGAGTTTTAAGGGGGCCAATATCAAGCTTAACTTCTTTCCAGTTTTAAGGGGGCTAATATCGAGCTTAAATTATTTCCAGTTTTAAGCGGGCCAGTATCGAGCTTAACTTATTTCCAGTTTTAAGGGGGCCAGTATCGAGCTTAACTTCTTTCCAATTTTAAGGGGGCCAATATCGAGCTTAAATTATTTCCAGTTTTAAGGGGGCCAGTATCGAGCTTAACTTATTTCCAGTTTTAAGGGGGCCAATATCGAGCTTAAATTATTTCCAGTTTTAAGGGGGCCAGTATCGAGCTTACCTTATTTCCAGTTTTAAGGGGGCCAGTATCGAGCTTACCTTATTTCCAGTTTTAAGGGGGCCAATATCGAGCTTAACTTCTTTCCAGTTTTAAGGGGGCCAATATTGAGCTTAACTTCTTGCCAGTTTTAAGGGGGCCAATATCCAGCTTAACTTGTATCCAGTTTTAAGGGGGCCAGTACCAAGCTTACCTTATTTCCAGTTTTGAGGGGTCCAGTATCGAGCTTAACTTCTTTCCAGTTTTAAGGGGAGAGGGTAGATCGTAACCAAGCTTCAGAAAGAGTGATTTTTGGCTTTTCTTCAGCCTGGTTTTCCATAGCGGTTTGCTTGTGTGACATTGCAGAAGAGAGAACTTCTCCAAAGAGCCTTACTTAAAAGAAATCCGCGCTCTTTGTTGTAAGGAAACTTATCATGCCACAAAGCCGAGTGTAAAGTATTTGCGAGTAGAAAATAAACTGTCATCTAGATGACTCTCTAGGTTCTGCATTTTGAAGCAGATAAAGCATTTAAAAGGCTTTGTGGCCCTTGGTCAGAAAGGTGGCATAACACAGATTTGTAAAGCTGGTTTTTTCCCCCCTGTGACTGTTATTTACTCCCCCTGGAAGCTGCATCATATTGCTAATAGCACGCTTTTCTCATTCTCCCACTCGCTCTTACCATGACACCTTTACAACATCATCGGTACTGCCGCTATATTGCTATGGCATCCCACCAACCTCCCAGCCTGCGATCCTTCAGTTCCGACAGGTCCCACACGCTGAGCCATGCCTCCTACCTGCGGGACAGTGCCATGATCGACGACACGGTTGTAATCCCCAGCCAGCAGGTAAGCAAAATTCTCTTCAGTTCGCTTCCCGGTTGGATAAAGGCAGAAATATAAAAAGATGACAGTTTAGATGGTGCGAACGCTGCTGTGTCGTGTGTGCTGCTTTTGTTTTAATATCAATCTCTCGAATTTTCATTGATATTTAATAGCATATTATACTGTGCAACGTTAAACCCTATCCCAAAATAAATGGAGGAGCTGTGTGAAGGTAGTACAGGGACTGTCTTTATCGTCTTCTCCATTTTGACTGATTTTTTTTGAATGATGCTAACAGCCGTCGGGCTAAATATTCAGGTGATCTAATGAACTCAAGGCCGTTGTTCTCAAAGATATTATCCTGAAGCGTGCTTGTAGTGAATAAAAAAGAGATTTAGGAAATGCCACTTTGGTAAATCACAGCATTTGTTTCACAGGGACCACTAACATGTAATTACTTTGAGCAAGTACAAAATGTTACAATAAGGGGTTTCTAATATCTTAATGCTATTAATTACTCCTTTGTTTTCTATTAAAAAAAAACCCAACTTTAAACACTTTAGGCACTACTATGCAAAATACATCTTCTTATGGTTTGGTTGATGAATGGATTTTATTGTAGTAAAAAGGAGGGTTTTTTGCTTACCAAGGTAACGAGCCTGGCCAAAGAAGCTGAAAGGAATTCCTATCGCTTAAGCTGGGGCCCGGAAAACTTGGACAATGTGGCTCTTTCTTCCAGCCCTATTCATTCGGGGTGAGTGTATCAATTAGCATTATACTTAAAAAAGAGAAAAAAGAATACCTGCAGGGGCAGCGGCTTCAACTAACGCTTAACGAGGAGTTATATTTTAATTCTGTTAATAAATGGTTACGATCTCTTAAGCTCTGACAGTCCAGCGAGCCTGCGTGCCAGGACTAGCCGCCGAAATCGCTGCGAGTCAGCGAGCTTTCACTCAAGTTCAAGAGGAACGAATGAGATAATTGACACATAAGCGCAGACATTTGCGTGGATTTTGTGGAGAAATAAATACACAGTGCCTTTTTAAAGTTAGCGGTGATGGAGACCAGGAGCCTGGTCACTCCAGATGGCGAGTGCTTCCTACGCTAGGGAAGTAGTTTAGGTAAGCACCAACTCTAGTCTTTGTCATGATTACTAAAAAAAAAGAAACCAATGATCTTAAATTACATGAATCAAATAGATGAACAGCCTAAACACCATGTGCTTGCCACAGATTTGGCCACTACGTTCCTGCATTCTCACAACTGACTCTTTGGAAGCGTTGGCGGTTTAGACGAGCGCATTGAAACGGAGCAGGACGGGTCAAAACGCCGGCCCAGCCAAATTCATGCTTCCAAAGCTTCTCCTGGCTGGCCTCAAAATCAGTGGGTTCGCTTGTTTTAAGTAAATTAATTCTTTACACCCAGTTCGACGCTTGTGTCTTGGCGTCAGATTTGATGAGGCACGTGCCGACGGATTCGTGAGAAGCTGGTGTCATGAAAAAGCGGTTCGTTCCTGATGGCAGGACATCACAAGGAGAAAGATTTTTAATTTTTTTTTTTTTTTGTTATCTCCAAAGAGTTTGCAACAATCTTACGGTCCATATCTTTCAAAAAATAGCACCGGAGTCCCATTTGGAATGACAGGTAGTCCTGGTCTAGAAGAGGAACAATATGGTCATAACTGCGATCGCAAATTGAGTGATTTGCGACGTAAACGAGAAGTTTGTTTGTTAGCTGGTAGCAGGATATTTGGCCGTGACCAGTGTTGTTTGGTTTTGCTTTTCTTGAGCTCTAAAACTAACGAATTAAATGAAAATATTTAATGCGTACACTATGTATGTGTTTTATATATGTGTCATTATGTAAGCTTTAGAATTGCTTTGGTGGTTTATTCTAACCCTAAATAGTTGACAGACTTTTTCCAAAGGATGCATGACTTTTTGCTTTCAGAAAGGTAGGCCTTTCCAGTGATGGCAGAGAATGAGCTAAATGCTTTCTAGAAGTGGCATTTTATTTCTTGGATATGCAATCATTTTGAGTTTTCCTTTGAAAAAATAGCAGTGATATTTAGATCTTTTTTTGGATGACCAGAATGCTAGCGGTAGGATAAGAGTACCTGATTTTAAAGAGGAATGAGGCGCTCTGCAGCCTTGTATGAAAACAGCGACATTTAACACGACGCAAATGATGTTCTTTTTTTCATACATACCGACTAATTTGCCCCTAAATATTGCTATAAAGAAACCTATAATAATGATTTCTCAACCTTTGGAAAAGCCTGTACAACACTTCATTTTTATCTTGCTTAGATTTGTCCAAGTCATTAGTTACCATAAACTGGGGTGCATCCAATTTACATCTCTTTTTTGGGGAAAATACATTGACACCTGGAGTTTCGCTTCTAAGACCTTCTGTTAAAAGTGAAGCGATTGTAGAAGGACTGCGCACACGATTGTTGCATCCGCTTAGCTGGAATAACAACAACAAATATTTTTGTCATTTATACCCCTCTCGCCACCTAAACCTTCCCTCCTACACCGATACACACCGTTACGAGGTTCTTACGAACTAATATATCTGTAGGGAAAGAAAACTCTTAGTGTTTGAAAGGAAATCCTATTTAAACACCGGCTTTAAGCAAAGGTATGGCCTTGGTTTTGCCCAAGACACTGGAAATATGTTGGATTCAGACCATGTTGTTATAAAGCAACACATCAGCAACGTGTTGGACAGTAATTTATTTGGCACAGATGATCTTAATTTGGTATTCTTTGCAACCTGAGGGAAAGGAAAAAAAGGGAAAAAAACCCCAGTATTCTCTCCCTGCACTGCTTCAGTGGCTAACCCCAACTTCTTGTTGGGTTCTTCCTGATCTCCCGTGGTAGGGAAGTCTTTCTGCGGATCGCAGCGTAACACCCCCCACGAAGGGATAAATTAATGGAGAACCGTTCCCTTGGTGGGGAATTTCTATTTCAGCCTTTGCATAACCAACTGAAACTCCTATGTGTGAAATTTCAGAAGGGGAAGATGTTTTTACGAGCCATTTCAAATTTAAATGTAATTATTGTTTCAATACGTTGGTAATTTCATCAGTCAGGGAAGAGAAGCGGTATCTTTGGTCAGAGTCTTTGACAGCCATTTCGAAAACAAGAAAATAATTAGGTAATATTAGGGGATATTATGTATAATTTCCTGCTGAAGTGGTACGAAGGACAGAACTAATGCCTACCTAAATGCAAATGCGTTGCACAATTTTAATCTCATACCTCACAGTATCCTGTTGCGGAAGGACACATATATTGTCGTTAAGTCAGAAGGCAAAAAAACCTGAAAGATTTCACTTGCAGCCTTTAGAAATTGCTTGACCATATCATATTCTTACGCCTCTGTCACCCACTGTAGTTAAGCGTGAATGGTAAAGATAGGGCCGACTGGGAAGATTTTAAAGTATAAATTACGTGCAAAATGATGTTGTTTTCATACCTGAGTTCTGGTGATAGGGTAAAAAAAAAAAAAATTGTTGTATAAATTATATTTCAAAGAATTTTACTGGCAAATATGGAAAGGTACGGTAGGTGAGAGGCAAACCTGACGTGCCGTCAGGAGCGTGGCACTGTGAGAAAGGGGCGTTGAGTTGATGCTTTGATATTAACTTGGTTTTATGTTCTAGAGCAAGAGATGTCGTGGCTCTGTGTTTTTTTCAACTCTGACTTACAGTAAAACTCCTTTTTAATGAAAGATATTGATACTTCTTTTATATGATTTGATGAATAAGCCCCTATTTGACCAGTAAATGATCCGAGTGTATCCGAGTGCTTTTATCTGACAAAATGAAACAGTTGGGATATTATTAGTGAATTTGCTGGAAGCTGTTGCTTCCATCAATGAAAAAGGGAGAAGGATGAGGGAGCGGGCAGCTCGAACTGTGACAAATAATGTGAATTATCATTCTTAGCTGCATGTCTGCAAAAAAGGAGGCTGGATCCTTGCTAACAAGGTAAACAAAATATATTTCAAGTGTTGTTGTGTTTTGAATCCGTAACATTGTTTTCCCCAATGTGAGACTAATTTCCTGGAAACAGTTATGGAAACAGGACCTGGCAGCGACCAGCTGATAGTCATTTCTAAAATCTGAAAGCCTAAACGATTTCAAATTATACTGCAGCCTTTATGCCCTTTGCTCAGAAAGTTACAATAAGGAAAAACAGCAGGGGTGTTTCATTAATATCAAATTGCTCTTCACGTCGGTGGAAGAAAATGGCAATGGAGATATATATATAGATATATATATATAAAAAAGCGACATCAGAAAACTAACTGGCTAAGTGACACAGGACTACGAGCCTGAAGAGGTCAAACTGAACGTTGGAAATTTATCGTTCTGTGGCACAGAACAAAAGGAGGACAAGAAACATGTTGAAATGGAAGAAAGCGGAGAACGTACGGATAGGAAATTTGAAGAAAAGGAAATCCCAATTTGCTGTGTTACCAGCAACGCTGGCTGGAATTGCCTTAGATGCCTCACCCTTTGATGTAGCGCGGTCCAAATTGTAGATGTGGATCCCAAAACCAAGCAGCATTTTCCCTAATCTGGTTCTGACAGATTTACTCAGATTCTCACTGTACATTGTAGGTATCTAACGTCCAGTTGGAGAATGGATGTAGAGAAACCAGCATTACTGCTGCAGTAGTAGTGACCATTTGTAGCCAAGGACCTTTATCTAGGCTTATTTTCCATACTCACTCCTACCTTCTCACATGTAATGAATACGCACATGTATGTATATGTTCATATGTTTAATTTAGAAATCTGTTTCATTTTTCTGGTATTTCAGTATTTCATTTAACTCATTCTTTTTTTTCCCTTTCTTTTCTTTTTTGATGTTCAATCATCTATTCTATTTGCAGATGCTCTTCTCCATGTCTTGATCATGACAACAGCAGGTGAACTTCTGCATATTTTCTTTCTTTAATACATTGCACTTCTCACCCACCCTATTTACCCTCCTCTCTGACCTCACTTCAGGATGCTTTAGTGTTTTGATAGTACACATTAGCCAAGAGAAAAAAAAATAAATCTACTCTGACAGTGATAGTTACACACAGCCCTATTTATCTTCTTACATAGTAACTGGCCACTTTCTCCTATCTGCTGTGTCCTCTACAAGAAAAGAATAGTAGTCACGTAATAAGTCCAGTGCAAAAAATCTTAACGAAGCTCCTAGATTGTTCCTAGATTGTTTTAATCATTGATTTAATTAACAGCACATTTTCTCTGTTGATGGCATGGTTTAATATTATTAAAAGGAAGGAAAAAACCCCAACCCACACACAAAGAATCCAACGCAAACCGCTGTAGGTAGGTTTAGTTTCAACTCCTCTGTTACAAAGTGAGCCTTTTATCTCACTAGTCTATATAAAGAACGTTGCGGAGCGCCTTCGCAGGTCAATTTTCCAAATTGTGCCACCATACTGGATCTAGTCACATAACAGCACAGACCCAGCATATTTAATCTTTCACGCCACGTGCATTTTTTGTGTGACCTCGCGTAACCAGCGGTTGAATCACCGGCACGTTGCATCGCGCGCGGAACACCTGAAGCGGTACCTTCCCAAAGGAGGTTGCCTTCACTTGGCAAACTGAGCGTTCATTGGCACAGCACCTCTTCATCTCCTTGAACGTAGCCGTAGAAGGGTGAAAATCTCCTTAAATATTCATCCGTGCAAAATAACTAAGTGGCTAAATAAAACCCCGAACTGCAAACCCGTATTTCTAGGTCATGTCACTCAATCTCTCCGTAGTTGACTGAGGCAGGGAAGAGGCTGTTACCATAAGGCAGTTCTCGAGTGGTTTCCTGTGTAGGATCATGTTTTTTGTCCTCCTGGAAGGTGTATTTTGCCTTGTTTATGTATGGCCGAGTTGCAGCCCGTCGGAAGGCGCACTGAGGTAGTTGAATGACTTGCTGTTGACTTCAGCGGGAGCTGGATCAAGGCCTTTTTGTCTTAATTTCAGACTCTCTGTCAGTTTTCCTTCTCCAGCTGAACGCTTTCCAGTGGCTGAAGCACCCTGATCGTTTGTTTCTGCTTCTTCCCACCGCGACTAACACTGAATGCTGCTAGCTCCTTGTTTCCCAGTTTCTTTCAAAAGCTTGAGATAACGTCCGCAGAGAAGTTCTTAAATGTGTCTACAACGCGTTAGAGCTTTTTATTGTTTCCTTCCCCCTGGTGAGAGCATGTGTGCCTGCCTGGCTAGTTTGAAAGAAGAATCCAACCTGAACTTGACCGTATGGAAGTGGTGCTGGATTGACTTTTGCCTCTTCTGGTTCCGTGTGTGTTCAAAGAGCTGTTGCCTGTTGTAGGAGGACACGTCACGCCGCTTAGGTTTGCATGGCTCTTCCAAGGGTTCTGCAGAATGAGACGCGCGTGTGAGTGCCCACATGCTTTCGCGCTCGCAGCCGCCCGAAAGCACGGCTCTTCTGCAAAGCTATTTACGTAACGGGGATTCTTCGCAAAGAACAAGCGTCTTCTTTCGCTCCCCTCGCCCCGGTGTCGACACATCCTTTTTTTTTTTTATTATTATTATTTCTTCACCCTGCTATTATCTTTCAAATGAGCACAGATATAGAATTAACGCCGTAGGAATAAATTCCGTAGGAATAAAATCAGCAAACTCAGGCTCAGATCTAAAATATAAATACTAATTGAAAATACACCGCAACTTTTTCTCCCATTAAGATGGATAAATCCAATGCCGGTGTATTGTCTGCGTTTTGCTCAAGTGGAACCATTAGAAAACCCGTTGCTGTTTGCTCTGCTCTCTGTAGAAGGTGGGGAAACCACCTGAAAGATTTAGGGGCCTTTTTTTATACGTCCTCAGCAAGAAGGATGCTGTAGCCAATGTTATTGGGTGTAGTTACCTTTCATATGGCAAGTATGTAGTTTAGGTAGTTTTTTAATTCTCTAAAATTAAAGAGAATGAAATGCGCTCTCTAATTTACAAGTAAGTGTTGCTAAATTAGGGAAGAATGGATGATGCTTGACCTAACTGCTCTACCACGTGTTTAACAGAAGCATGTATAGACTCTGCTGCGACTTATTCCTAGAAAATAACTCTTTTCGTTCTTTATTTTTTATGGGGGAGGGGAAAAAAAAAAATTAAAAAAAAAAATTCCCAATTTCCCCTTCGTTCTCTTTAAAAAGAGAGAAGGCAATGGTTTCCCAAAACCCAATTTGTTTCATTGATTTGGCTGTTCCATTGGATGGCCACCTTGCTAAATCTCAGGAAAGCTCGGGGTGGATCCAGATTGCAGGACTGTCAGGGTCGCGTGCCGGTGTCGTGCAGCGTTTTCAACGGAACCATCAAACTGGCAGAAAACGAAGCTTACTTGAAGGCTGTCTTAGCACTGAGGAAGATCGTCTCGTTGTTTCCCTTGACATACACATTTTGACTTTGCTGCTTTAACCCATAATCTGCTTTGATTTTTGAATCATCGCCTAATTAGAATTGAAGTTCTCGCCGTGGGTTGGCAAGATAAACTGAAGTCAGTGCTAAGGAAGGATGCGTCCCCTATATATAGAGTTATTATAAGAAGGACTTTTAAAACGTGTTCTGAAATTGACTTTTGCCAGTGGAAAGTACATGTAATTTTGATGCGTTGCTTGATCAATTAGTTCACTTATTTTGCCCACCTTTGTCTTACATGGCTCACAGGAATGTTTTCCTACTTACCAGCTGTCCAGAAGTCTTCTCCTATTTCTATTATTCCTTCTTCTCGGTTTTACCTCATTTCTCCTCGTTAGTCCCTGCTAAGGTTTTCCTCCCCCTATTACGCCATTTTTAAATTCTGAAAATTGTAGCTATTATAGCTGCACCGAGTTCCTGTAAGTTATTTTGCTTTCTTTTACATTTTCTTTAATTTTTAATATTATAACAAATGATCATGGAAGCATGTAAAGAATTCGTATCAGCCTAATTTTTTTTGGGACGCTTCCTCCTCCTCTCCTAGTGACAACCTGTAAGAGCTTTCTGATTCCCTTTAATCCCTTTTATTAACATTTTTTTTCCTTTTTTTTTTTTAATGAGCCTTCTCCTCTTCATTCTCTGTGCGTAGATGGTTGGTGGTGCTTGTAGTAGTGCTTCCCGCAATGGGAACGCAGAGTTTTCCTGTTGGAAAGGGAAAGGAAGCTCTGAGTTTCCTCCTTAGCCCAAAGGCACTTGTCACAGGAGCATCTTAGGACATTTTAAGTCAGAACAGGGAAGACCGATGCAAATTTTTCCATCTCCTGTCCCTGGTAGTTTTGTTTGTTCGTTCTTCCTATCTCCGTCTTGTCACTTCACAACGTCTGGTAAAGGAAACATTTAGGGAGAGGAAAAATAACTTGTGTGGGCAACAAAAGAATTAATTTGCATTTTACACTTCCTTTACATTAGTCATGCGATTTTTTTCACTCTCCTAAATGCACGTTTCAGAAAGCGTGTTTTATGCCGTGCATTAGTCTTGTATGAATTATTTGTATATTGATACACGGAGTCTTCCAAAAAGGCAAAGGTAAACAGTATTGGCACCATCCCAATGCCGTATTAGGTAGCAAATAGGCAGAAAAAGAGGCTGCAGCGATTCCAAAAATGCTTTATTATGAATTATTTGACTCTATTGCATATACCAAACTATGTGAAATGTGCTGATTTAAACAAACAAAAAAAAAATTAAAAGAAATTGGATTAAATAAGTAGATGAAAAAATGAATGTGGCAAAAGGTTGGGATGTAAACAGGGTGATACGATGAAAAAGGATATCTTTTTCCATTCTGTGTCAGCTCTTTAAATCCTGCATCAGTGTACTGTCCTTTGAGACATTTATGCCACGGCTCCGGAGCTGAGGAATTTTCTCCTTTGGTTTCTTTTGCACTACATTCATACTAGTTGTCCAACATTTGTTTTCTGGGAATTTCACTGTAGTATATAGCTGGTTTTGTTAAACCAGCTCCTCCATATTTAGTGGGATAATTGGCACTATTGTGCCAATTATCAGCACAATTAAAACAATTAAAACAATTGCCAATTAAAATAATTGCCAATTAAAATGCCAATAATAATTGCCAATTGCCAATAATTGCCAATTATTGCCAATTGCCAATTGCCAATAATTGCCAATAATTGCCAATTGCCAATAACTGCCAATTAAAATGCCAATTAAAACAGCACTCTGTGCTGTCCTCATACTAGTCTATGTTTGCCTGAACTTGTTGTCCAGCAGTTGAAGGGTCCTCGCAGTCTCTTGGATGGTTTCAAACTCCTCCAGAAGTCACAGAACCCGTCAGGAATCGCACATTTCATCTGGGGGTCTGTGTCGGGGAGATGGCACAAATCTATTTCTTTGGTGCACGCTCCTGTTTGGCAGATTGTGTCTGAGGTTCAGCCTGGAGAAGAGGAGGTTGAGGGGAGACCTTCTCGCTCTCTACAACGACCTGAAAGGAGGGTGTAGCCAGGTGGGGGTTGGTCTCTTCTCCCAAGGAACAAGCGGTAGGACAAGAGGAAATGGCCTCAAGTTGTGCCAGGGGAGGTTTAGGTGGACATTAGGAAAAATTTCTTCACGGAAAGGGTTGCCAAGCATTGGAAGAGGCTGCCCAGGGCAGTGGTGGAGTCGCCATCCCTGGAGGTGTTTCCCAGCGGGGCAGACGTGGTGCTGAGGGACACGGGTCAGTGGTGGGTTTGGCAGCGTTGGGTTGATGGTTGGACTCCGTGATCTTAAAGGTCCCTCCCAACCTGGGTAATTCTGTGATTCTGTGAGCGATAGACCTTGTGGTAGGTTCGCTGACGGACCTTGCTCTGGCCCACCAGCTACGGTCGGTGATCTTAAACTGAAGGAAAGAGTTGCAGTTTTAAGGCCTGAACACACACACTATCTCTTTGCATCCCGAGTGCTTCCTGGGGACAAATGCCACGCTCCGTTTTTAATCGATCTGTGTTGGAGCCCAAGTTTTGCAGGTGAGGGAACACAGGGCAGTGAGCGTGCGGTGAGATGCCGGCTTGTTACAGATGGTCAACATCAAAAACTGCTCCTGCTGCTTCAGCTTTTGTGTTGGTTCGACGCCACGAGCTGCCTAGCTTAATCGTGTGACGTGTGGTTTTGGAGAAAATCAGTATTATTTCAGCACTCTGCTTATCTTTTAGTTAGTCTGAAAGGAATTACTATGTGGAGAAAGAGCACCCTGTTAAAAACATAAAGCCATTATTGTGGTCCGGGGGGAGATGATTTGATTTGGACCCCTTACCTTTTGCGGGTGTGTGTTCTTCTAGCAATTCATAGAATCACAGAATCACTTGGGTTGGAAGAGACCTTCAAGATCATCGAGTCCAACCATAAACCTATGCCAAACCCACCCCTAACCCATGTCCCTCAGCACCACGTCTGCCCGGCTTTTAAATACCTCCAGGGACGGCGATTCCACCACCTCCCTGGGCAGCCTCTTCCAATGCTGGAGAACCCTTTTGGTAAAGAAGTTTTTCCCAATCTCCAACCTAAACCTCCCCTGGCACAACTTGAGGCCATTTCCTCTTGTCCTGTCACTTGTTCCTTGGGAGAAGAGACTGACCCCACCTGGCTACAACCTCCTTTCAGGTTAACAAGTTTTCAATCAACAGTGCTTTTGGCATTGCTGAGATGCACGGGGAGATGAGATGAGCTATGGAGAACACAAGACAGATGACCTAGCACTAATATTTCAGTGACGGGCAGCGAAAGAAGGCGATCCTGTTGTTAAAGTTCGCAGTCTTGAGTATTACGTCAATAACGAAGATAATTGAATCCTAAAAATCGTATTCGTGACAGCATACGCAATGAAAAATGTGCAATTTAATTCAGGAAGAGCGCTCATTAGCTTCTGGTAATTGTGGGGGTAGTGTTTCTGTTGCTCATAGTGTTAGCATCAAAATGTGAAGCTCGTCTTCCAGCACTCAGTGTTATTCACTGCCTCGAACGCACCCGTTATAACGGAGACTCGGGACGGATTCTCGGAAACGTAATTCAGAACCGCTTTTACAGCACTACTTTGTACAGCCAAAATTGCAGTGCAAACCGTCGAGTTTGATTGCAACAATCGAGCCGTTAGTATCTCTTCAGCCCTTCTTTTCGTCTGTGCTTTGAAATGTATAAAGTGTGTATTTTATGAAGGAAGCTCCCATTTTTCTACATCCACCCCCGGAGAATCAAAGCTGTAAAATGTTTTCATGTGCTTTTTTTTTTTTTTCCCCCCTTGTTAAAACCACAGAAACACCAACCTCTAAGGAATGAGATAATGGTTGTACTCCCCAGACTTTTACACTAAACAAAACCTAGAGGTATATGAATGGCAGTAGACTAGGAGACTGCATGTGTGAGAAAGACTGGCATCCGTGGTGCATGGTGTGCTTCCGACTGGCGCTTGTGGCTCCTTTCCATCCTCCATTTCTCGGATTTGCACGGTGTGTTGGGTGTTGTGTTTCTTACCAGCATGTGGAATTCCTTGTTAGCTGTGTGGACAATGGATGGATGCAATTGTGCGTTGCGAGGGGCCGGTGGAAAAACCCCTGGATTTTGTTCCTCGTGTTATAAGGGCTTTTCTCTATTGCAGGTCCTTCAGTAGCATTTCTGCGCCTCCCCATGTGGTGATTCTATTTTAGTGGCTAGAAGTAGGCCCGATACCGTTCTGTCTCATCTCCTGTGATTTTCACTTCCAGCAACCTGACATTCCCATCCCACATCAGGCATGATCCGAAGTCATAAACCAGTTAAAAAAAAAATAAAAAAAATTGAAGTACTTCTATACCTTTCCCAGGAATGTCCCCAATCTTTGTAAAAAATCCGTCAAAATCTACCTGTTGGTTATATATATGGAGCTATAGAAAGTTCAGCGTGAAAGAAATCCCATGAATTTGTTTTTCTCCCTTTTAAAGAAAAAGAAATAAATAAGATAATTTACCTTGTGCTAGAAGAGGACTCCCCTATAGATGACTCTCTGCATCTGTAAGATTCCCACTGGGACATTGTATTGCTGGGCAAAGTAACAGAGAAAGCCAAAAATCCATAAATAAACCTCTTGTACAGTGACCGTAGCTATTGTCATCTCACCAAAAATCCCAAATTTGCCCTCAAAAAATAATGACACGTTGGGTTTTTTTACATAAATAGGTGCAAGCTCTGCTGATGTATTACAAGTTGCGTCCACAGACTCCAGATGGGAATTTGCTTTCTTTTTTAATCCCAAACTATTTTTATTAGAAATTATAGTTTATCAAATAACTAGAAAATCATATAGCTAACCTAAAAAAAACCAACCCAGCGACCCCTCCAATCAGAATTGGCTTTATATTCTTGAGTCATAAGTAATTTTCTTCGATAAGATGTATTTGTAAAGTATTTAAAGAGTGACTTTACAATATAGATGCTTGCAGGCAGAGGGTAGTGATATTTGCACTTGGCTGTGTCTCTAGTAGCTCCATACACATGTGCTCACACCTCTTAGTGACTGCTGGTATTTTTCCCGACAGCAGCACTGTAAAATAAGACTTTCCATGAAGAAACTCTTAGCTAGCAGCTGTCAGCTTTAATTAATAAATGATCTTAGCATGATTTGGTGCTTCACGTGGGAGAAAGGCTTTTTCTGATCACACATCATGAGAAAGAGCTATATTTACATTCATAGTTTGTTAACGTTTGTGGAACGTAAACCGAAGGAATTTCGATATGGTTTGTATCTAATTATTTTTATTTTTTTTTCCCCCCACCCCTGATTTTTCAGCTTCCTAGTTAGTTTCATGGTGGATGCCCGCGGGGGTGCCATGAGAGGTTGCAGGCACAACGGACTGCGCATCATTATTCCTCCGCGGAAATGCACTGCTCCCACGCGCGTGACTTGCCGGTTGGTGAAACGCCACCGCCTGGCCACCATGCCTCCCATGGTGGAAGGCGAAGGTCTGGCCAGCCGCCTGGTTGAAGTTGGACCTTCTGGTGCTCAGTTTCTTGGGTAAGGGGGCGCCGTCTAGCCTAAAGGAAAACCTCCGGTCTATTCTCATCCAGTTGCGAGTTGCACTGAAATGGTTCCTTTTCCAAGACTTGAACAGGAAAAAAAAAAATGTTTGTCATCTTTTGATGACCAGGCTGGTCCTACGAGACACAAAGCAGTTGTTAGCTAACTATTCACAAAGCTTTTATGCCTTTTCCGTTGAAAACGGGTATTTTAACCACTAGTGCTGAGGTGAATGTGCTTCCTCAGATACGATTATTGCTCAGTGTTGTGATGTTGTAGCAGGAAAAGACCCCTTCAGAGCCAGAAAAGGCGGTTCCTACTATGCATAAATAATCTCCATGGAATAGCACAGCACAAGTCGCATCTGCTTATTACAGAGACTTGTGTTGTCTTATCAGGAATTCGGATTATCGGGGAAGCACAGCGCCTTTGATTTTCCTGGGGTTGAAATTGCTAAATTAAGCATTAGGACAGCCCTGGAATTTTTTTTGGCCGTTTCCTTTGTCCTGTGCTGCAAAACCGCATAGAAAGATGGGATTTGTGTCTGCTGCTGAGCTTATTTTAGCAATTTTCAGCTGAAAGCAGCAGTTATCCACACCTTTTTTTTGTTGTTGTTTGTTTTACCGACTGTTCTCCCTATCAACTGTGGCATCCAAAAGTGGATGATTGAAGGAACCCCTTCTATTACAACAAATACCTTCGTTCAGAGACTGTAACAAAAGTGACTCTGTAAACAGCAATAGTTTAAATCCACTTTGAAACAAATGAGATGCTTTAAAATTCTATTATAAGAGGCAATCATCAGAGCCACTATCTTCATTAGTGCTTTTTCTAAAAGTTTGAGCTTAGGGAGAGATAAAAATGGGGCAATCCCATGCGCAAATCCAGGCTGGGCAGAGAATGGCTGGAGAGCAGCCCTGAGGAGAGGGACTTGGGGATGTTGGTGGGTGAGAAGCTCACCATGAGACAGTGACACGCGCTGGCAGCCCAGAAGGTCAACCGTATCCCAGGCTGCATCCCAGCAGTGTGGGCAGCAGGGAGAGGGAGGGGATTCAACCCCTCTGCTCTGCTCTGGAGATGCTCTGGAGAGACCCCACCTGGAATGCTGTGTTCAGCTCTGGGGATCCCAACATCAGAAGGACATGGACCTGTTGGAGCAGGTTCAGAGGAGGCCACAAAGATGATCCAAGGGCTGGAGCCCCTCTGCTGGGAGGACAGGCTGGGAGAGTTGGGGGTGTCCAGCCTGGAGAAGAGAAGGCTCAAAGGGAGACCTTAGAGTATCTGAAAGGGACTACACGAAATCTGGAGAGGGACTTTTTACAAGGGCATGTAGTGACAGGACGAGGGGTGATGGCTTCCAACTAGAAGAGGGGAAATTTAGATGAGATCCAGGAGGAAATTCTTGCCTGTGAGGGTGGTGAGGCACTTGAACAGGTTGCCCAGAGGGGCGGTTGATGCCCCATCCTTGGAGGTGTTCAAGGCCAGGTTGGACGGGGCTTGGAGCCACCTGGTCTGGTGGGAGGTGTCCCTGCCCAGGGCAGGGGGGTGGAACCAGGTGGTCTTTAAGGTCCCTTCCAACCTAAACCACTCTGCGATTCTATGAAAAGTTGATTTGGTAGTTTTTAACTGCCCACTAAATGTAGTGTGAGAGGAGAACATACCCCAGACACGTTTTGGCTGCTTCACTGTTGCTCTAATCTGGTAAAAAAGCGTGAGCAGACCTGAAGCACTGGAGATGTGCCGCTAAGAGCAAGCCAACCGTTCCTCCTGACAGACAGGGTGCCTCTTTGATATCACGGGGAACAGCAAACACGCTGGCTAGTGAGATGCTTTGTACCACTTATTCTTTTCACATCTTGGTCACTTTTAAAGAGAAGCAGAAAGAAACCTGAAGAGCGTAAGAAATACTGTGCTGTCACAGTCAGTCTTCCCGTTATCTTAAGTATCTTAAGACCTTAAGTATGTCTCCCATTTTCTTTTTAATAGTTTCTCTAGCTAATGAGGATGTCTCACCTGAAAGACCAGGATATAGCGCAGTTTTCTTCATTCTCAGATCTTTGTGCCTTTCCTGCAAGCGTTTTTCTAGGTGTTGTGAAATCAGAAAATTACCGCACTGTTTGCAGAGGTTCATTCTAAGGTCCAAATCCCGTTCCTGTTGGGTTCGCCGCCAGAACTCCCCTTGTCTTCCTGTGAGCCAGAAAAGATCCTAAATTAACGAAACTGACTTTGCTGATTTTGATCGCCAAATTGTCATCGCTAGGATGGAACCTTATTCAGTGTACAGCCTAATTCCACTCTGTGGACCAGACAGTGGCACTGGCGTTCTGGCACAAAAAATACATAAAGTTTATTTATGTTCTTTCTTTCACTGCTGCTTTGGATGTACTCAGTAAACTTCATCTGCCTACGGCTCCTCCCCCACTTAATGAGGGAGAAAGCTTGGTCAGCCGAATCCTTCAGCTGGGGCCTCCTGGGACCAAATTCCTTGGGTAGGAGAGACTTGAAACAAATTGATGGATGCTGACCTCCCCATTCTTCTTCTCCTCCTTCTGCAATATGATTTTTTTATGTCATTATGCCCATGATATTGTCTATCATTTGAGATTTTGTATACCTAACCCTTAGTGGACCATTTTCCAACCCTTGTGGTCTGTGGTTTTGTTTTGGTGGTATGTTTGTATCTTTTTTCTTAAAGTACTGTGGCCTTCCATTTTTGTTTTGGCATGAAATCTTCCTAGTTATGTGCTTGATGTCTGTAGCAAAGCAACCTGGATTGGGACAAAAAAAAAAAAAAAAAAGGAATCTACTGTAAATTTTAAGATGTTTTTTGTATCAAGGACTGATTAATCAATGAGTTACACGTTGAACACCACCAGTATAATAGAACACATGACATTTACTATGTACATGGTAACGCGAGTCCTCTAATTAGAGAAGTGTATATACCAATATATTTGTATTTGCTCTCTTATTTCTAAGAGTATGTATGTCTATGTGTATATAAATATAGATATATTATATGTACACATATGTGTGGTATGTGTGTGTATATATATATGGACTGATATATATATTGACATCTGCTTGTAAGGCAACAAGGCAAATTCTTATCTCCTATACTGAAATAGAAACCCAGATGATTTCCTCCAACCTCCTTTATCACTCCCAGAGTGTAAATCAGGAATAAATTCATTGGAATATATAGAACTAGCGAAGTAAAATTGGCGCGGGACACAATCGCCCACTGATTGCAATGAAATTATTCTGATTTGCACTAGTATAAGCGAGATCAGAATTTGTCCCACTCTCACATACGTTACAGTAGATTCTCTTTGAAATGAAGTTGCGCAGGTTAACCCAGACAGTAGTGACAACTAAAACGAGCCTGAGTTTTTTTTATGAATTTGCAAAACGATTGCCAAATTCCTAGCTAAGCGCTATTAGCTTACCAATTACCATTCGCACTGTGGAAAGAGGTGAATGCACTTTTTAATCTGTCCTTCAGCATTTCCTGGGTCCTTGTAAAAATCTAATGCGCGTTGGTGACCTCCTAGTTTAGGATGATGCCAAAAATATTCCAGCGAAATAGGTAGAATTCCAGGTCACTTTGTAGCAGACTGAATAGAGTCGCTGTTAATCCTGTTTCTTCCTCTCTCCTGTATACGTTTAATGCGCTGTGTTGCTGTGCCAGGCCGGTGATTGTGGAGATTCCCCATTTTGCCGCTCTGCGTGGGAAGGAGAGAGAGCTGGTGATCCTGCGCAGCGAGAACGGGGACAGCTGGAAGGAGCATTTCTGTGAATACACCGAGGATGAGCTGAACGAAATCCTGAACGGGATGGATGAAGGTACGCAGTGTCGCTTTTTTTGTTGTTTATTCTGCTCCTGCGCTACTTCTGGAACTGGGGGGTAGCAGCTTTTTACCCTTTCTACCATTTGTACTTCCATTGTACACAGCACTGGTGAGGCCGCAGCTCGAGTGCTGTGGTCAGTTTTGGGCACCGCAGTGTAGGAGAGACATTGAGGTGCTGGAGCGTGTCCAGAGAAGGGCAACGGAGCTGGTGAGGGGTCTGGAGAACAAGTCTCGTGAGGAGCGGCTGAGGGAGTTGGGATTGTTCAGCCTGGAGAAGAGAAGGTTGAGGGGAGACCTTCTCACTCTCTACAACTCCCTGCAAGGAGGTTACAGCCAGGTGGGGTCAATCTCTTCTCCCAAGTGACAAGCGACAGGACAAGAGGAAATGGCCTCGAGTTGTGCCAGGGGAGGTTTAGGTTGGATATTAGGAAAAACTTCTTTACGGAAAGGGTTGTCCGGCATTGGAAGAGGCTGCCCAGGGAGGTGGTGGAATCGCCATCCCTGGAGGTATTTCAAAGCCGGGCAGACGTGGTGCTGAGGGACATGGGTTAGGGGTGGTTTTGGTAGTGTAGGTTTATGGTTGGACTCGATGATCTTGAAGGTCTCTTCCAACCCAAGTGATTCTATGATCCTGTGATTCTATGATTTAGCAGCTCATGTTTGGTCTGCCCTAGAATTTCTTGACGCTACGTTCTCCAGATACTTCATTTCAGTCATCCTGGAGCCCAGTCGTGTTCCCGGTACCTGTGCTTACTTCCCTGGCATGGTCTGCTGGAGTAGACCGTGCCCCTGGAACCGAACAAAATTGAGGGTTTGTTTTTTTTGTGGGGCGAACATTGTTTTGTTGTGTGGGACAAAACAAAATTTTACCGTCACGAAGCGGAGAATAGAGGCTAGACTTCTGTTTTCCACCGCTCCTTTTCAGAGTGCGAAACGAAAAGCTTCCCTAGCAAACATCTCTCCAAAACAAGGCAATTATCATACTAATCCCTTCCAAGCAGCTACATGTGTGGGAGGAAATGTCAGTCATGGGTACGCTTGTTTTTTCTGAGAGAACAGAATGGCCTTGGGCAGGTGGGGAATCTGCAGAATTTATTAATTTTGGTGGCTTTTAGAGAAAAAAAAAACAAACAAAACCACAACAAAACAACAACAACAACAAAACCAAAGCAAAAGGAAATGAGCCAACTCACATGCTTAAGGCTGAACTCGTACTTTGATACTCTTTTGATTTGGAGTTTGGTTTCCTTCACGCCACTCCCGGCAATAGTGTAAACATGGGGAGTAGATAAGGGCTTGGACCGATCCCTTTGCTTGTCTGCCTGCTGATTTGGGGAAGTTGTCAACATGTTCTGCATTTGCTGTCTTAAGCTCCCTTCAGTTAGTTGTTCTGTCTATTCCCTTCTTGATTTTCTGTGGTTTAGCTAAACTTAAAATACCAGAGCGTGTTTCCTTTCCCCCATTGATTTCTAGACGAAATATTGCTGTAAATCGCAGTTAAACTGTGAAACCTTCGACGCATTTTGAAGTTCACAGTGTTGTTTCTACGACGTTCCTGTCTTCTGACCATCTTCTCTTTTGGCCTCAGTACTTGACACTCCAGAGGAGCTTGAGAAGAAACGTATCTGCCGCATCATCACCCGAGATTTCCCCCAGTACTTCGCGGTGGTTTCCCGGATCAAACAGGACAGCAACCTCATCGGACCGGAGGGAGGTGTGCTGAGCAGCACCGTTGTACCGCAAGTGCAGGCAGTCTTCCCAGAAGGGGCTCTAACCAAACGAATTCGCGTGGGCCTGCAGGTACGATGAAACAATCGCGAAGCTTATCTCTTTCTTTATTATTTTTTGGAAGGGTAAAATCACCTTCTTTGAAGGGAGAACCAACATATTCAGCTTATCCTGTTCTATGTTGTTGCCTAGAATGCTTCAAGTAAAAATAATTAAGTAAAAAAAAACCAAACAAAAAACTCCATGCAGAAGTCAAAGCAAATGGTAGAGCTTTGGGCATTCCAGTTAATTCAGATTCCTGTCTGTTAACTGGCTAGATGATCTCGGGAAAAACACCTAATTTTGGTGACGATGATGACATTAGCGTAGGGTGTAGAACAACTTCTTAAATACTTTTTATGGAAAGCAGGAGAGAAGTACCAAGTGCTGTAGGAACCAGGTCAAATGGGCAGATTCTCAGCGTGAAGGAAGCCAGCCTAAGAGCTCACTGCCGGAAGAGGGGGAAGCCTTTCCCCCACCTCCGTAGAATCACAGAGTGTTAAGGGTTGGCAGGGACCTCTGGAGACCATCTGGTCCAACCCCCTGCCAGAGCAGGTCCACCCACAGCAGGTGGCACAGGATGGCGTCCAGGCGGGTTGGGAATGTCTCCAGAGTTGGAGACTCCACCACCTCTCTGGGCAGCCTCTGCCAGGGCTCTGCTGCCCTCAATGTAAAGAAGTTCCTCCTCATGTTGAGATGGAACTTCCTGTATTCAATTTTGTGCCTGTCACCTCTTGTCCTATCACTGGGCACCACTGGAAAAAGCCTGGCCCCCTCCTCCCGGCACCCTCCCTTTAAGTATTTGTAAACATTGATGAGCTCCCCCCTCAGTCTGCTCTTCTCCAGACTAAAAAGACCCAACTCCCTCAGCCTTTCCTCATAGGAAAGAAGCTCCAGCCCCCAAATCATCTTTGTAGCCCTTCACTGCACCCTCTCCAGCAGTTCCCCGTCCTTCCTAAACTGGGGAGCCCAGCACTGGACACAGGACTTGAGTTGTGGCCTCCCCAGGGCAGAGTAAACGGGGAGGATGACCTCCCTCCACCTGCTGGCCACACTCCTCTTGATGCCCCCCAGGACGCCATTGGCCTTCTTGGCCACCAGGGCACATTGCTGGCTCATGGGCATCCTGTTGGCCACCAGGACTGCCAGGTCCCTCTCTGCAGAGCTGCTTTCCAGCAGGTCACCCCCAACCTGTCCTGGTGCAGGGGGTTATTCCTCCCCGGACGCAGGACCCTGCACTTGCCCTTGTTGAATTTCATTAGGTTTTTCCTTGCCCAGGTCACGCTGAATGGCAGCCTGGCCTTCCGGTGTGTCAGCCACCCCTCCCAGTTTGTGTCACCAGCCATCCATCCCCTCCCGCTGCAGGCATCCATGGCTTAGTGTGGCCAGGAGAGACTGCATTTGTTGAAATCCGCTGTGAAGAGCTGAATAACTTAGTAAAATAGTAAAAAAAAAACTTAGTAGCTCAGAGCTTGTTCCAAGGAAAAAAAAAAAGGTGACAAGGGAATCATTTGCTACTGGTTAAGCGAATTTAATGCTGTCAGGCACCAGGAAAGGGGAGAGGAAGGGGAGGAAGGCGTGGGAAGGTTGAAAACGGGAGGTCTCCCCTTCTCACTGGCAGTCAGTTCTTCAGTCTGCGGATTTTCATCGGAAACTGTGCCGTGTAGCATAAAAACTTGAGGATTGCGTGGCCGTGTACAGACCCCCAAGGGATCAGGATCTTTACATCCTCATTCAACTGTTTTCAAGGAACTATTCTGTTGTTGTCTTCTGCTTTGGAAAGGCTCAACCTATGCACACTGAACTTATCAAGAAGATTTTAGGCAACAAGGCTACCTTCAGTCCCATAGTCACACTGGAGCCCAGGAGAAGGAAGTTCCATAAACCCATCACGATGACGATTCCCGTCCCCAAGGCCTCCAGCGATGGGATCATGAATGGTTATGGAGGCGACACACCCACTTTAAGGTTACTATGCAGCATAACAGGTAGGATGCGAATACTTGAGCTTTTTACGTGCCTCTTGAAATTGTCACTCGTCGTGGGCTGAATTTCTTAAATTGATTGTACACAGGGAAAGCTTGGGGAAAACCTGACTGGGATGAGAGGCTGCGAAAATAAACTACTTTCCCAACAATTACTTTGTCGCAGAGATAACATTTGTTGTGTGGGCCAACAAGAGGTGTGTAATAGAATTAGAATAAAGGGGTTTTTTTTTTTGCATTTTCCTTACAGTTTGTTTCTTGAGAACCAACACACCTCTGCCTAGCAGAGTGTAGTAACAGACCTAACTTTGCAGTGTGCCTCAGAGGAAAATATCAGAGTTAAATATTTTATATTTTCTATGACTCCAAAGCGATTAGCGTCTCGTTCAGTCTCAGTTAAGAGGCAGAAAGGAGCGACATGCATTTGTTCTGTTTAGAAGCCAGCATCTTTCTTAATTTTCAAACTGGTTTCAAAAACTACCGCAATGTAAGAGGCGTTACACGCCGAGATGCGCCAGTGAGTCCAGAGAATTCCAGTTTCTTGATACAAAGGTGTTTGGTAGCTGCTGAAATAGGAGAAAAAAACCATCTGGTCAACAAAGAAGTATTTGCGTTTCCAGGAGAGTTAAACAATGGTCCTTCAAATAGAGGAGAATGGTCTCCTCTATAAAGAGGAATTTGAGTAAGTTTCTTGGAGGGATCTGCAAGGATCCTCGTGAAAAACTTGAAAAGGCAAATTGGTTCCAGGAGTACTTTGCCATGAGGGGGTTTTTCCTGAAAACTAGTATTTCCTTATAGCTACGACTTGGCTTAAGGTTTGCATAAAGACTGTGCCACGCGGTCAAATGGATATCTAACGTGTCAGCTGGCTACGAGAGGAGGGACAGACTCACATTCTACGCGGTTGTGCGTAGTTTTTCCTTTAGTTCTTCATATGTGTTTTATGAATATTCGTAACTGCTGTTAGAAATAAGGACTTCTACTTCCATCTTCTGTAAGCTCGGTGGGATTTCAAGGTAACTGGAAACCAACTGGACGGTCTTCACCAAACGGTGAGGCAGGGACGTATATTGAAGAACTCGAAAACACGGCCGCAGGGTGACAGATTGTGGCCACGTTTTCAGCTGGATGGGCCACATGGGAAGCTGGGAATGTCCGTGACAGAGGGCTGAAACACGTAACAGAGTGATAGGAATCCGGAAGGCTGCGTTTTGCACATTTCGACTGCAGAATCTTCCAGGGAGTTTGTCAGACACAGCTCATTTCATAGGTTTTCATGGCAATACGCCGAGAAGAGGTATTTTAGTTCTGTCCATACTGGACCTGAGTCTTTGAATTATTTGAAAAAGAAATAGATTATAGAAATCATAAATTGTACTTGTCGCTGTTAGTGTCACGCTAATTTCCTGAGTGTAACGATATAGGTTTAACCGCACTATATCTGGGACAATTTTGCCCCATGTATATGAATAGTCTAGAACGAACAAAAGTAATTTCTAATAAGTTAAATCTCTAGCCTCTTCTAAAACGTCTGGAGCTGTGCTACAGGACTCATCGTTTGGGCACTTTCTTTTCTCAGGGGAAAAACCCGTACAGTCCTACTAGCATTTAATGGAATAAGGTGGACCTAAGGAGAAGGCATGTCTGGAATTATTACTGTTTACACAGTGGTTGAAAACTCAGAATAATTTAAATATTTCTTAGAAGTAAGAAAGTTGCAGACTTGCTTGGCTTTAATTTTATTTTCTTTAAATTTCTGTCATTTCAGGAGGAACCACCCCTGCCCAATGGGAAGACATCACCGGAACAACACCACTGACTTTTGTTAATGAATGTGTTTCCTTCACAACAAATGTGTCTGCCAGGTATATACACAACAAAACACGCGGTTTGCAGCGTCTTGGTTTGCCTGTCTTTTTTCCATGATTCATTTCCTTGATATAGTAGAAGGAACATAGATATTTTGTCTTTGCTGTGAGCCATTTGGCGAGGTATTTTGGAAGCCCTGAGCCTCCTAGCCCAGACAGATGATGTACAAGAGCTGGAGGCACTACAGTCCTTACCGGCTGCACAAAAAACTTGATATTGTCATTTTTATCTTGAATATTAGTCCTTTGCAGCCAGCACCTGCTATGATCCCAGAAGGGAGTTAATGACATACTCATTTTTCTGAAACAGTAATCTAGGGACAGTTCAATTTTCAGGTAGTTAGAAAAAAATCTGGTTTCATTCCGAACACCCCTTCTCTCCCAGATGCAGAAATATGCAAATTTCCATGGGAACAGAAATCCTTTATTTGGGTAGCTCAGTATACATCTTATAAGAGATGTTACTTCCAGAATATCCAACAAATGAGAAATCATGCAGGAAGGCCTGGAGGTGTTCCAAACTGTGACCTAGAAGAATCGCGTCCAACCATCTGTTCTTGTGATGAGATTTCACCTGCTTCCCTTTCTGAAAACAGAATTTCATATTAAGAATCATCCTTGTTGCGTCCAAATAATCGTCCTGGTTTGAGGACACATATATGTATTTATTTTAGTTTGTGTACTGTGCATGATTTGTATCGCAAAATTACTCAAAAATCTCCTTCTCTGTAACAGGGGATGCAGCCCATGACCTGGGAAGTGTGAAATTCAGGGTGTGTAGTCTAGCAAACAGTTACAAAAATCTTGGATAACTTGCCCATGAAAATCGATTAATTTCCTTCAATGCCAAACATTCATTGTTCAGAGCAGTTATTAATTACTGTTAGATTTGGTTTGCTATTTAATGGGGTAATTTATTCAATGTTCAAATAAAGCTCAGCTCTTGCAGTCCAGTCTGTAGTATGGCTTCAACATTAGGCCAAGAAAAGTATTATTTTTCTATGCTTTCTCAGTTCAAAAATGGTTTTCTTCCCATTAAGTTGGATACTTTGCTCACGTACCCCTCTTTTCGGTTCAGCTAAACGTTTTTCTTGGAGAGCAGTGACCACAAGAGGGAGATCTTAAAGTGTGTTTTAGCTCCCTTCTGCGACCTGCAGCGTTCTGTTTAAAGGGATAAATTAAAGATTAATTTGAGAGCCAGATGTGGAGACGAGACGCAAAGTCGCAGACATCAAAGTCCCTAAAATTGTGAAGTCCCCAGCAGGGTTATACGTGAAATACAGTCAGAATGAGGGTGACGGTTTATGGAACTACAATCCGTATTAGTGGATGTTTCCTAATGCCGCTGATGACATTAAAATTGGTTGCTGTTGCTAATGTTCTGTGATATAGACGGGGTCCCATGTAGAGATTTTAATGGGTCCTACCTCTTTCTTTTTAATTGAAATGAATGTTCAACAGACTGCTTTAACCCAAACATGGTTTTAAATGCTGTTGAAGTTAGAAAATGGGAATTTTCAGGTATTTACTGGTATTAATTACAGGTATTTTCAGGTATTAATTGCCTTATTTGCTGAAGGACTCGGATTTCTTCACTTGTGCCCTGGTCTAAAAGGGCATCTACCCTTGTGCCCGGCTTCTTGCCTGTTTGCTACCACAGTCACAGTTAAATCATGAATTGATGGCCAACAATTTTCCCATTCGTAAGACTAATTCCGTCCAAAATGAGCTTGGGAAAGAGATACATTTGTCTAAAATACACGTGAATTAACCTGCAGATTTCGAGGCATAGCTCTTTTCCATTTCCTGAGCTGCAAATTATTTTTAAAAAATGTAATATCTGCACTTTTTAGCCCCTGGTGTTCAACAGCAAATCATTTGAGCATATGGTGGTTTCTCAGAGGACGGAGCCGCTCCTGTTTGAGTCCAGCATAGCATAATTCTCCCACACGTGACTGGGAAAGTATCAGTATGCCGAGCCTTTATGTACCAAACATGCTTTCTTTTAAATGTCATCAGCCTGTTTTTCAACCGGTGTGGTTTTGTTCAATGTTCTAAACACAAGCACAGCGTGAAATTCGCTATTATTCAACTGCGGATGAGTAAGACCAGAGAAATCACACTTGAAAGGTATGCTTTGTGAGCTAGAATACAGTGTAATCTACAGCAAGTAATAAGCCCCCTGGAGTTCATATCAGCTTTTGAGGTGTCTTTGACCTCTCCTGACTTCTGTCTCCATCCTATGGATGTCAAACTCCAGCATGTTTTCTGCCCACATCGGGAATTTTACTGAAAAGAAACGTCATCGGCTCCACAGAGACTCTAGATGAAGCGGTGTCTGAGAAAGAAGGCAATACCTGTTGCCCCTTGTAAAATGCTTGGTGCGTTTCTGCTGTTGAATTTTAGGAGTAGAAGTAAAATTATTCTAAGTGAACGTTGTTATCTTGGCAAAATAACGATTCAGTCGTCGTCACGAAGGCGTAAGGAAATTCTGTATGTTTTTATTCCTGGGCAATGGTGTCCTGGCCTCAATGGCCCAAAGAAAAGGGTGAAGAACCTGTAGTTTTCAGGAAAGAGGAGGGTCATTTTTGACAGAAGAGGACCTGTTCTGGAAGCTGACGTTCTAGACCTGAGTTGCGACATCCGTAGTATGTTGTCGTGGTTTGAGGAACCGTGTATGTTTGATGAGTTTTGAGGTGGCTTGTTCCAACTCACGTGAGCTAGCGATGCTTCGTAAGGGGCAGGCGCTCATTTGTAATAATTACATTAGTGAAATCAGACAACTTATGGCCTTGCCCTGCAATCTTGAAGTATTTCTCTGTCGTGGTGGTACCTGAATGAGATAGCGGTGGCAGCTCCTGGCGTCACACCGTGCAGAGGAAGTCATTTATTGCGGTCGCATTTGGGTGTTGCTTTGAACATGTTTATGTTTGACTTGCGGTGCACGTGTCACAGACCGGGAACCGCTGGCGTGGAAAATTCAGGGTGTAGGAGGAATCAGGTGTTGGCACAGCTGCTTTCAGGGTCTTCAAAATACAATATGGCTCGGATACAGCAATATATGTACGGCGGGTCTTCAATACGCATAACAAAAACTTATGTCGTGGTTTGGGGATGGTTTGAGACAAAACTTCCGCCTCAAACCGGGACAACTGACCACAAAATCAAACTTGAAAGCTCCTGAATAAATTCCCGTAAGAATATTTTCTGATTATCCACGCAGTGTTGCACAGTTGACAAGATCACCTGAAGACTCTCAGGTTGCGATATTGTACGGAAGGAATGTGCTGATAACCTTTAAGTTGGGTGGTAGAAGAAAAAGAAGTGTTTTGGGCAAGGCAGCTTTCTATTGCTCCCGTTAGAGATGGAGATCCAAGAACATCCAAGACGGATTAGCAACGCATGCCAAAAGCCCTTTGAGTCTCCAGTCCATCTGGTCCATATCATTGATGGAATGTTATTCCATCAACAGCATTCAGGAAACTATCGCAGCGTCCCTGTCACGTCAGAATTTTGGAGACAGCCCACTAACCCCTGAGCATGGTATACTGCTGTGTCCAGCACTTAACAAACAGGAATTGTACAATCTCTAGGAAGATTGCAGGGGGCGAAAGGGAAAAGGATGAAATTGCCCACTCAGTGGTTTAACAATTTAGTCATAACCTGGAAAAGAAATGACGGGCTCGGCATATGACTAGATACAAGCAATTTCAGTAAGATTCGTATGGGATATTACTCTTCTGCATCATCAGATAGAATCATACAATGTTTAGGACATTAAAGGGCATCTAGTTCCACCCCCCTGCCCTGGGCAGGGACACCTCCCACCAGACCAGGTGGCTCCAAGCCCCGTCCAACCTGGCCTTGAACACCTCCAAGGATGGGGCATCAACCGCCCCTCTGGGCAACCTGTTCAAGTGCCTCACCACCCTCACAGGCAAGAATTTCCTCCTGGATCTCATCTAAATTTCCCCTCTTCTAGTTGGAAGCCATCGCCCCTCGTCCTGTCACTACATGCCCTTGTAAAAAGTCCCTCTCCAGATTTCGTGTAGTCCCTTTCAGATACTGGAAGGGGCTCTGAGGTCTCCCTTTGAGCCTTCTCTTCTCCAGGCTGGACACCCCCAACTCTCCCAGCCTGTCCTCCCAGCAGAGGGGCTCCAGCCCTCGCATCATCTTTGTGGCCTCCTCTGAAGCTGCTCCAACAGATGCACTTGGCCATGTTGAACTGCATGAGTTTGGCACGGGCCCACCTCTCAAGCCTGTCCAGCTTCCTGTGGATGACATCCCTTCCGCAGCATTGTTCCTTCCGGATGTTTAGCAGCAACCAGCTGTCAAAAACAACCTGTATTTCTCTGGGTGAAAGGCATATTGCAGAGTCACAGTTAAGGGGAAATCTGAACTCTACACTTCCAGTACACCCGTCTCTACTTACATTCTGCATAGAAATCAAATAATGACATGTGATAAACAAGAAGAAATTTGGAGACCTTTTGGGCAGCCCTAGAAGAATGGCAATAAGATCAATCACCGTTTCAGACATCATCAGAAACCGTTGAAAGTGGTGGAAAACGCAGAGCACTGAGCTTACTCTAGAAGATATTTATTCCTTGGTAAAAGGCAGGAAACATTTGATCACGTATTCTCACTACAAGGAATCACTTCTTTGTAACATGTAGATGAAAACAAAGTTTAGGCCATCGCCAACTTGTAAATAGAAGGAAAAACATTTATTGGGTACTGTGGTGAGTTTCCAGAATTTCTTGGATTTTGGTAAGCCATCAGTAATGGTTTAAATATTATAAACATCCTTAGAAATGTAATACAGATAGTTCATAAACACAAAAATATGAAAGGCTCGTGTATTTAAATCTTCAGAGCGGGTGTATGAGACTGCCTGCCACAGGACAAGTGAACTTCTGGTAGCCCTTAAAAGCCATCCCTCTACCTGGAAGCAAATAAGCTTCCAGCTGAGTGAGATCCTATCGGAAAGGCAAACAATGGCCTGGAATTTGTAGGGTAGGAGACTCTGCGGCGGGTTTGCATCTGGTATTTAGGAGAATAAGTTCTGGTCCAAACGTTTTCCCTGTTGATTTTGCTTGATGCTCCTAAATGCGTAGGCGGTGTACCATGAGCGTTTTTCGGCTGTTCTTCCCAAATGGTAAAACTATTTTTTCCACTTCATTCTGACTTGTCATATACAACTGCTGTGGTTACCAGCTAATGCTGCCAAGATGGGAAAACATATCATTTTCTCGCTTAAATCTTTCTGTGCTAATTACGCAACTCCTCATTTTCTTTTGCAGATTTTGGTTGATAGACTGTCGACAGACTCAAGAATCCGTTACTTTTGCTTCCCAAGTGTACAGAGAGATTATCTGTGTCCCCTACATGGCCAAGTTTGTGGTGTTTGCCAAATCCCACGATCCCATTGAAGCACGGTTAAGATGTTTTTGCATGACGGATGACAAGGTGGATAAAACTCTAGAACAACAAGAAAATTTTGCGGAAGTTGCCAGAAGCAGGGATGTAGAGGTACTGTACAAGCATGTTAAAGTGTTTTCTCCGTTTCCTAGTGTCTGTTTTTAAGCTGATAATTTCTGCCTTCTATCTGCCGCAAGAAAAATCACATCACCAACAAATACTGTCATGATGCAATACGCTGCATCGCCGTAAGAGGAAAACTTTGGGTTTTGTCAGCTGTAAGGGGAAAGTAGCTGCTGGATACGGGCGATGAAATCCTATTCCCAATGGGCAATTGCCAATCTCGTAGTCCACAGGCTGGTGGGCAGGTTGGCTGTATTCAGCTACCTGCATTTGGGTCTTCCCGGATCCAACCTACCAAGGTGGAAGGTAATTGTGTGCTTCACCCACAAGGAAATCCAGTCAGCTGGTTATCGGGAGTTAGGAAGGAATTTCCTGTCTGACTTGGGTAATGCCATTTGTTGCTTTCTCCGTAGCGTTGCCGGCGTTCAGGTGGGACATCCCGTGTGTTCTCAGGGCAGAAATTAGGAAAATAGGAACCTTGAGGTGGACTCAAGGAGATAGTAACTACAGAAGCGGGTTGGCTGAGTCTGAGCTCTCTGTTACGGCGCTGAGGCTTAGAAAACCTCTGGGACAAAACCAAAAGGAGAGAATTTGGTTTCCCAAGATGCCTTTTTATGGTGGGCCTATTACGCAGTTGTACTTAGGAACTAGGCTGATTTTATGTTAGGAAACCAGGCAATAAAATGAAGTTGGGGGTTGTCATTTAGTCCAGCAGTCTCAGGTGCTTTGTCCTGCTTTTCTCCGGTGTCAGCGTCAGCGTTTCTTCTAATTCGGATTCAGAACTAGAGCTGCCAACTAAGTGGTGTGAAATCCTGCTAGCTATGCAAGCAGGAGCCATCACCCATGGCTTCTGTTAAACAAAATACAATAGTTTGTGAGAATTTCAGGTGCACAAGACTAAAGTCACTCCCCACCAAGCTAGAGGTCGTGGATAGGTGTTGTAAATGGACTTTTTTCATCGGTTATAGCCTCAAAGCAAGTTCTGTGGATGCAGGCTAGCCTGAAGTTCAATCCAGAGTGATTTCTGTGGTGGTCCACAGTGATTACTTAGTTTTAATTAGCTCCGTAGCAAACGGCCAGGAGACACCTTGATATTTTTTTTAGTTGCCAGCTTCCTCTTAGAGGAACGTCTGCGTAAAGGTGGGTTTTGAGGGTGGTATTCTTTGCTGAACTGGTACGTTCCTGAGCCTGATACTAAGTGGGTGTTGGGAGAGAAGGGGAGATAGTCAAAAAGGACAGGTAAAGCTCAACTTCCGTTAACTCCATAAATGAATATCGCTAACCGCAAGGGCAGTCAAGAGTAGCCATGTTTTGTCAGCGTCTTTGCATACCAAGAAGTTAAACTAGGAGGTTTGATTATTGTGTCACTTTACACACACACAAAAAAGCCCAAACAAACAAAAAAAAAAACCCAAAAAATTAAATCTGTTGCTGAACAGGCCAAAGCTTTCCTACGTGGAATGCCAAATGCATTTTTTCTGGCCCTGTCAGCTTCCTCAGACGGGATGACAAATTGAAAGTGCTTTAACTACGTGCGCGGCGCATCCTTCTACTTAGCACGGTCTCTTTTCCATGAGAATCCCCACCTTGGAAAAACGTGTCCTTGCTGCTCCTGAAGCTCTGACGAGCATTTCTTGCGGGGAATGCCTAGATAGAATCTGGGCTTATAAAACTGAATGACAAGGCTGAGTTTCTGGGAAGTAAGGATGAGATGTTAATGTGTTGGCAGTTTGAAGGGAACGTCTCCAAAACTGGTAAGCTGGGATTTAAACGGATGGAGCGGCCGTAACAATAGCAATCCCAATACCTAGGCAGTATCATTATATAGGCATTTCAGAGAGGCATTTACCCGAGGCCTGA
Source organism: Chionis minor (assembly GCA_013398295.1). NCBI lineage: Eukaryota > Metazoa > Chordata > Aves > Charadriiformes > Chionidae > Chionis > Chionis minor. Next base: position 42,766 of record VZSF01008154.1, on the reverse strand, counting down.
CTTTCAAAAGCTCAAGGCTGTTATAAATTCAGTGGAAATAAATAGAATCTACTTATATACACTGTCTTTGCTGCAACAGACTGTTGCCAGTAGAATAAACACATAGGTAATGTAATTTAGAGAGTTTTTGCTCTGCAACTTCATGATACTCCCAGACTGGCTTATTATCTTACCAGTCAAAACAAGGATTTTTGATTTGATTGCTGAAGAAAATATTTCTTTGAGTGTCACGACGAGGCCAGATTAGCAAAGGATGCTAAAATTAGAGCCAGTAAAATTCCACATTAAAATACAGATTGAGAACTTGCCCGGATTCACGACACCGAATGCTCACTTTGTCACTTATAGCATCGTGCTGTTGTTATTGAATTAACAATGTGTTCCGTTTGGAATTTAAAAATCTGAAATATTTCCACAGATTTTCGGTAACTTTACATAACGCATCTCGTAAATCCTGACAAATCCTAGCAAGTTAAGACATCGATTGAAACTACCGTAGAATTATGCTTAAGAAGAAATCCGCACCGCACCTCACGGTGATTAATTGCTGCTTTGCTTCTTTTTCATTTCCAATAGGTATTAGAAGGAAAACCCATCTATGTTGACTGCTTTGGCAATTTGGTGCCGCTGACGAAGAGTGGACAGCATCATATATTCAGCTTTTTTGCCTTCAAAGAAAACAGACTTCCGCTGTTTGTTAAGGTAACGTTGTCATATGAACTACAGATTGTTTCTTTACTTTTTGTCTACTTCTGCCTTTACAACAAATTTAGCAGCCTCAGGAAGAGTTCCAAATTATTTTATGATAACGGATTAAATGTTGACTTGGGTAGACAAAACAGCCAGAAGCGGCTATCTAAAATTGAGTAAAATTTCTCTATAAATATAATGATCTGTGCCTGTGTTCTGCTATATATCCACGTGTCCACAGCATTCTTTCAGACAAAAACGGTCCTTCTAGGAATCCTGTTCTCTACGTAGTAATCTAAAGAGCTGATCGAGTTTGATCTCGTTTGTTTTTCTGTGTCACGGATCAATATATTGCAGGAAGAAATGCAGAAACCACAAAAAGTGTCAGCAAACATTGTAGAATTGGTAGGAATCTATCAAAATACGATCGTTATACCCTACATTTGTGAATATGCATATGTTGTGTGTCAGCAAACATTGTAGAATTGGTAGGAATCTATCGAAATACGATCATTATACCCTACATTTGTAAATATGCATATGGCTGTAAATACAGATATAATTGTTCTTCAACCAGTCAGCCTCCCGTCAGCAGCAATGTAAAACTTCCTTGGGGGTGCAGTAAGAAAAGCATGGCTCCTTTTTGGATATTTCAGGATATGGTTTTACCATATTTTTGAAAACAAAGGAAAAAAGAAGGAAGTAGTCAGGATAAATTCCCAACTGCAACCTAATTTTATCCCTGTAGTGTATATTACTGTATGCTACACTAGTTTAAAAAATCTATGCGGGTAGGAAGGTTTGTAAAACAAAAGCCAAAACGAAAAAAACCACTGTTCATCCCAAATGAACGGATGCTTTAGTCCTAGCTGTAGAGCCAGTGGCAGAAACACCGCGGTCCACGGGGCTCATTCGTGCCGTCGGGAAGATCCGCAGGGAGCAGTAGGTCAGGAAAAAGGTGCTCTCGCTGTGCATCCACCCCCGCCTCCTCATCCGGAGAGAGGCCCAGAAAACCCCTTCCCACAAACTTTTCCTTCTACCGGGACATCCCGGCTCCACCGGAGTATACTATTATTGTTACGTGCTTTTTAGAGAAATGCTTTATGAATGGAAACTTCCCAAAAGCGGAGAAAATCAACCCACTCCTTTGTTGTATTAAATTTGCTGTATGCCGCTAGACAACTTTGAAAGTCTCTCCCAGCAGGATTTTGGGGTTTTATTGCTGGGATTATCTCCCAGCAATTTCTCTCCCAGCAACATTTTGTAAACTCCCTTTAATTCTGTGCCGCCGCCTACCTTTAGCTTTGCGTATTTTTCTCCGTGAGGGATTTTCCAAAATATGGGGGAAATCATGTGTGTCTCCGTATCTAGTATTTTCATGTGGATAATGTTAATACACATGTATCTACCTGGATCGTTTTATCAGTTCAGAAAACTAAGAGTGAGGTAATGCTTTCAGTAGTATTTCTTTCTGTAATATCATACGTAATCCTCCTGACCTTAAGTCCAAAAGCTAAAGCTACGTCACCTTGAGTTCCAAGTGCTCCCAATTGTTTCTGCTAAGGACTGGGAAAGAGAGTTTCTGAAGATTCCCTGCGAAATCTTAAAGTGTGGCATGATGCAGTGTCTTCTGTAGATGATAACAGTCACACCTATAAATATTTTCCAGCAAATTTCTTCATTCTACGACTAGGATTTCTCAATACGTTTGAGAAAACGTTTTGCAAGCGGTGAAACGTTAAGCGTAATCTTTTATTCTTTTCAGCCGCTCGGCCAAAAGGGTAGCTGCATGAACAAACGCAATATTTAACGCTAAAAAATTGAGGAAAGAGTTATTGCTAACATCAGCATAAATAGGTATTCCTGCCATATGAGGGAAAATGACTTAGTTCCTTTGGTCACCTGATACAAAACGACCGTAAAGTCTGGGGACCGTTGCAGGGAAAAATTGGTATTGTAAATTATCACAGAAAAATTGGTATTGTAAATTATCACAGAAAAATTGGTATTGTAAATTATCACAGAAGCCAAATCCTGCTGGAATGTCTCTATTCCAAATCATACTGGAATGTTTGTGTTCACAGTGTTGGGACTGCCGTCTGTAAAGAAGTTTCTAATGTCTAAGCATGTAGTTGCTGGTGTCTTCTGCTTTGACGCACAAATACATCCATATGTACGTTTACGAACAAACAGGGAAGCAAAAAAAGGGAAAACATTATTTTTACTGACGTTGACTTTTTCTCCCGCATCTAGCCTGGTTCTGCTAAATAGTTTTGAGTGGCACAAGTGAATACAGCAAAATAACAGATTCAGTGTCTGCGTGTTTGCTCTACCAGGTGCGAGATACCACCCAAGAACCCTGCGGACGATTATCATTCATGAAGGAACCAAAATCTACAAGAGGCCTCGTTCATCAAGCCATATGTAATTTAAACATCACTTTGCCCGTTTACACAAAGGTACTGTGAAATTATACTGCTCTGTCGTCATCAGCGTTAGAATAGAAACCAGAAATGAGTAGGAGGGCAAAATATTGCGAAAGCTTTGTAGTCAGGTCTTCTCAAGAGGCACAAATATCACCCAAGTGATATTTAGTTTCTTGGGTTTGGTACGTTTTACGCCGGTGTGCAAAGACGTTATTGAGTATTTTCTGAGGACTGGGAAGAGGTGACAGAAGGGAGATGGAAATCCAGTTTGCACTAGGTAGCTGCCATGGTTTCCCTTGGCGTTGCACAAGACCTCTGCCAGTCTCATCTCCTATAGAAATTGTACCCAGCTTCTGTCGAGGGGTGAGGCACATCTAGGGCTCAGTGAGAACCTTTAGGGTCTATTTTTGGTTTTGGCAAAGACTTTCCCCACCATCTAACCGTGTCTGGTGACACCTCTCTGGAGACCAAGTCACCATTCCTACCCGTTTCACAAAGTGTGAGGACGGCGTTTGTAGATCATATGATGTTCTTAAGGTAGGAAGTACAAAAGGACTGAAAATTATTTGTCACTTTTTTGCAGTTGCCAATTTGATGGTTAATGGGCTTTGCGATAGCCTTTTTTAGCTAACTGCCATGTTTAACTGTGGTGATGGTGATAAAAATGTAGCTCCAGAATTTGGAAAATTTCAGTGCCAAAAATATTTTCTTAGACTAGATTTTAATATTATGTTGACTTTTGACGCTGGCTTCTCTTCCTACCTCTGATCAAAGCTTTCAAGAACCTACAACTGTCACATCATGTAAATGGTCTTTCTTCAGAGTATTGTTATAACAGTTATTAATGTATCTGGGGAAGAAAAACGTCCAATATCAAGGGCAGAAAAAGGAGAGGAAAATAAAAGGATTGAGACCAGTTGAATTCTCATAAATCGCGGGAGTGCCCTTGATCTCTGCTTAAGTGAGATCAGATATTAAGAAGCACTTATTTCCTTAGAAAGAGTCAGTTTATTGCTATTCTGTGATAACCTGGATTTTTCACTGGCCTTGTCAGATTAGGAGCTGCATGCCTTTTAGGAACGTATTAAGCCGTTTGCCCAAAATCTTGCCTGTTGGTGTATAATCTTTATTATAGCGTTTTCATATAATTTGAAAATAACGCATCTCAGCATATTTTTAACTTTAAATGGGTAACGTTCTTAACTATTTTAAATATTTATTCAGGCTCATTTATGGGTACGAAAGCATGTATCGATTTTAAGTTTTGGTACAAATAAGGATGACTAGAAGTCTAACACCCGGAAGCAACTTTTCTGTGTGCAATTTGCCTGATTCTGTAAACTTTTGTGTTTAAACTGACAATTTAGTTTTGCTGCTTTGCGACGTAAGGAATCAATTGCAGAAACGTACTGCGTTTTCTTCTTGTCTGTTAAACGGTGTCAGAAGTTATTTTTTCCTACTCTCCTCTTCTAAAAAAAATTGCATTTTGCCTGCTCTGTTTTCCCCTTCTCTTTTTGCATGGCGTTTTGGAACTGAAAGGAATCAGAATCAGATCAAGAACAAGAAGAAGAGGTAATGTTGCTATAATAGCATGTTATTGCTTATGCCTACTACTAAAATACACCGCTTGGAAGATTAAATCTTTAGTGAACAGGCATAGCGCAGTGCTACAGAAACAATGAAGGAGGAGAGAGCTTTGCAGGATCTCTCACCGGGCGCGCTTTGGGAATTGACCGATTTTAATTTTCCCTATGTTAAAATTAAAGTTTCGCTGATTCCGATGCGCTGATTTTGGGGGTGCATAGTAGGTCACTTGGGTTTCAAAATAATTTGAATAATTTAAAAACTATTTTGCTCAAGAATAAGCCATTCAAGTGGATTTCTTTGGGCTTTTTTCTCTGCAGCACAAAAAAAAAAAAAGGGGGGGGGGAAACGGGATTGGATTTTCTGATTCTGAGAGCCATCCCGCATCCCCAGCCCCGTTCTGGCTCTTAGAGATATTTCTTAAGGTCTGACCCTTACGTGAAGGAATAATATTAGAAAATTCCCTGCGTTTTGATGAAGGTCAGCTGTGGGAAACAAGTTGGAGTGCCAGCACTGTGGGAACAGCCTGCTCCCCAAAAAGCGTGGACACCTTTTCCGTCAACTGCAAACCCGAGTTCAGGAGTTTCGTTGCGTGGGAAGCAGTTTCCTCTTATCATGACATAAATACTGACTATTTCAGTGCTGAAATATAGGTCCTGACAAGTGAAAACACAGCTGGAGTTTCTAAGTTAATTCCCACTGTATTCATTCAGCAGGTGACATTTCTTAGCAGGTGACCGTTCAGTTTTCTACCACATTTTCCTAATTCTTTTAGCCTCTATAAGGCTGTTTCTGCATTCCCAGCAAAGTCCCCAAAAGTAGTTTTTAACAAATCCGCGCTCGCGGTAAAAGCAGCGTAAAGGATATCGGGAAAACTTTTTTTCCAAGCATTGATGACAACTTACGTGTTTATATAAGAAACTAAAGCACAAAAAGACAAGCTCATTGACAGCTGAAAGCACCTGCCATTTGAAAGTATTTTTTGTTTACTTTATTCATTTTTACATCAGTAATATTAATTAGTGTGCTGACATAATTCAGGACTGATTTGGAGGGACTTAAAGGAAGGAGGAATTAAAGTATCCTAAGGATCCTGCTTTTCCATGTGGGATGATCTGGGCATCAGAGGAATTCGTACTATTACAGGTCTATAATACACACTGCTGAGTGTGAGGATTAATTATATGAGCCTAAATGATTGCAAGATGTGTGTGAACGTGTAAGTGTCGCCAGTGATTCACTTATTTTCAGTTTATGGAAAAGCAAGAAGTAGCAGCATCTTAACTGAGAGGGTATATCGCATTTAGCTTTATAAAGAATACTTTTAAACAAGTAAAACCTTTGCAAGGCTCACTAAAAAGCTACCTTGGGGGTTTTAACGTACACAGTATGTTGTATCGACAGCACGGCATAGCTGATTTTCGGTCCGCCAGTCATCCTACCACCACAGGTTTGGATGGGAAATTAAATGTTTCGTGCTGCTTCTAACTTTGCGTACTTTTGCGTATCCGTATTTACACAGAAAAAAGAATAAAAAATATCTTTTTTTACTTGCGTGGACAAATGATGGTGCTCGCACAACCGGAAAAAAAGTCAAACTACAGGGCAACCTCAAAAATGTGCTTCTTGAATTTTCATAGTCTGGCATTGCATTTTATTTTTTTAATGGGTTTTTTTTTTTTTTTGGCAAGGGCTATGCTTTCCTTTTGAGTAACGGTAAAATCGTATGGCTTTTTCAATTGCTACCCAAATATGCTCTGAAAAAATCAAAAAGATGGCCTATTAGGGACATCACTGCTTCCCTTTAGCAGTATCCGTGGCTGATAGTGGCATCAAGACGTAGCTCTTGCCTTAGGCAGCAGCAAGTCCGCGGTCATTTCTGCACCCGCTTTTCCTCAGCGCAAACTACAGAGGCAAAAATGCCAACGGTGATCGCCGAGTGAATATGCACAATGACACTGTACGTGCGTATGGAACTGTACAACCAGTATGGAAAAAGCATACTGGTTGCCTTCCAGATGGGACGTACGCCTTCAGATGACCGTATTGGTCTTTTTTGCTTTAGACGGGAAGAAATAAATAAAGAACAAACGCGACAACATACCCAGTAATACAATACTGCTAATTATATAAATACTGTTATTACATTAAATACAATTACGTAAATAATGTATTTAAAGAAAATACATTGCAACATTTTGCACCTACTATTGAGCATAACCAAAGCAAAGTAACCGTTTTGCTGTTATTAGAAACGCTAAATAAATTAAGCCACGCTTTTGCCGTTGTGTTAAATACATTCCTGGTTCCATTTAAGTCAGTGCATCTGTGTGTCTCCATACATCTAGTGGGTTTGCCTCAACCTGTACTACTTCATTAGTGACTTTATACGCATGTCAGTTGTGCTTGAACTTTTAAATTTCCTCCTTTTTTCTCTTCCAGATTGATATGACCTCAGAAAAAAGTAAGATTTTCTCCTTTTTTAAAAAAAAATGTTATAATGCAGTTTGTATGAAAGATGGTTAAGAACAAAGATAAGCATGAGAGAGAGCTAAGCTTTAACTGCTGTTGCTAATAACATCAATACTTTAAAAATGTAATAGAAAAAAATTAATACCAAAGCAGCTATCCGATTAAATACGTTTTAATGTATAAATTAACAAGTAATACGGTTTAAAACAGTTCATCTAAGCATTTACTTTCCTTTGACATCCCTAGTGATCCTGCTATTGCTATTTTGCTTGTATGAATGCTCATCCCTCCATTTTTTTTTGTTTTGTCCATTTGTTGACACCCATTGTCGCCTCACATTTGAGATAAATGACAGTATCACTTTTAATGAGAACGTAATTAATACTCTGATAGCTTTCATTAAACTCACGAAACGCAACCATGCAAAAAAGTGATACTGTCTGGAGTAATCGGGCTGTTTAACCCTTCTCCCTCCCCCATGCCCCCACCCTTTACTGTGGTGAAATATGACTGGAAATATGACTTTTAAGCTTGGTTTCAGCTTATATATACCCTTTCTATATACAGAATGAGGCCATTAGCATTAGAAACTGAGGGTGAGTCGTTCACAATGCCCAAGGTCTCCTTTAATGAAGACGCAAATCAAACAAAATTATAGTCAGAGTATCTCTACTAAGAATTATTTTCAAATGCAGTGATTTCTTAAACCTGTTTAGGAAAAGGATGACTTCCCTCTTGTTTGCAGGTCAAAGTGCAAAGGCTTGCCTTTTTTTATTTTTTTTCCTACGTTGCATTTTGAGGGTTATTTATTCTTGATGTACATGTTTTAATTGGGGAGACAACGGCACCATGATCCCGAAGATCAAATGGGTGATCATTCCCCTATAACCACCTTTGTCTAAAGCAGAAAGGCTTCGTCTAGAGAATAAAAGACATCAGGGTGCCGAAATAGCTGGTAAAGTGGTGGAAAATAGTATTCCCCATGATTCACAACATCACTAGTATCAGGTTTTTGCTCTAATTCATTATTATTTACACCAGGACAAGCAATTTCATCAAGGTGGAAGAGGCACACCGTAGTATAGCCGGCAGAGTGGAATTGCGGTTGCCTCGTGACTCACCTCGGCCATGGGAAATGGGAGGTGAATTCCACAGAGCAGTAAAACATACAGGTGAAAACGGGCTGGAACGCTCCCCTTGCCACATAATTAATTACTCCATGCAGTGCAGCCACCCTAAGGAAGGTGGCGGGATGCAGGTTTGGGGAGGTTGCACACATCTAAATTCAACATAGCGTAGAGCTGGAATTTTTGGTGACGCTTACAACTGGGTGAACGAAAATACCAGTCAAGTAGCAATTTTGTTTTGCTGCTTCTTCTTTTGGCATAATGGAGATTCAGTTTGAGAATTAGGTAGAACAGCTGCAAGCAGGAGAGTGAGACGCTGTTCCCCAGGCTCGTTAAAAGTATAATTAACAAACATGAGAGAGACCAACAAGCGCCTGCTTAAAGACCACTGAGATGGCTCACATTGTGATATCCAAATTGCTGGAAAATACACTTAGAACCAAGCAGTTTCTTTTCAGGCAGTTAGCCCAGTTCCCTTATACTTCTGCTAATGGTCGTCTTTAGTTTAAATAACTTTTAATTGCAATGAGGTAATATACAAGTGACGGATTTTTTTGGCCCAGTAGTTATACTGTTCAGTAAGAAGTAGGACTCACGTGTGCGTGTCCTTGGTTTGGGAATAATTATTTACAGAAAGGGAAATGGATCTATGAGACAACGCAGAAAATGTCACCCGTGTCTATATACTGACGAATTCACCATCATGAATAGGCCTTAATGGTCTCAGCCAGAACCAGGATGAGAACTGGTGTTTCTGAAAAGCGCGTTAGAGACTTGACCATTTGGCCACAGAGTCTTTTCCTTCCTGGTCTGCTGAAGAGTTAATGAAAGTGAAGAGCCCTCGTGAGAAGAATCCAAACAAATGAAGGCAAGCCAAGAGCATGGCTCAGAAGAGCTTCATTAGCAGTTAGAGGCACTTGGTTTCAGGATCCACTCTGCTGAATCCAAAACAATTTCCCACTGCGAAAAGAACCCAAGTGATAAAATCAAACATCAAAACCTCCAGAACACCATAATAAACAGGGAGCTTTTATCGGCATCTCCTGTTTCAGCTGTTCTGCTTCATCTAAAGAATTATTCTCAGAAACTCGCGTTTCGAAGTTACGTAGAGAGACAGAGCAGCCACCAAGACGGTTGTGCCACGCTCACCTTCCTTGGTGGAACGCAGAGCTTTGCCATAGAAGCTAGAAAGGCTTCAGAGCAGGGGGGATGGACACCAACCGCGTCTTATCCAAACCCTTCTAACGTGGCAGGGAAGAGTGTTAATCTGGACTCTTAATGACTATGCCACCTATCCTAGAAGGTCCTTGTCCTGCACTCTACCAGCTGCGTTTACTGACAGCTATTGCCCATTCCTGACAGTGGGGGAGTTCTCCTATTTTTCTCCAGTAGTAATTCTCCCTCCGGTTCCTCACTCGGCTAACTAGACCACAGAGAACCCCAGCAAACACTCTCTTTGGGTAGCACTTGTGGTTTTCTTCCCACTGGAGCTTCTTCGCTTCAGGCTAACCACCTTGGCTTTGGCCAGTGAGGTAGTCATCCATTTGACATTTATAAAAAAATAGGCGTTAAAAATCTACAGCGTCGCTAGATAGCATTTCCGTACGCGCTCGGTAGTTCCCACTAAAAACAGCAGTACCAAAGCACCAAATTTTTTAGCACCAAAATCCCCGCCACGTGATTATAATTACGTGGTTATAATTGTGCAATGTGGTTATAATTAACCCACAGCACAAACATTTAGCATTCATTGCGCACAAGAGAATAGTGTAGCAAAATAGATGCTTTTTATGAATAAATTCAGATAATTATGTGTCGCTGAGGTTCTCCTTATTTGCATTACTACTTCGGCTTTTAGACTGGGGTGCAGAAATGCGTCACGCTTCATGTGGGGTACTAACATTCAAAGAAAAATGTACAATTATAATTTCTAAGCGTTGCATTCTGTTCATAACTTGCTTCAGTTGCCCAGTGTTTCCTTCCGTTCAATACACATTTTGTAGCGGTCCTTCCTGAAATTAATAATATTCCCAACAGGCAGTTGTGGCGTAATGGGAATTGCCTACATCCAGCTTGCTGGCTATCGATTGCACAGATTAGCCAAATATTTCACCACAGTATGTTTTATAATATTTTTCACGTGTCTTTAATTTATATGATTAATTTTTAGAGCGGTTGTTTTTTAACCGAAGCAGCATTTCAACACCTTTGCTTTGCATGGAAATAACTTGCCTTACATGAATTGTACGTATGTGTCTAGTGTGACTGTCTGATTTTTGGTTGCCATACATTACATTTTTTTAAAACTTTGAAATCACTTCTAAGTTGATTCACAGTTTTTTCTTACGATCTCTCCTTTTCTTCTCTGTCTTCTCTTTCCTCAGTCAATTCATTAGTTGTCAATGAGGATGTTCCAAGGAAAGGACCATGCCTCTTAAAACAAAAGAATGTTTGTTTCATTGTTTAGGTGTGAAATCCCCTTAGATGAAATGCCGGTTTGCAGCTGATTCAGATCTCTACATATTTGATCATATTTTAGATTACCGCAGAATTACTTTTAACTTTTTTATTTTGGTCATTGAGAAAAAAAATAAAAAATAATGTTAACCCAATGTTATTCTGACAGTTTGCTAACACTGGCTTTCTCTTAGAGGAGATCGACTTTCAATCAGTTCTAATGCTTTCCCCCTTTTTTCTCGTTTATTTTTATTTGAACATTGATCTGTAACATCTGAACAATCTTGAGATGCCTATCTTTGTGTGACTTCACTGTGTTTCTTCTGTTTTTAATTTTGAATTTTGTTGTTGTTTTTTTGGTTTGTTGTTTTTTTTTTCAGTGGTGTCCTGATTTGGTTTGTTACAGCTTTGATAATGTCTGTGTGGTTGTGCAATATTGATAAAGTTAAGCAAGTTATTTCCTGCCATTTTCCTTTTCAGTTTTATTTTTTTCCCCTCCCTGTTAGCTTTGCTTTGCTCTTGTACCCTCAGATCTTGTGGATCCACCATTCCTGGCCCATTTTGTTGACCTTCCTACCACTGCAACCAAAGACTGTCATTTTCAGTCCTGATTACATTTTCCAATCTCTATTTTTGATTTCCATTTTACTTTCAATGTTTTTCATTCGCATCAAAGATGACGAGACAGAATCTACAGAAACTTCTATCCTGAAAAGTCATCTGGTTAATGAAGTCCCAGTGCTAGCCAGTCCAGACCTGTTGTCTGAAGTTTCTGAGATGAAACAAGATTTGATCAAAATGACTGCCATCTTGACAACTGACCCTTCTGATAAATCAGGCTCCATTAAAGTGAAAGACCTGGAAAAACCCACTGAAGAAGAGCCAGGAGAGCCTTTTGAAATAGTTGAGAGAGTGAAAGAAGACTTGGAAAAAGTAAATGAAATTCTGCGAGGTGGATCCTATACCAGAGAAGAACATGTTTTGCAGAAGTCCCTTTCCAAACACGAGCTCGTAGAGGAAGAATGGATCATTGTCAGCGATGAAGAAATTGAAGAGGCGAGAAGAAATGCTCCCTTAGAAGTCATTGAACCTCCCTGCGTAGAAGTCAGGCTAGACAAAGGGACAACGAAAATGGAGAAGTCAGACGTGACAGAAATGGTAGATTACCTTACAGATGACTTAAAAACATATGTTTCTCTTCACGAGGTACAGCCACAAGCCTTACAAGAAGACTTAGTAGAGGAGAGATTTGAAGCCGTAGTAGTAAGCAGGGATTCTGAAAAAGGAGGACAGGAGTCTCCAACAACTGAAACACCAAGTCCGCAGGAGCAACACAAGCCAGCCTTAGAAATTAAAAAGCCGGTTAGGACAAAATTAAGAGACAAGCAAAAGCAAAAGGAAGGCAAGACGCACAGCAGTGGAGACCAACCGGGACTGACGAAGCTCACTCCGGATGGGTCACTGGGTGAGCAACCTGGCTTGACACCCACAGCTGCTCCTGAGGCTAAAGCTGTGTCCCCTGTTATAGAGGAAACCCCTATTGGCTCAATAAAAGATAAAGTTAAAGCTCTTCAGAAACGCGTGGAAGATGAACAAAAAATACGGTCAAAGCTGCCCGTCAGAGTTCAAACCAGAGAAAGCACTGCCGAAAAGGCTTCTAAAAGACCGGTGCAAGTCAAAAAACCGGTAGCGCACAAAGCACAACCCCCTGTTTCGCCTTCTTCTAAGACAGAAAGACTTGAAGAGACCATGTCAGTTCGTGAGCTGATGAAAGCCTTCCAGTCAGGTCAAGACCCATCCAAGAATATATCCGGACTGTTCGAGCACAAATCTGTCAAACAGAAGCAACAGCTCCCTGAGAAGGAAACCACCCGGAGGAAAACCATTTCTTCCCAAAGTGAAACGAGGCGAGTAACGACCCACAAGACAGACAAACAGAAGGACAAACAAAGCACGACGTTAAAAGCAGAGAAAGAGCCGCAATCAAAAAAAGGAAAAACGCACATTTCTACTGTCGAAATTACCAAGAAAGCTGGAGGTAAAGACCAGGTAAAAGAGCAGAGCAGCAAAAAACCAACTGAACCTCTCCCTCCGGTATTTGATGAGGAAAGTGCCAAAGATAAGGCGGTTGTGAAGGGCAGGACTTCCGATGAGCAAGGAGATACTGACTTCCAGATCAGCCCTGACAGAAAGACCTCCACGGACTTTTCTGATGTCATTAAAGAAGAACTGGAGGATAATGACAAATATCAACAGTTCCGACACCTTTCAGTGACTGAGGAGGGAGAGCTTAACTTGGAGCAAGTACTGACCAGTCCTTTCAACGTTGCTTTTCCCACGGAGTACGTGAAAGATGGATTCCTTCCTGCTCTTTCTCTGCAAAGCGCTGCCTTTGACGGGAGCTCGGAGAGCCTCAAACACGAAGGTGTGGCTGATTCTCCGGGTAGCCTACTTGACGGAACCCCTCAGATCAGCTCTGAGGAAAGTTACAAGCATGAGGGTCTGGCAGAGACTCCAGAAACAAGCCCTGAAAGCCTTTCGTTCTCACCAAAGAAAACTGAGGGGCAAACTGAAGAAGCTAAAGGAGCCGCTAGAGCACACACAACAGCAGAAACATGTTCTCCGAAGGAACTCTCTCCAAAGGAAGATGAAAAAGGTATTACTGAAAGACAGCTAGATGCTGTTACTGAGACGAGTAAGTCTCATTCTGACCGTGTATCAGAAGAGCTTGTACCTACAGCCTCTGAAGAAGAGGCTGATAAACTTAAAGAAAGTAGCTCAGCTTCCATTATGAAAGATATTAGCAGGGATAAAGAATCCAGAACCACTGCACATTTAACTCAGTCTTCTGAAACACATGACACTGCTTTAGAAAAAGACAAAGATCTAACCTGTGAACGCCGTGTCGTGGTTAGAAGTCCCCAGAAATTGGAACTGTCACTTGCTAGCCATGATAGTGAAAGCTTTAGCCCAGTTGCAGATGACTCTTTGGCTCTAAGTCATAAAGACTCACTGGAAGCAAGCCCAGTACTAGAAGATAACTCATCACACAAAACGCCTGATTCTTTGGAGCCCAGTCCCATGAAAGAGTCTCCCTGCCGCGATTCCCTTGAAAGTAGCCCTGTAGAACAAACAGTGAAGGCTGGTATTTTGGGGCAGGGTCCTCTTCAGTCTGTTCTTAGCAAAGGAGAAGCCTGCCCAGAGCTGGCATCGGTGCGTTCCAGGATTCTCCGGGACCCTGAGGGAAGTGCTGATGATGACAGTCTAGAGCAAACGTCCCTCGTGGAGAGTTCAGGGAAAAGCCCCCTTTCACCTGAAACTCCTAGTTCTGAAGAAATTAGCTATGAAATCACACCTAAAACGGCAGACTCCCAGGCACTGTCAAACATACCAAAGTCGGCCGTGATCCCTGAAGTCAGTGAAGAACCAGAGGACGATTGCGAAAGTGAACCGAAGAAGAGGTTCACCCCTGAAGAGGAGATGTTTAAAATGGTGACCAAAGTCAAAATGTTTGATGAATTAGAACAAGAAGCGAAACAGAAGAGGGATTACAAAAAGGATTGTAAGCAAGATGAGTCTTCGGTAGCTGCCGATTCAGAAGCCGCGTGTGAAGCTGAAGAACCAGAGTCAACAGCTGGAGAAGGAAGAGATGTACCTACAGTGGTGATGTCTGCAGCTGAAACTAGAAAAAGCTCTTCCTCTTCAGAAAGTGAGCCAGAGCTGACGCAGCTAAAAAGAGAAGCCGATTCAGGCCTCTTGATGGAGCCTGTGATCCGGGTGCAGCCACCCTCACCACTGCCATCCAGTATCGACTCCAGCTCTAGCCCCGACGAGGCGGGTTTTCAGCCCATTGATTCCAAACAATGCTCCATCAGGATAGGTGCAGTTAAAGCAGAGCAGGATGAGCCACCAGAAGATGACAGAGAGGAACCGCTTATCCTTGGGGGCAGCGGTGAGGCTTCCACAAGAGCATCGGGCACTTGTCATTCTGATGGCTGTGCGTCAGCAGGGACCGGCGAAGCAAAATGTGATGGTGGAGGTGGCGGTGAGCCAGTTAGTCCCAGTGCCCCAGTCACACAGTGCGGGGGTGCTCTGTGTCGTTCCATTGGTGACAGTTCTCAAAAAGAAGCGTGTGTTGAGCCTTCCCTACCGCCGCGGCACGATGAAAAGGATGTCAAAACCACCGCGCACGCCGGTCTCGTTTCCGCGGGAGCCATGTCTGAGAAAGTAGATGGTAGTTCTTGTGGACGCAGTACCGCTGAGTACTCTGTACCGCAGGGTGGCAAACTGGCTGAAGACGATACCGCTGACCATTCTGCTTTGGGAGGTGCTTTGGGAAAAGCAGATCCTGGTTTTGAAACGTCTCAAAGAGATACCCGTGCTGAGGAACCCTTACCGGAGTATTCATCCCTTACCACCGAAACGGTGGAACTTGCAAGCGGTGCAGCAGATGCTGCTGAAAGTGGTGCTCCTTATGTAGTAAGCCCTTACGAAAACGTGTCTTCTGAACATTTCTTTACTGACTCTGAAAGTAAGGTAGGATCTGGTAGAAGTCGGCTGTCTAGGGAAAGCTATTCTATTGGAGAAGGAGAAGATCAGGCTGGTGAAGCTTTATTCAGCAGAGACACAGGTGGTGAATATCACTCTTCAGAGGAAGTGTATATGGAAATAGAGCCAAAACCAGAGGATGCAGTTCAGAAAATGTCACAAGGGTCTTCGGCGTTAGATTGCACAAAATTAGCTGAATCAGCCCTTGAGGATTTCAGAGCTGAAACAGAGACCTTGATCAGTCAAGTTGTCATCACTAAAACCGATGTGGATTCTGACATGTGGAGTGAAATACGTGAAGATGACGAAGCTTTTGAAGCTCGGGTGAAAGAAGAGGAGCAAAAGATATTTGGGTTGATGGTAGACAGGCGGTCGCAAGGCACAACCCCTGATACAACGCCGGCCAGAACACCCACCGAAGAAGGGACGCCCCTTAGCGAACAAAATCCTTTTCTTTTTCAGGAAGGAAAGTTGTTTGAAATGACCAGGAGTGGAGCCATTGACATGACCAAAAGGAACTACCCGGATGAAAACTTTCACTTCTTCCAAATGGGGCAGCAGCCTCAGGAAGAAGTTTCTTTATCTGAAGAAGTGAAAGAAGCAGCAGAGGTGGAATCTTCTACGCTGAAGAGCTCGCCAGATCCATTTTCACCTTCAGAATCGGAGGATGCAGATATGCAAGAAAAAGACCCCCCAGCCTCTGAGTCTAGTGATAAATCAGAAGAAATGACGGGTGAAGGTGCCGGCATAGGCACCGCAAAAGCAGATCTTAAATCCAGAATTCCGATTAAAATGGGTATTTCAGCTTCTTCGAAATCACCAAAGAAAGAAACTGCTGCCTCCGAAGCTGAGCCCCTCTCCGGAACGGAGACTGACGTGGTTGATAGCAGTCAGGTGCCTTGCCCTATCTCTCCTGAGCAGTCTGTAGTAGAAGAGGAATTAGATTTTCCCAAAGCCCCTAGATTAGTTTGTTCTGACCAGGGTGATGAGTCCCCAGACTCTTCACCGGAGGAACAGAGATCCGTGATTGAAATCCCTACTGCTCTAATGGAGAGAGTGCCTTCTTGTGAAAGCAAATCCAAAATTCCTGTCAGAACAGCCGCTGCCGCGTCGCCGTCCTCGCCACAATGGGAAACCGAGAGCCTTCCCGCAGACGGCTTCCCAGACAGTCTGCCGTGTGAGGGAAAAGATGACCAAGCGAAACCAAAGTCCAAAATTCCTGTCAAAGCAGCTTCCCAGAAAGCTGAACAGCAGCATCCGTACGCGGACGCGTCTGCCCGCAAGCTAGAGTCACCCAAAGCTCTGGACGTGACAAGCAAACTACCTATGAAACAAGACACCCGAAGTAAATCCGAATCCGATGCGAGTGTTCCCATGGACCCAAAGGCTAGACGTTCCATAAAAGCTAGGAGTTACGCTGAGGCAGAAGCAGAGACCAGGGAGAGGGAGAGAGAGATGCAGCTTGAGCTAGACTCAGATGAGGCGACAGCAGCAAGACCCAAGGTATTTTCGTCACGGTTGCCAGTTAAAAGCAGAAGCACTACAGCCTCCCGCAGTGCTTTTAGTCCCACAAAAGAAAGTAAGGAGCATTTTTTTGACCTTTACAAAAACTCCATAGAGTTCTTTGAAGAAATTAGCGATGAAGCCTCTAAATTAGTGGAAAGACTCACGCAGTCAGAGAGAGAGCAAGAATTAGTTTCAGATGACGAAAGCAGTAGCGCCCTAGAAGTTTCAGTTATTGAAAATGTGCCATCCAGTGAGACTCAGCAGGCAGTTCCTGAAGACATCTTTGACACCAGACCCATTTGGGATGAGTCTGTAGAGACTCAGATTGAACGTATCCCTGATGAAAATGTCCATGACCATGCTGAAGGTATTTGCCAACGACTGGGATTCCCTGTGCGACGCATGTCATGAATTAAACTTTTTGGTTTTTTCGTTTCCGTTGGGGTGTGTGTGCGCGTGTGTATGTTTTGTGTACACGTGTAATCTCTGTGGCATTTTCTTTGAAGCTTTTGGTGGTTAGTTGTGTGGGGTTTTTTCCCCCCTTTCCCCCCGTGAGCTGTGTTTGGTTTTTTTTGTGTTGTGTCTGTATTTTTTTTCTTGTCTGTGAAACAATCTCAAGATTGCAAACCATGATTGCTTCTGGGAAGTGTTGCCTTAACAAATAAAAACACTTCTGCAAAGATGTATTGTTCTGCCATTAAACTGATTGCTCAGGTCATGCACATTTTGGCTTTTGGCTTTCCCTGGCCCTATTCTTAACCTATTAATTTTTTACTAGTAATTAAATACTCGGGCGTTGATTGAAACGGAGACGGGCAAATTCATTTTCTTTTGAGCTGTTACACAAAGAAATCTGCGGAAGTTTCAAACAATTAAGTTTTTCCCGTGCCTTTCTGTTTCTCAAGCAAATCCTGCGTCACCAGTAACTTCCGTACAAGTTTGCCGGTGTTTGGTTTTCCTTTCCCCTACTTGCCTACTACCACCGAGTAGCCACGCTGGAAATCCATTAGCTAAAATGAAACATGCCTATGTCATTAGCCCTAAGCAAGTCTCTGAATCTGAGAGGTCGCGGTCCATGTGTGCATTCAGGGAAAATCGAAATTCAAATTCTGCCATCCTCAAATTAGCTTTGGGGATGGGAGGAACAGTCAGTCTTGCTGTTACTGAAATAACCGAAGACTGGCGAGTGAACATCTGATTTTTCCTTGCCTTCATTGTAAGTATTTCGGATCACTCCCTAGCTGAAAGGTAAAAGACACTTAAATTAACAATATCTCAAATGCAAACCGTAATACGAAGTGCCATATGGACTGTTTGAACAAAACTTTCCCTGCAGCAGAAAGAAGAGAGTTGGAGCACCAGTCCAGATGAATATTTCAACGTTGGCATTTACTAAGGAGGCATGGAAAATTATGGCTCTTGACTTGGCTGAAGTCTTCAATTTCATGTCAGAATGAAGTTTTAGAATAAAATGCTTGGCCAAAAATAGGCGCTTCAGTCCTCGCTTAGATTTTCACGTGAAAAGCCTGATTTTCAAATGGGAAATATAGCTAGTCCTGTAGTCCTGTGCTTTTTGAAAAATCAAGCTCTTTTTTTTTTTTTTTTTTTTTTTTTTGGGGTTGTTTGGGGTTTTAACCTCCCTTTTTTTTTTTTTTTTCTGGTGTAGCTTGGGGATTTACAGTCCTCTCTTTAGTTCCCCAGTTGTAACAGCCGCGTTTAGACTACAGTAGTTAGAAAAACAAAAAAAGCACTTTCCCTTCTTGGGCTGTATCACCGATGAAAAGAGTTTTGAACTGGTAAAAGGCAACTTGTGGCTCTCTCTGACCTTTAGATCAACAGGATGATCGGGCAAGGACGGAGGAAAGGCTGGCCCACATTGCTGATCACCTCGGATTCAGCTGGACAGGTAAAACGCATGGCGAGAGGGGGCCAGCATTCCGCTCTTTTTTTCGTGTTTCTTTCAGCTGATTTCCTGATCTAAAGATGTTTTGTAGAAATATTTCAGTAGCTTGTTGTCTTCTGGTTACTAAGATTCCTATAGCCCATCAGGCGAGAACTCCGACACGGAGGTAAGGCCTTTGCGCTCGCTGTGGCGTCTCCGGAGGGAAAAATCCCCGGACGAGAGAGTGACAAAGACCTGGCGGATGTTGCCGTACTCCTTCTTGCAAAATGCAGCAATTCTAATTAGAAGATATATCAATACATGAATAAACATCACCTGTGTTGCGGAACTCCTGAGCTGGAAGGCCACCGTGGGGATAAATGACGTCAGCTGCTTTGCTGCAGAACTGCACGAAGGAAAAAGGGATAAAAAAAGGGACCTAATTATAACAATCGCTTTAATATCATGGATTTAAGAGGTCTGAGACAGTTAACGTTAGTGGGGAGAGGTGGGAGTAACACGGAACAAAATGCAGACGTCTGTCGCTGAAAATCAGCTCAAAAGTGCCGATTTGTAGCAAAATTGCTACCGAAAAAGTTACGGCAGGTCTTTACTTTTTTGTAGCTATCCCTAGAGCAATACTGTGCTCCCAAAAACAGGCAAGGCTCCAGGAGATAAAGAGTTGCGTAGCAGAGAAAAAATACTAACTCCTTGATAATGCAGATTGTGCTCTCTACTGGTTTTATAAGCATCTTCAGAGTATACGCAAAATATCATCGATACTTTTGCTTATGTTACTCACTTCTTCCTTTCCTGTCCTCTGTTTCAATCCACGGAGAAGACTGGGAGCAGATGTCGCTCATCCCAACATGGATTATCTGGAAATCAGTAGGACTTGGACCTGTGGGATGTAACAGATCAGGGATCTGCTGAACATGTTAGAGAAATGAATAGACAGTTCTGAAAACAAAAGTCAAAAAAAAAATCTGCTGAACATGAGAGAAATGAATAGACAGTTCTGAAAACAAAAGTCAAAAAAATCTGCTGAACATGATTGGAATGAATAGACAGTTCTGAAAACAAAATCCAAAAAAAAATGGATGCTCGTCAAAATCGCCATCGATGTTTTATAGCGTTTTAGAGAGGGCAGGGTGACAGGTCTGCGTAAAAATTATGGTAAAGATTGATTATAGTAAAGGTTACTGCGTCAAATACTACTTTGGGAGATAAAATAGTGGTGGGTTCCTGCTCAAACTTTGCATTTGAGTTTGAATATGATTTGGAGTTGGTACGATTTGAATATGATAGGTAGTTACTCTCTATTTGTTGAAGTCTGCAGTTGCACCAGTTTATAAGCCGGCCTGAAAATAAGGTTTTCTGGGGTTTGTGGTTAGGGTTCCCCCCAGCCTGTCAAAACATGACACCCTCCAAAATCAAGCCCATGCCACTCTAGCGATAATGACAAGGGAATAGAATATGAATCCTTCCTTGTGAAAGAAGCAGAGATGGTGAGACCAGGAGTAACAGTAGGAATCTCACAAATTCTCCATGGCTTTAACTCATTTGATGGCCGGCTTCACCAGTTGCAACGTGGTCTGGTGATGGCAGGAAGCTGATTTTGGATACAGTAAAGATGCTACAGGCTATTAAAGCTTTTCTCTTTGGTGGACTGCAGTCTGAGCCTCTGCTACATCAGAAAGACATCAGTTATTCTTAGTTTCACAATTCCCAGGGTTTGTCTTTCTCACCTGTAATTCATAGACATTTACTTTTCTTTAAATGAAACAAGTGCAGGGGAGTAGGATTTTTACACTTTAATCTAGCCTTACAAAATGCTATTCCGTAAAATGAATTCTTTTACTGGATTTTGATTAAAGTCTCTGAAATATTCAGCATTTCAGAGGGTGGAATCTGCGTGGTGCTCTGTAGCTAGAAATATTTTTATCTGTTTCTGCCACTGCGCTCTACTCAGCGGCTCGGCGCTGCTGAATTTTGTGGGTAGCGTTGTGCCTCGGAGAACTGGGATCCACAGGCACAAAAAATAAACACTCAGGCAGACCCGCCGCTTCTAGGCGTCCCGCATTTCTGTCTCTGTCATGAACTTACTGTTTACCAGCGTCTCTAAATGTGACACGAGGTACGGAGAAGCGAGGAGAATTTGGGTTTCGGAAGAGTTTGTAATCCACTTTGCTGCCGACAGCCGTAAAATAGAGGTCAGGCGGGGAGAAAGAAAAAGACGTCTTTACAGAGATGGATTTTTTTTTTTTTTTCCAGAGCTAGCGAGAGAACTGGATTTCACAGAAGAGCAAATTCACCAGATCCGAATTGAAAATCCTAATTCGCTTCAAGACCAGAGCCATGCACTCCTCAAATACTGGCTGGAGAGGGATGGGAAACACGCGACAGGTTCGTTTCCGGATCTAGTACTTAAAACTGTCTCCAATTCGCTAGTTGGGGTGACGGGCGCGTGTTAGAATCCCAAAAAGAAAATCGGGGTAAAATTTAGGCTATAGAAAGAATTGACTTAATTTTTCTCGTAAGCTTGTCTGTATAACACGGTGTGTCAGAGGTTTCTCAGAGCAAATAGTTTAATTTTGTTCATTTGAGGGCAAGGCAGAACGTCTTAAAGCAAAGAAGTGGAAAAAACACTGCGACCTCTTTTTCCTGAACTGAAAAATGTTTGGGGAAACTAAACAAATGTGTTAAAGGAAAAAAAAAAACAGAACGAGTAGTAATTTTTATAGGCAGCCCCTTGGTGAATTTTAGATTTTATGTAGCGATGCTTCTAAATGCATCTGTATTTCATGTGTGATATTATATTGCTCAGTATCCTATATATACGGCCTTCATATGGAAAAGAGAAGGGGAGAGGGCACGTGGAATTCTTAACTCAGCTCCATGGTGTCGTTCTAATGCCACAGATACAAATCTTACC
This sequence comes from Chionis minor, assembly GCA_013398295.1. NCBI lineage: Eukaryota > Metazoa > Chordata > Aves > Charadriiformes > Chionidae > Chionis > Chionis minor. The sequence goes on along the minus strand of VZSF01008154.1, from coordinate 21,139 downwards.
CAGTGTCTTACCAAAATCAACCGGATGGATATCGTTCACCTGATGGAGACCAGCGGCATAGACTCCATGCAGGTCCACGGCACGCGCACGTACGCGGAAATCGAGCAAACGATAGGACTGGACCATAGCGAAGGTAAACGCCTCCTCCCCCAGCCTGCCCGGGTTATCCCATCCAAGCTCTACCTCCTGTTCTGAAACTCTGGAATCTCCCTTGGGAAGCACAGATAGCTCGGATGAACGCAAGCATGACATCCCACACGTCCCTCTGTCACCTTCAGGTGTAGGATCTCTCTGTTAGCCCATTCTCATAAAGCAAATAAAGGAATGTTGTCAGAAACTACTGCTGCAAATGCTTGTGGCCAGTTTATTGGGGTTTTTTCCGCTTGTATACGTCCTTTCGTAAAAGTTAAGAAGGTTGCATTAGGATTTGACCAAGATTTATAAAAGGAAAACTACTCCATGCTCTGCATTCAAGTATCCAGGATATTGCAGTTCTGCTACGGTGCTGTTGGGTTTCTGAAGCTTAAAAGTTCAGTAGATTAGCTGAATGGTTGTAAACTGAAGAAACACCTCCAAATTGTGTGAAATAAAATTCTCTTTTATGGAAGTGATGCTTTTACATGCTTAACTTAGTATGGAACTAGTAGCTCAGCAAAGTATTGGCTGCAAACATCCCGTCTTTAAGAGAATGTAGGAATAGAAGGTCATTTGCTATAATTAACATTCTAATATTACAACTGGTTAGTTTTAGAACCTTAAGCAGCTCAAATCCAGTTATGTTTCCCCCCAGGCAATTCTCCAGAGTTCAGTGAATGTGGCGAGTGAGGAAAAACAGGAGCTTGTAGCCTGTGGAACAGAAACACCTGTGTTATTTTAAATGCTTTGCAGATTGAGAGCCCTTGATTTGAGATGAGGAGTTGGGAGTGGGTGGGTGTGTTTCCATGCTTGGAAGCACATAAATTGGCTAGTTCTTGCACCTAGTCCTAGATGCGCTTCTTTGTGCACACTCGCGTAGTTATTTTTTTTCCATAAGCAGATAAATAATGGACGGGGGGAAAGGGTCGCTAAAACCTATCCTAATCTGCTGGAAAAAAACATGTTGGGACTCTTGATTTGTACTTTTGAGGGTTTCAAGATTGATGACTCTAGGTAAATTTCTGGGTAAATTTTATTTTGCCTGACACTGTCAAGATTCACTGTTTGGCAAGAGCAGTGGTAATCCGGTGTTCTTTCAGCTGTTTGGAGAGGTTGTGTCCTCTCCCACTCAAAATGCCTAAAAATTTCAGGTGATGTGTCCCATCCAGGGATTTTTATACGCGCGCGGAGAATGAAAAGCGACTTCCTGCGTTCCAGTAAGACTTGTAATGACATTTCTCATCTCTCTGTTCCTTCAAGGCTTTTCCGCGCTGCAAGAAGAAGTGTACAGCTCAAGACATAAGCAAGAAGAACAACACAGAATATCTAAAGACAGTGAGGCAACTGAACACCCTCCCATTGTCTCGGAGGAAGACGTGTCCGTCAGTTATTCTCCTTTTCAGGACAGTACTCCCAGGAGTGAGGCGGAAGTGTCAATGGCTGAGCTCCTGAGACAAGCACATAAGGAACAAGTAGAAGCCGAATTCTCAGGGAAACCCCAAGATGTGCCAGAAAAACCATCTGCTCCACAACATGACTATTTGTAAGTGTCAAAAGCCCAGAGTGAAACCTATGCGGAAGAGATTCTCTCTTCTCTGTGTAATAAGAAGATTTTACTGTTTTCTTTGAAACGTATGAACTAGAATTTTCCTCCAATTGTGCGTGCACCGGGTAATTAGTTCCTGCCACAGGTTTCGCTTTTTAATCCACGAGGAGGAAGCCTTAAGGGTTAGGACAGAAAGTCAGCTTGTCACTGTGAATAGTTAAGGTTGTAGTTGCTTCGCATCCATCTGTAGTCACCCGGTCTCTTCCCCCAAAAAATAATAGGCGATACGTAGATTTATGAGGGCACAAGCAACAGCAAAGCTCACGTAAATCCTTTATAAAGACCAAGTTTTGCAGAATTGGGTGCAACGTTTGGACAACTCCTTGGAGATTTTCTTGGGTGGGAAAGATGAGAGGGATTCCTAGCCAGATTGCTCTGTAGTTACTGTCAAGGAGTATTGGTTATTTCTAGACTTTGCTAGATGATAGATGGCATCACAATATTTAATCGGTGCATAATGCTCCATTTACGGAAATGGGAAGGCACTGCGTAGTCGTAACTGCCCTTGACCTTGTGATTCACAGCGTCACAACCCCAGGAACAGAGCAGCCCACAGCACCAGTAACTGGAAAAGCAGCAAGCGAAAAATCTGCACGCTTCAGCGCGGCAAAGGAAGAGAGAGAAAAACCATCCCCACAGCCCCCCTCATCTGCTCAGAGAGGTGACTCTCCCATCATCCAAGAGCCCGAGGATCCCCAGCTCCACCAGGATGACCTGTCTCCCAGGAGAACGAGTCTTGTGATAGTGGAGTCAACCGATGAGCAGTCAGAAAAGTTTGGAAGAGTCTACGAAGAGGAATCTTTAGAAAAGGTAAATAACGCCGTTGCCTCAAAGTAATTGACACAAAACAAGTTTTATGTCTCGCTCATTCCTTAGGATGAGGATATTTTTCATCGGCCTAATTAATCCCGATCTCCAACTGAGTCTTTTCTCCTTTCCTCCGTGGTTCTAAGGGCTAGCTATAGTCATTTGTATAGAGGTTTTCAAAGCTGACGCAAACCCCAGATCCTAAAATCTAGACTGTAATTCTGGTTCTGCTACCCTTTTTTGTCCTTTGGTCTGTGACAGTGATGTCCATGCGCGTGAGAGAGAATTAGTGTAAAACACCGGTACAGAAACAAACCATGTGCAAGTGAAAGGTGAAAAACGTGGAAGGCAAAGTAATAATGTTAAAAGCTTATGAAGAAAGGCAAGAGTAGCCCAGAGCAGCGTGAAGAATGATATGAAAAATATCGGAGAGTGAATTAGATGGAAAAGAGGCAGTAGGGGGTATGTTGCAGAATACTAAGGGTGTACTGGAAGAACTTGAGAATGGTGTTTATGCAGGCAGTGAGGAGAAATAGAGACAGGAGATGGAAGAGAAGAACGAAAACTATGTGAGGTAGGTCGTTGGTTGTGTAAGACAAAGGAACCTTGCTGCAAGGTTTGTAGAGGGGAAGGTGTCAAGAGGCGATGGAAGACAGCAACTATATGGCTTTTAGTGGGGAATTTAAATTACTTGGCAGATAAAGGTTTAAGAACAAGCAGCTTGCTTTGCCTGTTCTAAGTGGAAGAAGAGGAGAAGGCATAATTGGGCAGGAAATTAGTTTTATCGTTGAACTTACAGCAGAGAAAGCGCGGTTCTACTTAAGCAGAAATTGCTTCCTGCCTCGACATTCACCTGGAAACAGGCTCTTCTGTCTTTGATTTTTATGTTGCTAAAAGTACCACGTCTAGAGTGAAGAGTTGCAGAGTTCTGCCTCTGGGATCTCAGGAAAAGGTTGAATATAAAATGCCCAGGATAACTCAGCTGTTGGAAGATTAGCTACAGGAGGACTCGATACAATGGCTGCCGTAGGAAAGGCTGCCCTCAAAGATAATGCACTTCTTTTCCCCTCCAGCTCTTTTATTAAAGTAAAACAACAACCAGCCCCACCAAAAAGAAACAAAACTCCCTCCCCTCCTTTGTTTTCCTCTTTATGCTTTTATGCTGTTGGTGTTTCCCAAGTCGCTCTTTTCAGCTTCCCTTTGCCTTCTGACCTCTTCATTTAAATTTTTAATTCTTCCCCGTGCAGGACAGAGAACTTCTTCAACGCATGTTACTAAATTTTCTTGATCTTTCCCGTGCCAAGGCTGTTGTCCTCTAGTTAAAAAACTGTTTAGCCCTACTGTCTCTGTGCTGCACTACGTACTTCCCGGTTTGGAGGATTAGAAGGCTTTCGTATAATTTTCTGTCTAATTAATACAGAAACCATATGCGATATGTATGAATTCCAGAGCTGGTGTTAGTAATACCATGTAGCCGACCACCACAAATTTCAGGCTTGCTTCGGGCAACCTTAAGACCACTAAGAGCATCCTGTAGAATCAGTCCCAACGAAGGTTCATCCTTCTTTTGTCAATATGCTACTGAACAGCTAATGTGTAGTCGAGTGGCCCAAGCCTCCCACCCCACATCAGTGTTTCACAGCTTCAAGTCAGGTAAGAGGCCAAAACGCTAAAAGCAAGACTTTTCAGAAGCGAAGATGGTTTTAGATGAAAACAAGACAGAACCTTGTCAGTACTGCTGGTACCACTTACAACAGAGCACTGCTTCCATGCTTCCACTAGGAGTTAGCAGAGGAGTTAGGCGGGCTGGAGACCAGCTCGGACGAGGACGAGATGGTCACTACCAGGGTGGTTCGGCGGCGGGTGATTATTCAGGTACTGAAGAGTTGGATGGTTGCACGAGCCTGTGGTGTGGAGGCCCTGGTAAGGCCTTCAGGCATGCTGGTGAGACAACCGCTTGGCTGGTCCTGCACCTGGAATGAACCTGGAATGCTCCCGAATAACGCTTGGGCATTAGATAAACCATTCCAACACCTTTTCTTGAAGAGAGGATTACAGTCATCCTGCTAACCCAACTCTAAATCCCCTGTCGGATGCCTCTGGAGGAGGATGAAGACTTCTCAACCCCGTACATAACGCGGTCAACTAACATATATTTGCCTGTCCATTGTGGCATAACTTTTCTTTGCTTGCCTTTGTAAGTATTTATTTGCGGAACAAATTTTGTTTCTAACATGTCTCTGATTTTTTTTTTTTCCCCCACGCTTCAACCAATTAACCGATTTTAAAATTGCGTATTCGAAGTCACCTGCATGAAGGCCTTGCTTCATAAAATGTTGTTCTTTGTCGTACAGGCTGATAGTATGCCTGAAATTCCACCAGAAACAGTCACAGAAGAGCAGTACACAGATGAACACGGCCACACAGTGGTCAAGAAGGTATTGTCAGTTATGCCCCTTGCTACCTTCTTACTGTCCTACAAAAGGAAGGATAAATACATCCACCTACGTGCCAAATTTTCTTTTGTGAAGGGGGCGCGTGATTTGTAAGAGTAGAGCGTGGAAGGAACCATTTCCGTTCCTGAGAAATCCCAGAGTTTGTGGAATTATTTTGATTCACACGATCATCCTGTGTTACAGTTTGTAACGTAACGCGAGGTATTTGGCTAATTTTCCCACTTATAAGCCAGTGAAAATTCTGCATAGATCCACATTTCTGAGGAAAAGGTGGGTTTTTTAAAAAAGGAAACACAACAAAAACCACCACACCACCACAATTTTATCTACGATCATGTGGGCTTGTATTAACGAAGCTAATAGAAGGCTACAAGGGTCTGCAAGAGTCATCTCAATCCAGACTTTAGATCTTCAGAATCTCCACTCAGCTGTGCCTGAGCAGGTTCCGAAATTTCTGTATCTGTACATACAGTTGAGTTTTTTTTATGGCACACAGGATATAGAAAGTAGTTCTTTGTGTGATGGCCTCATAAAATAAGCATTTTCAGACCGTGCTGATAAAAGTGAATTCTGCGCAGCATGGAAGCGGAAGAGGAACTTCGGCGCTCCTTGCTTCACCTGACAACTCAGTGCTTAGAGAACTGGTCTAGGACTTGGCTGCATTCTGCTGGTGGCAAACTCCATGTTCTGTCTCCCAAGAAAACATCACAGAGCCTCAGCTGGAGAGCATGTCTCTGGAAGCTGTTTGAGTTAATATTAAAATAAACGACCCCAACCAGAGACTCGTGGGCACGTTGTGGGAGAGTGAGCATGACCGTATTCTTCTGGGTAGGTCCGTGCCTGGGAGGCCATTCCCTCTTCCTCTGTGCCTCTTAAATCTACACGGCATGGTCTGGTTGAGCATCAGGGTAAACAAGCTGTTGGCAAAAAAAAGGGAGGTAACTGCTTAATGTTGCCTTGTCAAGAAGGGCTGGGAAAGCGTACGAAAATGTAGAGCTCCGGGTCATCGGCAGAGGGACGCGTCCCCATCCTCCGGAGAAGTTTGTCTCATCTCGAACCCTCTCATTCTCTTCTGCTCCTCTTTGTTTGGCTTGCCAATGGTTATAAAGCTTTAGCGCCGGATTAGTCTCTTAAGTAGGTTAATTCTAGCTCGTTAGTTAGGCAGTGGTTAGCGCCACCCGTGTTACGATGGGATGTCCAAGTCCCTCGGAGAATCTGGGTCTAAGCATTTGATGGCCGAGCTGCTGAGCTCTTCCTTTCGGAAGCCTTTTTGAAAATGCCACTGTGAAAATGTTGTCTAGCAGTTGTGCGGTTGGAAAGTATCCTTGCTCTCTAAAATATTATACCTCTTTTCCGATTAATAGCTGCTGCTTTAGAGAGCCGTTCCGATACCTATATTGGGAAGTAAGCGTACGGAAGCGTTGCTGCATGGTCAACTGAGCAGGGCGAGTGCATCAACTTGCAGGTTGTTCCCAGTGTATGTCTTAGACTAAAACACTGGACCATCTATGTAGGTTTTTCTATGTAGGAAAAAGGCCCTTTTGAGTAGAAAATACTGTATAGAGAATAAGAAGGAATCAGTTATTGTTAATTCTTTTGGGACAAAGCCGTATCTCGTTCCTTCAGGTCACTAGGAAGGTCATCCGGCGGTACGTTTCTCCAGACGGCACAGAAAAAGAGGAAGTCCTGATGCAAGGGACACCGCAAAAACCTGTCACCGTGGAAGAAGGCGACAGCTACTCCAAAGTCGTGAAACGGGTTGTGCTGAAGAGCGACAGCGAACAGTCAGAGGTCAGATCTTCTGCTTTCCTTGCCGCGGTGCACCAGTAGCTGCATCTCATGCCAACAACCTTCCGTTTTGAACAATACTTTAAAAAGTTTTCTTGCGGATGGGGAGGCCTCAGGATAAAGGCAGGGAGAAGGCGTCGGGGTGGGAAGCTGGGCAGGGAAGGAGAGCAGTGTTCTCTGAAAATAAGTCAGGATACGGAGGCTGTGATTTACGAGAAGCAGCAAATTCATGTAGAAAGCAGCTTTGCACTAAGATAGATGGCAAATCTGTGTTTTCTATTATACCTCTTGCTCTAACGAGAGCATTAGTGAATGTTGTAATGAAGTGATCTGATGTTCTCTAGGTTTCGACAACTAAGCCCTTCTCAAAACCATACGGTTATATTAGATTTAACTTACTGGTGTGTTCTTCCCTTTGAAGAGGCTAAAAAAAAAAGGTATTATATTAATGAAAACTTTCTGTAGAGCCAGGTAATTAAAAAGAAAAAGCAGCCTCAAAAGGTAAGTGCTTTTCAGTTTAGCTTTTCCTGTCTTGGTTCTCCACGTTAGCCCTACAGACATTTATATCAGCAAAATTAAGGTGGTGACAGAGGCCTGGAAGCTAGTAATGGGGCTTGCGTGCAGCAGTCCCGCAGCTGAAGGCAACGTTTAACAAACAGTCATTAGAAGTGCTGTGAACGTAATTGCCATTCTCTCTTGCCAGAATTAATCATCAGAATTAATCCTCTATGAGTCAGGTAATGAGAAAACAAAGTTATTTTTTTTTAGTTAGCTGACCGTACCGGGGCTACGCTTTATCATACGGAACCCGTATACGTTAAATTCCTATTTTGCCAAATAAAATCGTGTTTGTCACTTTGCCATGGTATTCTAATATTCTGGCTTGTCGCTCCTGTGAGAGTTCCTTGGTTTTACAAGTCTGACTCATCTCCCAGGAGAAGACCTTAAAATGGAGATGTGGGCTGATACCACGAATTCTTACGAATTCAGGTTTTCACCCTGCCAGCTTAAAGGTTCTGGGGCGAATAAATGATCCAGGGCTGTTCCTGCTGTCTGAACTGGCATGTTCCGTAGAATGTCTCGTTCCGGAGCTGAAAAGCAGGTAATAAAATGTACACTCGCCTACTTTGGTGCGTACACGTAGAAAGTGAGACACTTCTTATATTCTTCTTCCCTACGGCAATGACGTAGAAGGAATGATGGGGTAACTGAAAGCTTTGTTAGTCCCCATGGTGTAATTCACATCCAGTATACTTTATACTTCTGCTTTCTAACCTTACAGGTGACCCTGTCTGAACCTGCTGTTTTGCCTAGTGCCTCCAAATTCCAGTCTGAACCAGTGGAAGGCCGGAAGGTCAGCAAAGTCATCAAGACCACTGTAGTGCAAGGAGAGAGGACGGAGAAACACCTGGGGGACGCTAGCTTAGCTACTGATCTTCCGTCAGCCAAAGAGGACTTCGAAGAGGTAAAAATGCCTTCTTAAATACAAATATTAAACCAGGCATCACAACATACCTGGGGACAAATTTTACTCCGTTGAAAGTGTTGTCGGCGGAGCGTCGTTCTCATCTGCTGAGCGTAAACCGCTGGTGTTAGACTCAGCCACGTTACAAAAGGATTAGTTGATAAAGTGTGTGTTCATGCAGGAAGCTAACATTACAGAATTAGCTAGGAAACATTTTAAGATTCTAAGAAAACCCATGGAGGCTTCAAGTACAGTTGCTAGAAATCATGGGTGTGGTTACCGTTAAATAAAAAGTTCATTTCTGTGTTATCACTCTCAGGGAGCTAATTTTAGAAATTGATACCCTCAACTCTTCTCTCTGGCTAAGCTGATGTGTTTGTCCTTGAAAAGAAGAAATAGCCACCAAGTTAATTAGCACCTTTCTTGGGTTTATGCTTTTTCTGATCAGTTTAGACATTTCAGTAACAGAAAAGCGATACTGAATTAATATAGATTTTTCTGTAAGGAACCGACAGCACTTTGCTCCAACGTGCAAAGGGCCCTTTGAATAGCGGGTGAAACACACCGGAAAAGGTTCACATGGATAAAAATTTTGTGTCATTCCATGCAACATAAGTCCTTGGTTTGGTTTTTTTTCATTTCACAAAACATCTTATGAAAACATAGATGCAACACTGTCACGGTCTGGATATTTTCTGCTGTACAATGGTACTCCAGCTTGCAGGAAGGCAACAAGTGCCAAATTTCCTGTTAAAAACACAGGTCCGGCAGCCAGATCCCTCGTTCCTGGCCATAATAAAACAAGCAGCAAAAACTGTTCTGGAGAGGTTCAAAGCAATGGCTTGGGAAATAACACTTTTTTTCCCCAGCTTGCAGCTTCTAGTGTATGACATCAAGATACCGCAGACGAACCCACATCCATAGAAGGATGATTATTTTCCATAGAAGGAAAATAAACAGGAAGGTACCAGGACACGCTTCAGTACCATTATTAGTAAAATGAAACTATCCTATCCGAGAAACTGGAACGGATCTGTACGCTTGAGGAATATCTGAAAGGCTGCAAATGGCAGCAGATGCTTATTTGTCTGTTCATCATTTCCTCAGCGTTCGACTTAAATAATACTAAAGCACCGAGGTACGAAGAGCGATTATCTCGTGTCCTAGGGTTTTGGGGATTTGTTTTAATTTGAAGTTTATGTTTTAATTTGAGGCTTTGAGCTATACAGGTAACCAAACGAAAGTCCAACTCCCCGCTTTAGTGGAGAAAGAAATCGCGAAAGAGGACGGATCGATTATTAAAAGGTTTGGCTCGGCATGTCAATGAACGGCTGCTCGAAAAGGATTAACAAACACATAATAAATGGGTGGATTTAAGTGAGTGTCTGCAGTGAAACCGCTGGTGGCAGCGTCTGAAGCTTTGTTTGCATAAGTACTAAAGATGATTACTAACATTCTGTTATAGAAAGGGCTGGTGAGGCCCCACCTCGAATATTTTGTTTGGTTTTGGGCCCCTCACGACAAGACAGACATGGAGGCGCTGGAGCGTGTCCGGAGAAGGGCAACGGAGCTGGGGAGGGCTCTGGAGAACAAGTCTCCTGAGAAGCAGCTGAGGGAACTGGGGTTGTTCAACCTGGAGAAGAGGAGGCTGAGGGGAGACCTTCTCACTCTCTGCAATGAGCTGAAAGGAGGGTGTAGAGAGCTGGGGGTCAATCTCTTCTCCCGAGGAACAAGCGATAGGACAAGAGGAAACGGCCTCAAGTTGCACCAGGGGAGGTTTAGATTGGATATTAGGAAACATTTCTTCACCCAAAGGGTTGCCAAGCTTTGGAACAGGCTGCCCAGGGCAGTGGTGGAGTCGCCATCCCTGGAGGTGTTTCCCAGCCGGGCAGACGTGGTGCTGAGGGACATGGGTCAGTGGTGGGTTGGGCAGCGTTGGGTTGATGGTTGGACTGGATGACCTTACAGGTCCCTCCCAACCTGGGTGCTTCTGTGGTTCTATATGCACTGGGAAGGTCTACATTCACTTGGAAAGACTCGGTGGACAGGGAGGGTTCACCCCGGCCAGCAGCCAAGCACCACGCAGCCATTCCCTGGCCCTCCCGTCCCACCAGGGAACGGCGGGGAGAACAGGAGCAGCGGAAGTGAGAAAACTCAACGGGTTGGATGAAGACCGTTTGAGACGCGAAGGAAAGAGGGGAGAAGAACCCAACAAGTGATGCAAAGGCAATCACTCCCCACCTCCCACCAGCAGACTGATGGCCAGCCAGGCGCTGAGCAGTGGTCAGTGTAGGTTTATGGTTGAACTCGATGATCTTGAAGGTCTCTTCCAACCCAAGTGATTCTATGATTCTAATGGTCACCTTGGAAGATAGAACCCCACCCAATCCCCCAGCTTCTTCCTCTACCCCCTGTTTTTATTGCCGAGCACGATTCTGTACAGTGCGGCGTATCCCTTGGGCCGAGCTGGACCAGCTGTCCCGGCTGTGTGTCTTCCCAGTCTCTTCCCAACCCCCTGCCTACCCAGTCAAGGTGGGGCCAGTGGGGAAAAAAAGGAGGAAGTATCCACGGAAGCGCTGTTCAGCGGCAGCCAAAGCATTGGACTGGTTTGGGCCCAGATGGAGAACGGCACACGCGTGGGCTGCTGTGAAGAAAGTTAACTTAAAGTTATCCAAATAGATGAGAGCTTACATGGAGATAAATATATATATATATATATATATACACACACGCACACATGCACGTGTCAGCTGAGCCTTGTGAAGGAGGAGGCAGGGCAGATGGGAAAATATTTGGGAGGAAAAATAGAAGTTACTGTAGTTCAGCAAGTGTATTCATTCCTGCCACACACAACCTGAGCCCCAGGTATCTTTTCCATACCTTTTCTTTCAGATTTTTGGACTTTCATTTGGCTTGATAGTGGCCCTGGGGGTGGCAAAGCCCGCGTGAGTACCTGGAAGAGCGTCCTGAGCACGCTGTCTCTGTAATTGTAACGAGCTCTAAAACCTTTGCAGTTCAGTTTCAGTTAGTGGGATGGTGTCTCACAGACACCGGGAGAGCAGAGGGACCTGCTGCATCTGCTTTTGGAGGAAAGCTGAGCATTTTGGTCAAAGTGCTCCATCTAACGGAGGGACCTTTTTGGTCATCCAGGTCAAATTGAGAAGTGCCGGCTGTCTGGTAAAAATCCAGCTATTCCTGGCTGAGCACGCAGGGATTTCCAAGCGTGCTTGGCTTCCCACGGTCCTCTCTCGAGTACAGCGACCAAAATTTGGGCGTCTGGTAAGGCTGAGCGAGAGACACCCAGATGTCCTACAACAACTACCTTGCTTTGCCTGGAGCTGGGAGGGTCCTGGTGAGGTTTGAGCTTCTGACTAGTAGCGCAAGATGGTTAATGAGTAATTAATGGAATAGTTTAGGACACTGGATTACCACAAATGCAGTTTTACTGGCTGCCAGAAGTTAAGACTTGTTCAGAAGTTAAGTCTTCAAGAAAACAGTCAGCTTAATTAATCAGCTTACTGGACAGGCCAGTATGTTGAAGTTAAATACAGCAACTAGGAAGGTCTCCTGTGAATTTCAACATAGGTTGCATGTCTTTGTGTTACAGCATGGTTTTGTTGGGCGTCTAAAACTGTATGCTTCATCAGCGTATACAGATTACAGATTAATTAATGCAGATAGATTAATACAGCAATTAATACAGATTAATTGCTACGAGTTTACATCAAAGCCGTGTGTTGTATTCAGAATGCGTAACAGATACCTGGTCTCAGTAGCTGGCTTAAGCTGCCTGCTACGGTTCTTCTCATGTTATTTTAAATTAAAAAGCCTGAAAACCGCAGCTGAAAAGCAGCATTTATTTTTTCTTTTTTTATTAAAACCTCGAGGCACTGAGGGCTTTTCAAGAGCGTCGTCTCCTTGATTTTGTTTTAGGACAACGCTGAGTAAAGCCAGCACGCAGAAGAGGACTGTGATGAAGGATCGGTATGGAAAACACGTTCACATCGAAGAGCTGGAAGACACGCCAGAAGCACTACCGCAGGATGACCTCCAACACGACCTCCAGCAGCTTCTGAGGCACTTCTGCAAAGAGGACTGGAAACAGGAGGCGAAGTGAGAAGCTGCCGCCCCCTCAGCACCACCCCGGCACCATCCCTCCCCTCCGCAGCATCCATCTTCTCTAGGTGTAGACATTATTTACCTCCATCCTCCCTGGGAGACACTGCCATTTCTACTTGTGCAGACGCAGTGAATTCATTTCTTCCACCCCTCCCCGCCCCGTATTTCATTTTGAGTTTGGTTTTGGGTTTTTTTGTTTGGTTTTTTTGGGGTTTTTTTTTTTTTGACCCTGTAAGCTGATTTGTGACCAAAGATATAGCATCCTTTCACGCAGGATGATTTATCCACCGACTCGTCGTCTTCGTGCTGTGCCGGGAATTTGTCGGCCTCGCCGCTTCTTGCTATTCCTTTGCTTCTGCACTAGCTTCATGAAATCGCATTTGTCGAGCCAACTTCATCTACAGGCCTCTTCAAGTTTTCTTCACGAAAAAAGGGAGTTGAGGTGTAAACTGTATATAGCGAGAATATTTGGACTTACAAGACTGCAGGAAACACACTGCCTGTGACTCCAACTAGCATCGCGGATTACAAGGTCTAGTGACACTGCTGATGAGCGATTAATAAAATAACATTAACGCAACCGACTGCGAACACAGACTGACCGAGGAGGAAGTGCTGCAGATCTGCTCCATCCGTCAGACTTCCAGTTTAGGGATCTGTTATAGTTAAAGGCTCTAAGAGTCAGGCTAAAAACCTGGAAATTCGGCTGTTCTCCTGGAGCAACAGCTGACTGTGGCCATTAATACATCTCAGACCTTCGGGCCGCCACTTAAAGATTTCCAGAAAAAGAAAAGAAAAAAGGGAAAAAAAGAAAAAAAAGAAAAAAACAAAAAAAACAGAAAAAAAAAAAAAACCAACCACAAAACCCAACCAGAATACCCAATTAGGTAACCAACTTGCTAGCAGCTATATCTATGGCACATTTGCATACGGTATTAAAATCTTTTAGATCTGGACATGTGGCAAGGGTGTATTAAACAATTATAATGACGGTAGTTTCCAGTTTTCATCACTCGCTTAGCAAACCACACTGTCTTCTTGGTGGTACTTCCTGCTGGCCACTGCACTGTAGATAACGATGGGAGAAAGACTTACCCACTCTACCAGGAGAATAATTAATTCACCGTGTTTTATCGAGATTGCCTCTTATCCGATACATGCATGTGGCATTTGAAGGTCAAAAACCAAACCCTCCTATAATCATGTCAGCTTGTTAGCCCTCTTAGCACTGAGCGAGCAGTTTTTATCTTCCAATCAAGTGTTTTTTAAAGAGGAAGTGCTCACAATCCTCAAAAGCCAGCTTCTCTTCTTATTTTGTTATCTATCTCTCTATATATAATATATATATTTCTAAACCAACCCGCTGAGAACCACGATAGCATGCCTGCACTTTTATTTTCCAAAAAAAAAAAAAAAGGGAACATAGAGAACTGACATTTTGGGTGTTCTATACCTTAATAAACATTTAATGGCGGGAGCTCTGTAGTGTTTTCACTCATATAATACACACACACACACGAAGTAAATGTTTTTAAACAGCTATTTGATTTTTTTAATAGTAAAAAAAAAAAAGAGTAAAACAAATCCTCTCCTCTAGAGGATTTTTCCAAGTTTATCTGGCCTTCTACGATGATTAGGGTTGTTTGGTTTTTTTAACGACTCACTCAGTGCTCAGAACAAGGGCACTTCCTCACGAAGGGAACGGTGCCGAAAGCATGACAACATCTCAGGGGTTCGGGCTTCCTGCAGGCCAAAGAACCCGAGGTGCCATGCTAACGCTTTTTTTTGGCAGGCAGGAAAAAAAATCAAAAAATCCAACCCAAAAAAGTGTTTTGGCAGCCAAACCCAAGGAGACCCACGATGAAACATTTCCCGGCGCGTCATGGCTTCCGGAGCGTCGGAGACGGCACAGGATGATCTTCAAGGATGGGGCTCTAAAGAAATGCATTTCTGTTGTGTTATTTGCGGTGCAGATGATGTTCTGTGTAACAACATAATGGTTCTTCACCTCTTATTTTGATTTTTTTGCTGTGTTATCAAAGAACTTGAATACTGTGAGAAGAAGTGAATTTTTCAGTTGACGAATCAGCATCTTGTTCCCATGGTGATAACACTAATTGAATATATCTATTGAGGGCATGTATTAGTTAAAGAGTAAAAAACAAAAAAAAAAAATACAACACTAACAATACATAGCTGCAATGTGTACAATGGCTGATTTAACTAAATAAAAATGTACAAGTGTTAAATGTAGAAATAACGGCTCGCTCTCTTTTACTGCCAGCGCGGCGTAAAAAGCGACGGCAGCCGTTCGGGTGCTGGTAAGACCCAGGGCTGAACCTGGAATCGAATTTTTAGGTGTTCAAAAAACCCCAAATAAGGGCACGCACCCACACAACAGCCACCCAAGAGAAGACCCACTCACCACCACCACCGCCCCGGCCCCATTTATCCCCAGTCAAGCTAACACAACATTTCCGGGTCACTGAATGTCACTCCGTCAACTCAACGTCCTTCTTGCGCAGAATCCACCTTTTTTTTTTTAATTTATTTTTCTGATGAACCTGACACCAGCTTTCTCGGTTTACTGCACCGGTACCTGAGGGATCGTTCCACGAGCAGGATGGTGGCTCTTGCTGAGCTCAAGGCTAAATAAAACAGAGCGTCCCCGTCAACCGGCTTCCCTGTAATTCTGGGGTACGAATCTCAAAAACCGACGCAGCGTTTAAGCGCGCGTCGATTTGGAAGCCCCAGCGTCGACGGCACCGGCTGGGACGGGGTGGAACGCACAGCGTGCCCAAAACCAGCCCAATTTGCGGTGCAACACCGCGGCTTTTCCCGAACCGGTAAGAATTGGCGTAAGAAATAGAGACCTCGCAGAGAAATGGGGCGAGGGGGGAAGACCGCTGAGTTGGGTTAGGTGATGCTCAACTTGGGTACAGCTGAAGGGTGAAGACCCAACGAGGACGCTCCCCTACATCAAAACGGAAACAAAAAAAGAAGGATAAGGAGTTAAAAAGAGGAAGCATTCCTCATAAGCACCGTTAGGGATTCCCTTTGCGTCCGTGAGAGGCGAGATGTTGGCAGGTTGGTGGAAAGGTAGGAGGCGCCATCCAGAAGCCACCGCGTCCTCCATGTTTCCGAGCCCAGAAACAGGCACTCAAGCAGCCGGAACAAACCCTTCCGCGTGGCTTCCTTACTGCAGGAGGGACCGTCGTTTCACGTGGAAGACGTGGAAGCGGGATATCGGGTGCGGAAGAGCCCTTCCGAGCGATCTGCCTGTGCCGAGCGATAAACCACAACCCTTTCATACAGCTCGATGTGAGGGAGGCGGATCTTACTGGGAGGGATGGGCCACGCTGGCGGAGCGGTGCAGGAACATCCGTACGGAACACGGTGACCAGAAGGTTGCAGCGGAACGCTCGCTGGCTTTACGGGGATGCTAATCCTGCCCTGGTCCCTTGGGAGGACAACGGGGCCCGGCAGAAAGCAGGGCAGAGCAACAGGGACACCGCACGGCTGTCAAACTTCCCGCCATCCCATCAGGAACGACGGCTTCACACCAGGGAACGTGGGTCCGAACCGGCATCTCCCTCTTTCTCAATACACAACAGGCTCCTGGTGTATTTTCTCCCTTCGGTTGTTTCTTTCACCCGGCCCAGACGTCCCTTGGCCAGGAGAACTCCGTTGATCTGAGGTGGGAACTGGCTCCCAGCCCACGGCTCAGCCGGACAAGGAAACACGGCCAGATGGCCAAGGGAATGGTTTGGTCTTGGCTCCGGACAAGACAACGAGCACAAGGGGGAAGTTTTGTGGGGTTGTTTTTTTCCCCCCTTCCAGTTTTTCGAAAGCCAAAAAGAAAAAGAGCAGAACGGCATCACAGTAGCAGAAGTTCTGGGGAGGACATGGGAAAAGCGTTATCCTGGAGACAACGGCTGGACGGAGGAAGGGAGGAGAGCGCGGAAGCGGCAGGCTGAGCGACGAAGAGGACAGGAGCCGGTGTTTCGGGGAGGAACGTCCCGCTGCAGTGTGTCCCAACAGCCCGTTCCACCGACAGTGGGGTGAGAGACGGCCCCAAGGGGTGGGAACAGTGGATTTGGGCACGGGGCTCCCGCTGGATTCCCTCTCCCCCAGCCCCGCTCCGCTGTTCCCGCATCAAGGCACGTCCCACAGCGCTGCAGGAAGGTGCGCTGTAACTGCAGAGCCGGAGGAAAACACAGTTATTCGTCGACAAGGCGGTAAAATAATTTTGGGGTGGTTCCTACCAGGCTCACATGGAGGGAGCAGGCTGCAGCCTGGAGGTCGGCGAGGGGAAGGGAAGGAGATCCAGGGAAACAGATGAATCCGCGGCACTTAAAGGACTCTTCCTTGAAATAATGCGAATGAGGGGAGTCACTAAGCAGCAGGTGTGAGCAATTCCTGATAATAAAATTAAACACCAAATCCCCAACCCCTCCGCCCGCAGCCGAACCGGAGACACGGATCGGGGGACGCGGAGCGCCTGGAGGAGCCACACAGCGTCTCCCAGCCCTGCCTGGCCTGGCCTCCGCCTCCGCCCGGCACCACTCGCCTCCGGCCGTTTCAAGGAGACGTGATTCCCAAAGGGAATTAAAAAGGGGCAGGAGATGCCGGCCTCACCTCTGCAGGCTCCTTCCCACGCTTGTCTCCGTGTCTGCTGCTCCCAGCTGACACGGCTTTCGATTACTGCCTCCAGCGCCCCCTGCAAAAACAATAACTAAATAAATAAATACATAAATGAATAAAAATAATAAAAATAAAAATAATAATGTTACTATTATTAAATGTTAATAAAATAAAAAATTAAAATTAAAATTAAAA
>VZSF01008153.1:1013966-1144306 GCA_013398295.1 Chionis minor | reverse complement strand
GGTGGGGGGGTGGGTGTTCATTTGTTTTAAATCAATCTGTTTTTAAAATGGGAAACTCTTCCCTTGGTGAATCGTGACTTCATGGTAAGAGCAATTAATTGCTCTATTTTATTCACTCAACCTCCACTCTAAGTGGAGAAGACCCAAAAATACAGAAAAGATTATGAATGAGCCAGCAAAAGACAGAGATGAGGCATGCCTTGCCATTTTCCTCCATTTTCAGGAGGACACTTGAGTCTTCGATGAGAAAACAGAAGGAAGAGATACTTGCTAACCATACTTCCAACACTACTTCTGTAAAAGGAAGAAGAGTTTTAAATGAGAAATCAGATTTTTACTGACATGTCATTTTCTATTATGTTCCATTTGTTCCAATTCCTGTTCTTAACTTCAAAACTAGTTCTTTCAGTTGTGTTTGGTCCTCTGTTCTCTCATCTGCCTCAAACCGGCCAAGGTGATTTTCCTTTGATTCGGAGAAGACACTGTAATAAACCACAGTGGGGACAAACATCCCAGCACAGGCTATTCCAGGCTGCTCCCATGGTAACCCAAAACAGGAAGAAGGTGTAGAGATATCTGGCTAGAACATTCAAATCTGTAAAACCCACTGTGTGTCCATGGGGCTAAGCAGCAGGAAGAACCAGATGCATCATCAGAGAGGTGCCCTTCTTTTGAAAATTCAACAGGCCCCCTTTATTCTCAGCAGCCAGCTCCAGCCGCCTCCCTTTGCGGCTGCTACACAGCTGCTCATAGCAGGGCATTATGTAAAGCTGTCATCTGTTGATTACCAAAAGAAGAGGAAATTTCCAGAGCTTTCTCCCTCTAATGATACTGGAGAAAGAAACAGCCAGGAGTGCAGAAATGCAGGAAAAATACCTGAGAAAAGGTAGCTGAGCAGAAGAGAGAGGAAACCCATCACATACGGGCCAAAGGGTGTAGAAGAGATACATACAAGAAAAGAAAACCCAACATTTCTCTACATAATATTTCATACAAACTGAGGCTAAGAGGAACTGCAAGTTTGCACATGTTGTCTGACTTTAATTTTTTTTTTAATCCTTTCAAGAATAAGAATAAAATTCAACTGAACATAAAACGTCCATGTGTCTTCCAGATCCTCCATTTTTGGAAGAATTACACATCACAAATTTGTAACAATAGCGAAAGGCTGTAAAAAAACAACTCTGCTGAGAAATATTTGGATCTTCCAGATAAAGCAGGAAGCAACCTAAAGGCCTTAATAGGAAACTTTAACTTGCTGCAATCATCTTAAGAATCAACATTATTCCACTTGCCTCCACCTCAACTTCAGCTTGAAATGAAAGAGCGATACAGTCAGGCAATTTAAGTAAAAACCAGTTCAGAAGTAGAAAAAGTATTAAAATGCAAAAGTTTTCTAGAAAATTCTGTCTCATAAATCAGCCTATCTTTCAGAAAGAATAAGGTTCAGCCAGCTGACAAACATAAACCAAATTTTCTATAAAACTAAATCAGTTACTTGCTACTTGATGAAGTTTAACTAATATTTGTTCTTTCATACATACTAATCTTTTCTGAACAAGCAAAATTTTTCACTTCATATCCACTGAACTGCCTTTCCCATACTGAACTTGAAAATATAAATACTGTGCTTTGTAAAAAACACACAAGATATTCTTCAAAACTTGTACTTTCTTCTGCAAACTTGGCACTGTAATAAATATCAGACATGAATGCCCAATAACAGAGTCACTGCATGATAAACGTGACCAGGTCATTACAGAATCAGTTCTGAGATTCAAAAAATACAAGATGGAAGGAAGACAACTCAATTCCCACCCCCTCGTCCCCAATTTACTGCTACCTTATAGAGATGCTTCCTCCTATATGAAATCAGGTATTTGCAGTTTTAAGCTGAAACAAACTTCCACAACTCCCAAGTTCTTAAAGTGCCATGGATGAGAAACATGGCTGAGCTTAGGTAAAACATAAGGTAAATGGATGTGGTTTTAACATCTGTTAGCAGATCAGCTACACAAACCCGTGATGCACCTCTAAATGCTTTACCTAGAGAAGTTTTGCTCCTTTAGTTTTAATCACACCTTTTGACAAGCTTGTTACAGAACCATACTTCTTTGCACTGATGGGTGCAACTGTTCTCTCCAATACTGTCAACGTTCTCCTAAACAGAAGGACAACAGGGACTACAGCCAGAATTTGTCAGTGAAGGAATGACCTTGCATTTGACACATGGAGGGAGAAAGAGAGGGGGACAAAGACTAGCCACCATAAAATTCATGCTGCTAACTTAAAACCAGACAGATTAAAAAGAATTTTCAAACATAAAACACCCTAATTTTAGTAAAGTAAATAAATCATTTGGGCCACACTGATTCAAAGCATAATGGAAAAATCCAGCTATACTTTGTCCTTTCATCAACACAAGTTGTATTTCAAAAGGGTGCTAAAATAACAAGCACTTTTTCCAGAGATGGGAGTAAATATGTCTGCTCCTTCTGGTTCCCAGTACAGTCAAACTACTAGTTCCCATGGAAAAAAGGAGAAAGACATTTGAAGAGCTACAGTCAGAGAAGAGCTATCAGTAGTTTTAGCGTACTCCAGTGCAAGTCACTTTCATGATGTCACACAGCAATCCTCAAAGTACATTCAACATAAAATGAATCCAAACATTTTAGCTGCCCTAATTGCCTGTGCTTACACTAAAAGGGTCCACATCCCAGTTTTGTGACCTGTCAGAAGCGAATCTTAAATATGGCAATGGCTCCTGGCTTTAAATGCTGTGCTGGATGGTCACAGCCTGCCTCCTCCAACTCCACAACAGAAAAGGAAGGTTAAGCTCCACTGAGCTGCCTTTTCTTAAATATATTATTTTTTAAAAAGTCTTACATTTCACAGAAAACCCACTGCCAGAAAAAAATATTCCCTCAATGTGTAAAACTCAGAAAGAATACCTGTATTGTCTTTCCAAGGCCCATATCATCTCCAAGAATACACCCCCTTTTATTAACATAGTGTCCACACAGAAATTGGGCTCCTTCCCTTTGATAATCACGCAGGTATCTGTTAATTGTATATGGGATAAAATCACCGTTGTCAGATAATTTGAAAGCAACTGCAGGAGATGGAAGATTTCGGTCAGGAAAATAAGGCTTTTCCAGATCACCATCATCAAATATTAAGCTTTTCCAGGATCCTCTACTGTCTTCAACTCTATGAAGTTTAGTTAGTGGTATTTTCCTTTCTTCAGACTCTGAGAATGATACAACAGCAAATGATTTTCCATTCTTGTCCTTTTCAACAGAGGATATTGTTCCTTCATGAAGTTTCCCATTTTCAGGACAAGGCACAAGGCATTTTTCCCCAATATGCCAATTATCTATAAAAAAACAAACACCCATAGTGATAAACTGACCAAATCTAAGTATTCCATTCTGTCACACTAATAAAACATTGGGTATAAGATTATTTGACAAAATGCACACATCTTAAAAGATTTTACTGAAGGTAGCACCAGAATTAGGACACTGATTACTGTTTAGAACAAAATCCTGAGTTAGATACTAAATTATAATTTGCTGAAGTGCTGCAATTTTATAAACACCTGAAAGTCTATAGGGAAAAAAAAAATCATGTAAAAGCCATATTCTGATACATTAAGTTGTTCGACAGTGGCTTCACACAAACACTGATATGCTGACGCCTGCAGGTTTAGTGTCCAATCACCAGACCACAGGAACTGGTCAAGAGGGCCTTCTATATTAGATACACTTTTGATCTACCTGAATGTAGTACCGTAGTTACAAACATAATCACCTAGGAAAACATCACCTTTCTACTAACAAAGCCCAGAGCAGGTAAAAAACCCTTATGTTTAGAAACAACAAAAGTGTACTTTAAGAACACTTAGTAGCATATAATTCGCCTATGTTGTTCATCAAAGTGGCTAATTGCTCAGTAAACTGCTTCCATAGCTGTCCAGTCTGGAACTGTTAAAATCTGTTCCCCTGTGTAGTCTCACTACGGCCTTAACACAGCTTATCAAATATTAACAACAGAGATGACTGAACCGCTTCATTTTCAGCTCAGTTTTACATTTCATGCACAAAGTCATTTTTAAAATGGTATGTATGCTGCTAACAGAGAAAGAGGAATTAAGAACAGCAGGATATCAGAGTCCAAAGAATCCACATCATACTGACTAGGAAAAACCCACCAAAATAGCTCCATCAGAAAAAAAGGGGCCTTCACTTTTCAGAGTAAAAAGACATAGTAAACAACAGTTGCACACAAAGTTCTCCAAATCTGAACTGAGGAAGCGTTGGCCTTTCGCATTTATGGAAACAATTTCCAACCTTACCCTGCTAAGCTATCCAAAAACAAAGACAGGAACATGTATGATTCATTTCAGAACTTTCATTATTTTTTATCTATTTGTTGGAATAAGTCCTGCTACTTTTGAGAAAGTCATTCCCAGCAGCAGTGAGACGCACCTAAGGATTTTACGGGAAGGAGCAAGAGACAGGGAGTCTTGCATCACAGCAAGTACTCATACTTCGTAACTATGATCAGTGGCAGTACACCTTTCTGGGCACATTAACCCAGTTACTTTTCAGAGGAAAAGAAAAGCAGAAGTCCTAAAAGCAAGAAACTCCACCTTCCCCCATTTTTATGTGTCAGTGCAAGAACCTCATGAAAAAGACAGGTTCTTCTCACTAGTTCCTGAGATCCTGGAAGCATATGCTCACAGGATTATTCTCCACAACATATTAGTTAATCAGTGATAATTATTCTTCATTTTTTAAAATTAACTAAAATATATACACTAAAACAAAAACATCCAGGTAGCCCGCTATTCGACAACCAGCAATGCCCATGAGTTGACATCCAAGTAACAATAAAAACAGTACAAGCATACAGAATACCTCTCTTCTAAAATTCTTTGTCCTTAAAGTATTCTTCTAGCCACATAGATTTCCTGGGCCACGTCTGGTTTATCTGTTTAGCAAACACCAGCAGACTTCTCTCTTTCAAGTAGCTCTATTCCACCTCCAACACATGCAGATTTCATGCATTCAGTGTCTTCTGACTATGAATTTCACAGGCCTGCTCTCCAATACCTGACAAGCTTTTGCCTTCTATGAAGTTGGATCCCATCACCTAAACTGATGGCCCATTAGTTCTTATACTAACAGGATCATAAACCATGACCTCTTCGTTACTCATAATTTTTCAGATCTCTTTCATAATGCGCCCCATCATCCTTGATAAATTCAACCCCACACTCTGTGACCTGTACATAAGCTGGTCCATACCTTCAGCCATTCCTGTTGATCCCGGAGACATGAAGCTCAAATTTATCTTTCTGAGGCAATGGTGAAGTGCAGACAGTACATTCAACAATTCATATGTAAGTAATATCTTAAAATTCAAGGCATTTGTACTGTCTCTTACACATGCTCAAATCTGTGAAAAAAAAACGTACATATGACCTTCTCTCAGTTGCATGTAAGTCTTCGAGCAATTTCTCAAAATCAAGAAGCAAGACTGAAGAAATGAAACCAGCTATAGACAGCACACTGTTAAATATGCAAAACAAAGTTTAAAATAAGAGCGCATTTCCATAATTATTTTCTTTTACAGTCATAGTTGAAGTGACATTAAAGACTCTCAAGTTAAAACTATGATTTAAGATGACAGTGCCTTTGTTTTTAACGAAGCATTTACTTGATTTTAATGAGCTGCATAAGACTTGTAAGAATTAGGGTTCCAGTTGCAAAGTGGAATAAATCCCACTGGACAACAGTTTCTGTATTACCAAACTGCAAACCTAGTGAGAAACAAGGAAGAGAATGAAAAAAAGGGAGAGAAAAGCAAAATAATGGTATTAAGGACGCCATTGCTACAAGACCCCAGAAAATAGTGCTGTACAAGCCAAAGCAAGAATTGCTACTTTAACTAGCCTGATTCACTGTCTTGGGCTTTATAGCATGGGTACAGGATGCTTGCCATCCATGAAAAAAGCTGGTATTGAAGATGCCTACTTATAATCACCCCTTTCATCAACTGAAAAAAATGTGCCATTATATATACTGACTCTACTAAATCATGCTGCTGATGGCCTGCTGTCACACACTAGCTCATTTCAACTACTCCTCTACAAAACAAAAAAAAAAGGGCAGATGTACCATGAATGCAAATCTTAGTATGTGAGAGACAGTACAAAGTACCTACTGAGGTCTGTCCACTTAGTGCAGAGTGCTAAGGTTTTTTCATATTCCAATAAATGGCTGTGATGTATGCTATCAAGTAAAAGCATTGCCTTTCTTAACTTGCAAGACTTAACCACAAAATTGCAAAACATGTTTCAACAAAGTTATTAAACAAGAGGGTAAAATACCCCAATATGTTGTCTTCCAAAAGAGATGTTTTGAGTTCACTTAACCACACGTTTCCACTCGTCCCAAGCAACAAGCTCAGATGTTTTGGACGAGCAGAACCGATTTAAAACGAGTTTTCTCGCCGAACGCTTCTAGAATATAAGAAGCACCACCACTTCTTAACACTCAGATCACCTCAGCTTCGCCGTTCAGCGAGGCCTGGCAGCGCCCTGGCGCGGAGACGTGCGCAGGAGGCACCGCCAGCCGCATCACCCAGCGCCCGGCAACTTCCACACCTCCTCCCTTCTCCACCTGGGCAAACGTGAGTAAGCCATAAGCGTCTGGACACCGCTCTGGAAAGACACACGGAAGATGCTTACCTGGGACACCATCACACATTTTAACTTTTGGCCTTGCAGCGCCCAGCGGAGCCCGTGGGCGGGGGCAGCCGGGGGCNACCCCCGGCCGCAGCTCGGCCCTCGGGGCAGCTATCGCGAGAGGAGCGGCGCCGCGCCACCGCCGTCTGAAGGCAGCCGGGAAGTATCGCGAGATTTTCTGGCCGTGTCGCGAGAAGTGGCCGGTGCCTGTCCCCCTGCCTGTTGCGGTTGCCGTCGCCGTCCCGCCCGGCGCAGCCGCTGTGGCGAAGCTCTCCGAGGCAGCGGGTAGCGTTGGTGCTGAGGCGCGGAGGCCGCCCTGGCCTGAGGGCTGCCGTGGGTGCTGGCGGGGCGAGTCCCCGGCAGAGGCCAGCGCAGGGCTGGCGCGTAAAGGCGGCCCTGCTCCGCGGGGCCCTGTCAGGGGCAGCAAATGGAGTGGGATTTCGCACAGAAATTCCCGAGGTGGAGTGTGGTACGAGTGACGGTGGCGTAGAGACCTGTGACACCTGAAGGATGCGGTGCGTTGGCCCTGAGCGGAGCAGCATCCCTGCTCCCGCTGCAAGGGTGGCCTCTCCAGCCGTGCTGACCGTGCTGTAACTGGGGTTCCTCCTGACACCGCCCTTGTCTGTAGTCTGCAGGAAAAGGGGGGGGTGGGAGGAAGAAGGGATCTAAAGTTGTTCTCCATGAAGTTGTGCAGGTGAGGAAGCAGGGAGAACAGTTGGTGCTCTGGCAGGCAGTGGCCTTGCTACTGGCTGGGTAGAGAGGAGTTGGCTGCAGCAGGGTGAGGGGACCATGGTGGTGCCAATCAGGCGTGCGGCAAGACCTGACGTTTTGTTTGGGGGAAAGGCTGCAGCAGAGAGAGGCCCGTGTTCTATCTCTGCCCGTTTTGAGAAGAGTTTACCTGGATGCAGTAGCGTTTTGCAAATTACAAACCTGGTAACAAGCACCTGACTCTTGAAAAGATTCAGCCCCATCAAGGAGTCTGTCCGGATTGCCTCGTATCTTGGTAGCAGTTAATAGAATGTTACATGAAGTTCCCANGGGGGGCCCCCCGCCACGGGCGGCGTGGGGGGGGGTGCAGGGGCCGGCCTAGCGCCCGCACCTCTCCGCCGAAGGCCACACGCTCGCCCGGGGGCGAGGGGCAGCGGGAAAGGGGCTGAGGAGACCCAGGACGCGCCGGCGGCCACCTCACGGCCTGTCAGCGAGGGGAACCGTCGCTTGTCGCCCCATCTCCGCGCCGCTGCCGGCCCCGATCACGGCCGGGCGGGCGGGCACCGTGCCCGGGGACGGNGGCGGGGCGAGTCCCCGGCAGAGGCCAGCGCAGGGCTGGCGCGTAAAGGCGGCCCTGCTCCGCGGGGCCCTGTCAGGGGCAGCAAATGGAGTGGGATTTCGCACAGAAATTCCCGAGGTGGAGTGTGGTACGAGTGACGGTGGCGTAGAGACCTGTGACACCTGAAGGATGCGGTGCGTTGGCCCTGAGCGGAGCAGCATCCCTGCTCCCGCTGCAAGGGTGGCCTCTCCAGCCGTGCTGACCGTGCTGTAACTGGGGTTCCTCCTGACACCGCCCTTGTCTGTAGTCTGCAGGAAAAGGGGGGGGTGGGAGGAAGAAGGGATCTAAAGTTGTTCTCCATGAAGTTGTGCAGGTGAGGAAGCAGGGAGAACAGTTGGTGCTCTGGCAGGCAGTGGCCTTGCTACTGGCTGGGTAGAGAGGAGTTGGCTGCAGCAGGGTGAGGGGACCATGGTGGTGCCAATCAGGCGTGCGGCAAGACCTGACGTTTTGTTTGGGGGAAAGGCTGCAGCAGAGAGAGGCCCGTGTTCTATCTCTGCCCGTTTTGAGAAGAGTTTACCTGGATGCAGTAGCGTTTTGCAAATTACAAACCTGGTAACAAGCACCTGACTCTTGAAAAGATTCAGCCCCATCAAGGAGTCTGTCCGGATTGCCTCGTATCTTGGTAGCAGTTAATAGAATGTTACATGAAGTTCCCAGATCCTTGCTAGTACCTTGACAAAATGCTTTAATGTGTATTTAATAGCACAATATTAAGTTGTTTCACTTCTGGAAATCAGGAATGTATAAATGTTGTGCAAGATCTATTTTTAAAGCAGCTTTGATTATTTTTTTAATGCAGGAGGCCTAGGTTTGAGATGATTCTCTGTCATTGTTCCTATTGTCTCATAACTTCAGTCATTTTAATGACATTCAGGAGTAATTACGCATCAGAGAAAAAAACGATCCTTTTGTAGTGTGCAGTAAGATTGTGTACAGTGACGATGGATAGGCAGACTGGCTAATCAAAATTCTACATCCTACAATATTTTCATAAACAAAGCAAAGCAATGAATGCTTTAATGTGTAGGTCTATGTGCTGTTTGTGCGTGCAGCTGACATGCTCACAGCTACCTGCCTGCTCTAGGAGTAACAGAGACTTATGCAACCTGGAGCAATGTTAAGTTGCTTCAAGTTGGGTGCTATTAGCCAGAATTTTGTTCTAACAGAAGTTAATGAAAGATGTATGGTTTTTGATTAGCCAGTTATATTAGAGTAATGGGAGAATAGCAGGCATGGAAGCAATAATACAATTGCTGCAACAGTAAACTACATGAGTATCAGGCACCACATATGTTCGAGAATGTTGTTCAAAAATTAATATAGAAGCAATAAATTACACTGTATTAAAAGTACATTCATAGTCCAGCACTTAACTGCATTCATTCCAAAGGAATGTGCAAGCACTATACCATCATCAAACCAAAGCTGAAGTTGGGATGACCATTTCAGATTTTAAAAAGCTGGCAAAATAAACACAATATAACTGTACCGTGATCTCAGATACTTTGTACACCTCAGTCTGCAGAGCATCTTGGAAAAATCAGTGACGATTCTAAGGCAAGCTTTTAAACTGGATCATGTTTGAAGATAAATGGGTGTTTATACCACAAGGTGTTTATTTAACGAATGCTATGTTGCATTTGATTCTTGCCGAGATACTTGTGCTTAATAAGGACTCTTTCATGCAGAGTACAGCTGTTATTTTATAGTCACAAATACAATATTATGACTTCACAATAGAGGGAAATAAGAAACAGATTAAACTCTTGCTTAAACACTTTATTTTTTCTAATAAACAGGCAGTAAAAATCTGCCTATGCTCCAAGGATCCCGTTCTGCTTTTATGTCAGTGGTAAAACCTCAGTGGGCTTAGCTGGAAACAGAATTGCACCTGAAAATCCCAGTGAAGACACAAGGATGAGGCGCCATTACAGTTAGGCACACTCTTGTAGCTCTGCCCTTAAGGAAGGAGAACAAAGGGAGGAACACACCCTTAACAGGAGCAGTTGGTTAGCATGTCAACAGGTAGTTTTCCTCTGACTATTAAAATTTCTCTTGCAGAAGTTTCTGTGTCTTCGCTCTACTTTTTGAAAAAAAGCTAGGAAACAAGCTGGCCCACTGAGATTCGGACCAGGCTCATAACGAAAATGTTTTCAGAGGTCAGAGAATTGTTCTGTTCTGTTACCTATCTTTGAAAGTTCTTGGAGTATGGAAGTCCTTCTTCCAGGAAATCTTTCTAGCTCAAGGTAGAAGTTATTTGCTAGGCTGTCAAAAATGTCTCATGCCACGTTTCTGCAGGGAGAAGTTTGTAAAAGGATTTCATTTTGAAAAGCTGTTGCCATTACTGCAAAGCTGAATATATCCAAACTGTATGAAAATTTGAACTCTGCTCATGTTTAACTTAGTTTAGATTTCATAAGAGAAGTGTTGGGCTCAGATAACAACCAAAATGAATAGGATAATGGGGATAAGCACTTTTTAAATATGTGCTATATCCCTGAAAGCATTTCACATGTAACATTGTGGCCTTCCTGTTCACTCTTCTTTGACAGAGAGAGATGATAAATTAACTGATGTGCATCTAAAGAGGGCAGCTTAGTTACATTTACAGCATCCTCCATGCTCAGTATGTCTGAAAACAAAAGTACGGTAGTGATTCTCAGATGCCCACAGCATTTGCAAGTCTGACTGAAACGCACGGAAAGCACAGGCACCTAAAATTTGTGAAAATGCACACCAGTCGGTTGTTTTAATTCTAGACTAAAAGAAAGAAGAGGTGGTTATTCAGTAGTATTAATTAAGCATGGCAGCATTAAAAGTGCTACAAAGAAGAACTCGGTAATGTGATGTGCACTGAACATTTTGGAAGGCCTTTTGTCTCTCCAGCAGTTCGTTTGCCACAGTATGTGACACATTACCCATTAAGACTATTCAAGAAACTCTCCATGTCCTTTGTGGAAATCAGACCAACAGTGCTCTGAAGTGTGTGTACCCTAATGCACACCCCACAGGGATCAAAGAAGGGACATTTGAGCCCTTGTGTGCTGCTGCAGGGCTAGTCTCTTTGCAATCACAGAGACGTGGCAGGATAGCTGACATGACTGGAGTGCTGCTGTGGACGGACCTGGACCAGGAAGAATGAGCCAGGACAGTGGGGAGCAGAATTGGTATTTTATGTGAGAGCTGCAGGGGTGTGTGGAGCTCTGCCTGGTCTGTAGTGCCCATGAGATGATGTAGTTCAGGATCTTAAGAGAGGGGAACAAGACAAATAGCAGGATCATGACCGTGGACTAGATGTTCTCTACAGCCTTCAAACCTTTGGGGACAAACTTTTTGGCGGTGCCTGTTGCGATGGGACAAAGGGTAATGATTTTAAACTAAACAGGGTAGATTCAGGCTAGATATAAGGAAGAAATTATTTATGATGAGGGTGGTAAAACACTGAACAGGTTGCCCAGAGAGGTGGTAGATGCCCCATCCCTGGAAACAGTCAAGGTCAGGTTGGACAGAGCTCTGAGCAACCTGATCAAGTTGAAGATGTCCCTACTCATTGCAGGGGGGGTTGGGCTAGGTGACCTTTAAAGGTCCCTTCCAACCCAAACTATATGATTCCAACCTCTGCCATTCTGTGATTCTTTGAAAAAGTCTGTAGGACAAACTGAGTTCTGGCTAACTGTTCATGCTGTCTGTTATTTAAAAATCAAGAATTTGAAATGCTAGGCAGATTGCTTAGCCAGAGTCCCATTTGTCCTGTAGCCTAGTCCCAAAAGATGCGGCACCAGTGCTTAGCTAGCTATATGCATACAGTCTCATCTTCCAGTTACTCTTAATGACTCTTAAGATCTTCAAGTCATTCTGTTTTGTATCATCGATTGTAAAATAAAAGCTTGAAAATGCTAAGGATCTCTGTAAATTCTGCACAACGTGTGCACAACACATAAAGAATATATAACGACTTGAGAGTTTAACTCAATAAATCAGATATCCCTTGTATTGTTAACTCATTCTCAAAGAGAGTCTAGCCAGTCCTAAATGTTACTAACTCTTGGAAGCCAGGGTAGTATAATTCTTATAACCTGCTGCAAAATTGTCCTTTAAAGTTTGTCTGCCAGATGATGTGTTACTCAGCTCGAATAAACCTAAGAGACTGATTCCACAAGCGTTACGAAGTATTGATTCATTTCCTTCAAGTGTCTCGTTAAAGAGTGGCTTGAGGAAAATGTAAAGTTTTGTCCTTAAATAAATATTGTATATAAATGGATCATGTCAGCAACACTCAGATTTCATGATTGCCTGGAGTGGGAACTGGATAATGAGGCTTGTCAGCTCCATTGGATTTGTAGCAGATATTTGTGTAGAGTAGTTTTGAGTGTTTCAGAAAAATATGTGAACATTCGAAAGGCTTGTGGACCAGTCTCAGTTATGCTCTGGGTCTGGTTAAACCAAATCAGCATAATTGTTCTTCAGAGGATCTTTTATTATGTGTTACACATTTCACTTTACAAATAAAAATTATTTCAGAAACGAAACAGAGCTTTCCATTAGGAGGAGTAGTCATAGAAATGGTTTATGGAGATTACAGTTGAGTTTGGTTCCCGTAATCCCTTTTTTCCTTGAGGAAAAAATAAAAACTATTTGCTTCCTCAGGTTTGATTTCACATTTTTTACTTTTGATTGACAGCAAAGCATGAAGGGGAAGACTTAAAAGTACCGTACATGCAGAAAGAGGGGGAAAAAAAAAAAAAAAAGGAGGGAGACTAAAACTGGAAATACGAAGTTTTTGTTTTTTTTTTTTTTTAAGGATAACATGGCAAGCTGTCCTCAAGAGATAAGCAAGTCATTACTTAAAGACTCCTAAGCAGATAAGATGCAAATGATCTGATGTGGGAGACTGGGACAGGCAGCTTTTCATAGCTAAAATCACAAAACCTGGAACACACAAGCCTTGTCAACAGCCATCTGACTTCATCACCAGGTCCAACCCAGCCAAAGCACCTCTAATCAAATGAAACTGTAGGGTTATCTTGGAAATGTGATGCCAGCTGTGAATTGCTAGGCTCCTATGATAATCCAAAAATAAAGAAAAACTGTAGGTAGTTATCCTCTTAAAGATAAATCTATTTTTTTCCTTTCTGACTTGTTTTAAGCGATTTACCTCATCAGTTGTGTTAGCACACACACACACCCCTATTAGGAAGCAAATCTGAAGCTCTGTTAAAAAGATATGACTCCTGTTCAAAAGCAAAATCTTCTTCCAGTACTGTGAGTAGAATGCAGTGCTTTATACATGTTATTTCCTGTGTTTCTTCTTTGTGTTTTCTATACAGCACATCTAGCAAAACAGGGTAACTTGATGAAGTGACAGTTTTTAGAGGAATATTATAGCTGTGTACAAATATGTTAAAGATGTAAACTGGAGCTAGTAAAGCTAAACGGGGGCCTTGTCAAACAATTCATCAGTCAGTTCCCCTAAAGCATGTAAGAATGATGCATGTTCATGTGGAAGGCAGGGATATCTTTGTTCCTGGGGGATTTTTCCCCAACTCTGAAGTCAGTTAACCTCTTTTACTAGGAGGATCATACTGCTGTTGGTGCCAGAAACCACAAACGTCTGGGACCAGTATGTTAGAGATTATTTCTGCTGAATCAGCTCTCAATATAACAAATATATTAAACCACCAAGCCAAGCACAGGGATATTTCATAACACAATGGGAAGTGCACTGTGAAGTGTACGTTTGATTTAGAGAAAATCGGAGCCCCTGCCCAATGTTTACTGTTATGTTAAAAAACCCCACAAAACACACAAAAAAAAGCACCCCAGGTTTTTGTGACACCAGCAACAAATTACAGTACTGGTAATAGTACTCATAGACTTTTCCAAATCTTTGCCTATGCATAACATGATGATAAAATAGAACAAATACCATTATATGATTTCTAAGGCATCAAAAACATTATTTACCCAGCTATATTAAAAGTTAATTTAATTTAAAGGAATCATCAGAAATACATTATACATTAAATGAAAAAGTAAGTTGCCGTGCATGCCTTTTATTTGGTTAATGTCACTTACTATTGTTGTCATGTATCTGATCATTGTAATGCATCTCTGTTAGGTTTATTCAGTATCATCAGTGCATGCATATGCTGTGTCACTGGCCCCCAGACAGACTGAAGCCCATTCCGAGTTTATAATTAAGGCTACCAAATGCAAGTGTCAACAACTGAAACTTAATAAAGCCACAGAATAGTAAGCTTGATTCATATGCCACGACAGACGTCTTACTGTCCAAATCAAGCATATGTGGCTTCCTCAGCTGTACGCAAATTCTCAGTTACTTTGAACAGCGCTGTTCTCTTATTTTCTGTGATTCACCTTATCCAGTAAGTTCTGAGTTGATACCAGATTTTTTTCAAGATGGAACATATAGAATAAGTTATTTATAAACCACAGAGAGAAACAATATGTCTTAGAAAAGGAATTACCGTTAAAAACATCCATGGTTTTTATAGCTTCATTTTATCTCAAAGGCTGGTAATAGGCTGCCTTATAAAATAATTCTTTAAACCAAATAAACCCCAAATGTCCAGTCTTACTCTGGGATTGGACCCCCAACCTTAATGGTTTTTTCTTACTTTTAAACAGAACAGGTTGCACTTTTTTTTTTTTTTTGGCAATATTTGCTATTAAATTAGTTTTAAATTACTTTTTTTGCTAGCGCATTTTAAGGAACAGACCAGGACCAAAGAATGGGAGCATTTATTGGAGTTTGGAAGACTACTTTTGTTTGTGAGGATGATTGCTTGCTGACTTCAAGTAGACTTGTAATCAAGTTAATGGCACTGCCACAGGGCAGCACTGAGCAATGGACCTGCCTTCAGCGTGGTGCTTTCATGCTGAATGCTTCATTTTGCCCTCTGAAAACAAAGAAGATTCATGCATTAAGTACAGTAAGTAAATAAAGCCAAAAGAAAGGGAAAAAAAAAAAAAAGCCAGAGAGAAAGACAAAAATATACAGCATTCAATTGCTTGTGCTTCTGTTCAGGCCTACCAGGGTATTCCCACAACAATCAAGATTACTGCCGGTCCAGAGCTTGCTGGCCCTTTTCAAATTCAGCCGACCCTTCTGGGTCAGTGCTAGGGGCTGATTCTGTCCATGTGGGTCTTGGGTTGTAGGTATATGAAAGAAGTAACTGACTCCGCAGTCCAGTTGTCAAATGTAGCCCATTAACTTCAAATAAAAAAAAAAAAAGAAAATTGGACATGGGAAAAATCCAAATCTGCAGTCATAGGCGTAATTAAAACAGAAAAAAACAGCGGAGAAAAATGTTCCCAAGAGCATTCTTATCACAGTCAGTCAGTCATACTGCATGTCTTTTTTCTTAAAGAAGAGATTAACTTGTCACTTGTACCCAGCTCTATCTATGTAGGTGGGAGGGAATAATTCTGTGTTAAGACAGATGTGCTGTTATTATGACTTCACTGATGTTTATCATCTAACTACTACGACTACTGGAGCCATAAAAATAAATGGAGTAGCAGCAGGCACCATGGAAGAAGAGGCAGAGGAGAGATCTTCTAAGCCAAATTGTTGTGTTGAGGTTCTGTGTCTTCCGTATGGTATGAATAGCATTTGCATTCATGTGCGTTAGTGTAATGTTTTCTAAGAATACTTCAGGCAAAATACAGAAAGATTAAAAAATCTCAGTTAGTAGGTGACTATTCATTTGTGTTTGTATGTATAGGCAGTTAATACAGCTACTACAAAGCAGCACAATCAAGTCATTTTAGAGAATCTGGGGTGTTCATTTACAACAGAATATTTGCGTAGATACACAGAAGGAAAAAACTAAGTGCTTAAACTTTTGCTTAATGCACATCTGATCAGTGCCATCCTTTCACAACAGATAGTAAAAAAAATACTTTTAGCTGAGTGGACTTGATCCTTAGCTTAAGTGATTTTCTAAAACAGAATGAATTAGTCACTATATAATATTAGGACAAATGAGAGTCTAGGTTATTATGTCGTCTCAGAAAGACCACAGAAGGCTGAGAGACTTCCACCTTGTTTCTAAAGAAGAAAAAGGAAGGCTGCTATTAACTCTTGTGACTTAATATGTTGTTTTGACAATGTCATTATCCAGATTTATGGAGGTATCTTGCAGCCTCACTCAAGATCTAGTTCTCCTCAATCACTCCAAAGGCTCGAGGACTAGTGATTGCTGGAATCCTCCATGGATTACCCCTGATCCTCCAGGACATGAGAAGAATTCCAAATTAACTTCCAAATACATTTATGTAAACTGTGTATCCCACCCCAGAAAGAATAATCCACTACATTCACATATAAACAGAACCTTTAAATATGCAACAGATGTTCCATTTTTTTAAAACCTCTTGAATTCATTGACAGGCCTTTGGCTAAACTGATGAATTAATTTGTTCGGGGCGGATTTCATAAATCCTCTAATAATTCTTACCCTTACACATCTTGACTTGATTTCTGAGATCTATGGCATGTGTTTTAAATGTTTTAACCTTTACTACTTTAATCAGGTAACATTTATTTCAGGGCTGGATGATGATCGGTCATTGAAAGATATAGTTGAATAGGAAATAAAATCCAATTTGTCAGTTAAACAAACCACATTTGAAATAAGAAGAAATCAGTCTGTATTACTGGATCCCTGAAATGTTTAGCGGTTTTGATGTCACTCTCCCTTTCAAGAATATATAGTGCCGAATTGCTAAGTATTGCTGGATGTAGTGCTGGTTTGCAGAAGCCACAGTTACCATGCTTATGAACAACTGATTTCTTGGGGTAGTTTGAATGTAAGCCCTTACTTCTATATTTTTTTATAATTTTTTATCTATTTTTATAATTTTAAGCTATTTTTCTTTAATACTAAGAGGCTAGGTACCATTTAAACAGTAATGAAATCAGTCTGAAAAACAAGTTTCATCTAAACTGTTTGCTTTGGAGAGGTCTTTAACTATGTTAATGCCTCTGATGTAATGTGATAAATGCTATAAAATAATCTAAGGGGCTTTTACTGCCAGATGTGTTTGATAGAGTGCAATAAAATGTGCAGGTAAAACTGCATTAGAAAGATTTTGTCTTCCATTGCTAGACAACTGGCATGCCAGCCACCCACTCAATAAACTTTCATATACTTCCTTATTCTAATGGGACAGTCAGAGGTCCAGAAGTCTACAGTCTCTAAGATATAATAACAATATATTAAATTTATAATATGTTTATTTCAGATAAAAACCATAAACAGAGCAAGTGACCATGTTTTGCCTCTTCCATGATGCCTACTCATAGATCTAGGTTTAGCTAGATTTAGAAGAGCCTGAGTACGCGTGTATGAATCCATAGAATTATGAGTGTTACAATCTAATCAGATGCTGACATCCATTCTATCCTGTCTGATGCTTTCTTGCCCTGGTGCATTTCTAAATGAACTCTGCTACATCAAGCAAAATGATGGACTCGTGGAAGAACTGCAGGATGAGACAGTACATAACAAAACCAGACCTGCCCAGCTGGATTCAGCCTTCAGAAATAAACTGAATTTGAGTTAAAATCCATCTATGTAGTTCCCATTTATTTGAAAGAGGTCAGCAATTAAGGTTTCTTAATCTGGGCCAATTATGTATATAATGCTTCTTATATCTTTCATGTGAAAATGCTGTTCATGAAGTGGAACTACATTTCATGACTGAAAAAATAGTTGAAAAAATAATATTCTGTTTACTGTCGTGGATTTTTTTAATTTTTCAACCTATTCTGGAAGCAGAAGACTTAACAAAACATATTTTTTTCCCTTGATACGGTCACCAAGTTCTTTCTTGCCCGTTCATTCATAGGCCACAATGCTATCAGCTACCAGCTGACTAGCATAAGCGAAGCCAAATGTGTTTTAACTGCCTCCTATCTGCCTTTCCGTTGACAATGTGTCCTGGTTTGAGGTAAAGCAGAACCGATTTTTCTGGTCAGTAATTTTACAGTGAAGCCAAGCCTCTTCTAACTAACTGAACTCTCTGAAATTAACAGCATATTGTGGAGGTATTGTTCATTCTCAGAGTGATAAGACCTGATTATTTGTAATTTATGAAAAAGCATGGTATGCAGAGATCTGGCTCTTGCTTATACTTATTGCTATAACGACCAAGGCCAGACAACTTTGTTATTTGCCCCGTTGGAGGGTCAGAAGTGGAAAAGCGTAGAGGGGTCCCACCTACAGGGAGGGGCGGACAGGACAGGTGACCCAAACCTGACCCACAGTGTATTCCATCCCATCTGCGTCATGCTCAGTGTAAAAGCTGAGGGATCAAAGGGTCAGCCCTCGTTCTTCAATGGCCAGCATCCGAGGAGGACTCTGTTCATCTGCCTTTGATCTCAATCCATGCATTCCTGGATCCAGATCTGGAATCTAGTTCCTGTCTGTCATTGAGTCTAGTCTGAGACTTTCCCAGTGCCTGCCAGTGACATGATAGTCATCCTGGGAGGTTGATACGGTTTTGTATATATTGTATATACTTCATGATTTTATCTTTTTTAATTATTTTATTAATTTATTAATATTTTTGTTAAAGTAGTTTAGGTTTTTTCCAAAACTCCTAAGTCTCTTTTTCTCTCTCTCTCCTCCCCTCAGAGAGAAAGGTGAGGGCAGATCATCTGTCATTCATTTCAGTGGCCAGTCCAGCCAAACCACAACACAATGACACTCTCATTGACCTCTTTACCCAGATGACAAATTTCATTAAATTTTAGAAATGTAATTATAACAGAGATTTTTAAAACTTGACCAGACAAAGTTCTGAGCAGCACATTCTAACTTGAAATTAGGCCTTCTTTCAGCAAGAGGTTGGATGTATGACCACCCAAACGCCCTTCCAACTAGCTTTGACAAAGATTACATGATTCTGCCACCCTTCTGTTGAAACTGCCCTGAAGACATGGAGATTATTAGAGGGGAAGAGCAGATGACACAATCACATGTGTTTTGCAAAGTCGTATAGAAGATTACAATATGTATGGCGCAATATAAAAGAAAAGATCCAAAGTACAGAGTGCGTATAGCTGACTATTAGTTCATCCTGTGAACCACCGTGCAGCTTGCACTGGAAGAACCAGAACTCATTGTTATCAGAGGTCCTTTAAAGGTATGATCTGGAGAAGTCAGTCACAATCTCCTAGTGTATAATTTGTATCATACGTCATATTTGGCACGCTGTTCCTACTTCATAAATGATGAGGAATGATTATTCATGAGAAATGAGCTGCTTTAATCTTACTCACTAGAGGGTAGATTCCTAAAGGGTAAATCTCGGTTACAGTATTCTCAGGGATCAGGATCGATGGTAAAGTGCTGTCCCCATTGCAATAAGATGGCAAACAGATCTTGTGCGTTTGAGCTGCTCACCATAAACAAACCAAGCCACTGCGAAAAAAAGCCTACAGGAATTTTCAAATTGTTGTTGGACACCGTAGCTTACAAATGTTAAAAAAAATTCAGTATGTTATGAAAACAACTGTGTGATTACCCAATTCTCCACTTTGTTATATTACCAGCTTTGGAAAGTACTAGTGCAAAATAGGTGACAGGATAAACCTATGCCTGAAAACCAAATATACCATAAACTGCATGAAGTTGTTGTTAATTAATTTGCTTCAAGTACTTTAGTTAATAGTAACAATACCTTCTGTCACAGCATCTCTGGTACCTAATCAGTAACATATTGCAGCATATACTGAGAGCGGCAAAGTATTTCACAGCTAAGTAATCAAATATGAGGCGGTTGACTGAAAACTTGCTCCAGAGAAGAAAGCATTCTTACAGTAGCTAGGAATAAAATATCCTTTGATTCTTAGTTTCTGCTAAGTTTCTGCTAGGATTCTGCTTAGATTCTGCTAAGTTTCTGCTAAGATTCTGCTTAGATTCTGCTAAGTTTCCGCTAATTTACACTGCTAAACTCAAATTCTAAGATCAGATTTCACCAGTATGTTGTTTTCTACTAAAAATTTGAGGTTGATACCAAAGTCAAAGGACCACAAACTCAGCTGCAAACTGAGCTGCAGAAATACATCATATACAAACCTACAGTGAAACAGCATCATTCATGCCAAGAAAATAATCTTATATAAACACAGAAGTCATTCTCCTAGATCAACTGAAGTGGGTGTGGCCATTTCTGTAACATATCCAGAAAAGACTCTATTGCTCAGTGACTGACTGCACTCTGTTTTGGAATGAACATGCCTCTAAGATAAGAAAACAGAGTACTGTTGTACTAAGTTTATATCTCATTTTCAATGAAAAGATATCACTAAAACTAGCCAATGTCATTTGACAGTTTTATTTGCCAAAACCAGCTAGTCTATACTGAAAACTTCTAGTAGTGTAATCTGTAGTAGTTTGATCTGTAACAATGTATTTTGACTAAGAAATTACTGAATTAATTTGTTTAGGTAAATAGGATAAGTTATTCCCAAAAAATGTACTCTTTTGCCAGTGTGGGTTGTATTTAAATTTGAAGAGTACCCAAGTGTAGCTGTATTACAGTAATTGTGCTGGGAAATGCATTCTTCAAGGTGTCCCCTGTGGCCTAGCTTTAAATTAGCTAATCTGGATATCAACTAGCCGTTCAGTCATGTCAGAAAAAACATCAGCAAGGGTGGGCTTCTGTATTTTTTCCAATAGGCTTTGCAGCCTGCATTGTCCTCTGTCTTGTTGAAACGATACTGCACCCAAGCAAGCCAGTTTAAAGGTAGCTTAGATTATTCAATATCCAGTCACAGGTGAAGCTCTTCGATCAGTATGCTCATACATACCTAGTTTATTGATATTGCTGAGTATTTACTTTCAGTTACATCATAGCTGTGGCCTCATAGAGTGAGTGAAGGCCCAGGTATTTAGACAGGGAGAAAAGACTTGTCAGTGTGCCTAGTTCCTACAGAACTCATATTTTTCACTGAGAAAAAAACAACACATTTATTCTAATTGAACAATCACAACCGGCTGCCACTTTAAAACATTGCCTTAACATCGGAGTTGAAAAAATAAAAAGCTTATGGCACAGGGACTAAACCTTGAAAAGTGTTCCAGTGACATCCCAATCCTGTGTTTTATAAAAAGGCTTTTTTAAACTTTTGATTATTATAAAACAGTTCGGTTAACTGGGTTGGAAACATAGATTATGATCCCACTTTTATTCCTTTCTTGCCTTGCCTTTTGCCTGTTTTCCTTCTGACTTCAGATAGGATTCCTAGGAGCAGAGGGAAGCTAGAATTAGAGACTGATACGGTTTTGTATAAGGTACAAGAAATTCCAGAGCTAAGAGACATATCCATATGTATGTTTGCTGTCTCACAAAATTATTTATGTCCAAGCTTCCTACAGATGGAGCTATAATGCAGTTTGTAAGGGCCTGTTTTCTTTCACAGCAGATAAAGGGGTGGCATCTCCACAGATGGACTTCTTGTTCAGATGCCTTATATTGCATTGACAATTTACTTCTGTTTTATTGGAGCAAGGTTATTCAGAAAAGGTTATTTTAAAAGGTACAGCTTCTGCTAGGTTGAGTTTTATGCAGAAAAGTGGCTTTTGAGTTTACTGAGCTTCATTTTCTTCCTATTTAATAATACTGCATTTATCTTACTACTTCCATCCTTTCTTCAATATGTCAGTTAATACAGAAGGAGAAAAAACCCGAAGAACATATTTGCAGAAAACAGAGGCACAGGCTCAGTGTTATTGTTGTAGCATTCTACTCTTGTTGCAGGCCTTCTGCCATTTTGCCTTTTCTGTTATCTGCCTATATAGTAGGCTTTTGGGACCAAAGCCGTTTTCTCTGCATGTGGAGTAACATCAATACTATTCTAAAGATTTTGCTTTAGAAAAAGGACAAATGGCTGCAATTTTATTTTTCTTGGTATCCTGCAGAAGATTAAAGAGACATCTTAAATTGTGTCTTTTGGACTCCTCTGACTTTTTCTCCCTAAATATTCGTACTTTCTGGTCTTCTGTTGTGCCACTTACCCAGGAGACGGCGAGTAAGGAGGTGCCTGGGCTGGCACCATGGACAGAGGCCCCCAGTGAAGAGGCTGGAGCTGTAGACCATCTATTCCTGACAAGTCTCACTCCTGTGTAACTAAAAGATTTAAATTATTTAATTAGGTTAACTAAATTCGCTGCATTGGTAGATTTTGAGGATGTGTAACTCTTCCTTCAAAACTGGACAAAACCAACACTTCCTCTTCTATGACCTAGCTGTAGATTGAGGGAGTTTCAAATTGACAACTGGTAGTTGAAAGATTCTGCAGTCATATTCCCTACCATATAATAATCTGAGAATAATAGTAAACACCATTGTGAACTGATAGTCGAATCTTGTAGCATGACAATGGCAGACTTTGCTTTTTCAAAGTGGTCCTCTGCCCTCCAAAATACATTTTCAGCTCCCTGCAATGTTCTCCATTGCTACATCTAAAAAATACATACAGCTCTGGCCCCAGGAAGCCACAATCCAGACACACTCCCTGTGGCATGTGGGTGCTTCCATTTTTATTTCCCTTTTGCTGTCCCCAAAGGACACTACGATTCAAACACACCTTCTGGAATTTCACCACTGCACTATAATTAGCCATTCTCAGTGACCTGGAAAAAAGATAATAAGGGGTGTGGGGGGTGTGTATCCTAAAATCATTGTTATAATCCATTTCATGTTCTACAGTTGTCACACGCTTTTGGCTGTAGACCCCTTGCTTATTGACTGGGACTTCTTAGTCACAAACGGCCGTGCATCAGCCGCACCTGCAAGACCTGTGCAAGTGGGTTCTCCAGACTACCTAAACATGAGGTGCTCCCTCAACCCTGAGACAAAGCACTGCATCCTAACATAGTGCCACTCATCAAAGCTTTCTGTGTCCTTTTTATTAGTGTTGGCTTCCATAAGATTATATTTTTTTCATCATATGGAAAATACAAGTAAAAAATCTTGTGCCAGGGGCTCCAGGAGTCCATTTTGGGTGACTGCTAGTTTTGCCTAAAACCTAGGGTTGAGCAGAGATTCAGGAATGGAGAAGAGATTCTTGCTGGTCAAGAATAGAGGCACAGGGCCTGAAGAATAGCAGGGAGAATCACTTC
Organism: Chionis minor; assembly: GCA_013398295.1. Taxonomy (NCBI): domain Eukaryota; kingdom Metazoa; phylum Chordata; class Aves; order Charadriiformes; family Chionidae; genus Chionis; species Chionis minor. The sequence continues at coordinate 1,121,067 of VZSF01008153.1, read as the reverse complement.
TAGCTGAATTTATGATCCACAGTGGTGGTAATATTAGGCTGCAGTCCCTGCATTATGTTTTATGGTAGATGCTTTTGTCTTACTGCAGAAGATGATCTATTTGTGGCCAACTTCTATTCATCTGGCATTCTCGAAACAATGTAAATGCTCTTTGTGAGGTAAGGTAGGCCTCAAAAGTGCCCTCTGTGACTAAAAGTAACAAAAATGCTTCTCAGTGGAGCTTATATGAACTAATTTGGCATATGGGCCTTTTAGTCTTGTGCTCATAGAGCTAAATAGAATAACACTTGGAAGTATTATGGAAAGTGGAAATTATTTTCTATGGAAAACAAACCCTTCAAGATGTGAATCACAAAAGATTGAACTTATGAATCAGTAGTAGTCCTTGATTGAGAGATATAATTGGTAATTATAGCTTTGTATAATGATGAATTTGAGAAATTTCAGGTGCTGAGAAGACAAAGCCTGTTTCATATATTCTATGCCACATATCATGAGTTAAGGCAGTTCTTCCTTTTGACCACATTCTAAAGATTGCACTTGCTGCCAGGATCAGTGAGCTGTGTCTGACATATATTATCAAAGTATGAACCAAAGATACTTTATGGTAAAAAAATTATGTACTTACTTCTTGAAAGGCAGCTTCTGTTGATAATGAGTCCTTTTCTATGTAAATGATACTAAAGTTTTATCCCCCAAGGACATGCTCCTAATGTAGAACTGAGGGCATTCTCAGAAAACAAAAATTGATGCTATCTCCCTGAACTGAAAGCTGCCCAGAAAAAAAGGTTTACAATTTCATTGAGATGTTGGCTTTAGAGTTCCTTGTATTTTGTTTAAGAAATACTTTTTTGTATGTTACAGAAGTGCCTGAATATGAGGAAGGAAACACTCTGCCCTTCCTTTTCCTTGCTGCCTCGGGCACTGTTACTTCTGATTTCAGAGTTGTATCTTTCAAGTTCATAGGAAGGTCACACAGCCATAATCTTGTGAGGGCTAGTGAATCAGGCTTAGTGGTGAGACAGCCCTGTCTTGACATTGGACTACGTAGTGGACAGTTTATTCCTGAATACCTGTAGAAAACACATTCAAGACTGCAAGCTCCTACAACAGTTAGAGGCAGGCTATACAAAGGGAGAATGCTAAACTGGGAAATAGAAGAGTTGAAACACACGGAGCACGTTGTGTGCAGATTCTGTCTACTACTCCTTCTCTTGCTTTGGTTGGAGAAAAAGGCGGCAGCCTTTACCAGGGTCCTGGTACTGCTGTGTGATTCTCTTATGGGTGCTACCTGTAACGTTTATACTGTGTATAAACTATCTGGAAGGTTGAGTGCTGTGAAAAAGTAGACTGCCACAAAACTGAGCTAGCTGTCAGAAGAGGGAGAAGGATCTGCTGTGATAGATTCAGACCCAAGGATTAATCATTTCCCCTCCTTGCTGGCATCTCTAAAACATAGCACATCTGTGGTCGCTACAATTTACTGAAGCATTTTCTGGTGCTTTAACTAGAGAGAACTAATATGCTGTCTATTGTCATTTATCCAGTTTACCACAGTGTGACTATTACCTTTTGCAATGCTAACCTCTCTAGTCTTTTGTGTGTTAGCTTGCATTTTGTTCCTTAAACTATTTTGATCTCACACCTTAGCTCTATGCATACCAGTCCTCGTACAGAGGGCTTGAAGCTGCTCTGCGCTTTTAAAATATGAAATTAAAAACAGCCTGAGAAGATCTGATAATTATTAAACATTTGGTGTCAGCATTGTTCAAGTTCTTCATGGCTTCCTCAGTAGCGGAGGTGGATTCTTATCTAAAGTTTGTTGGAAGTTGTGGGGCCAGTTCCGACTGATTTCAGTTAGGTGTGTTTCATTAGAAATCTTATCAGGCCCTAGAAGTAAACTTTATACATACTGTTAGAATCCCTATGGCTATACACGTTTATAAAGATGTGCATTCAAGTGTTACAGATAAAGATTTGTTTTCAGATTAGAAACTTAAGACACACAGACTATTTCTGCATCAAATAACTCATCTTTCATACTGTGTGCCACATGGCCTCCAGAAGAATCCAGCTCAGCAGCCGAAAGAAATCACTCTACACTTGCTTGATATTTAACACTAACATCTGGGAGGGCAACCTAGGTGTCAAGTGAGAGGAAATGGCAACACCCCATTTAGCTAGAGTGCACCATCCAATTTTCTCTCTCTTTTCTGCTTCTTGTCAAGCAAGCTCTCAATTTTGGTTTGAAATGTCTACTCCTTTTCCCTAATAAACAACTCCCACTTGGAAGGTGGAGTGCTAAAGCACATGCCTAGGCTCAAGAAGAAAGCCTTCCTATCCTCGGTGAGTTAACATGGAGAGCATCCAAGAACAGGAAGATAAGGAGAAAAGGCTTGAAAGCGATCCTCTAGTGGATCCATGCCACAATATTTTTGTCAAAGATACTATATGATAAACCAACCATGAAAATGTGTGGAAGGGAAAAGTGGGAGCAAAACCCAAAAGCTTTATCTGGAACAGAAGGTACATGAAAGATGTAGAGATCACTCAGACATGAATGTTCTTCCATCTTAATTTCCTTCTACTCTGATATAGAAATAAAAGGATAATCTTTTATATTAACCATATTTTAAACCAAAGAGGAGAGGAGGGAAGATTAATAATGGCATAATTCAAGTCTGTTTTCCTTTTTTTTTTCTTTCTTTGGATAAAAGTCCTGCCTTTGGCACAGGCATAATTTCCATTTCAGCGTATTTGTCTGATATTTGCTATTCCTGCCTGCTTCTTCAGGGGGAACTTGCACATTTAAAATGTTTTCTGATTTCAGACTGTTTCCACAAACTTCAGTGTCTTTTAGCATAACAACTGAACACGTGCTGTCTGTCTCTGAAATATAGTCTCTTCTCATGTGGATATGGGAGTATTAAGTCTAGGAAAGAAAAGGGCATGAATCATTCTGTTATTATATCCAGTTGTAGGATAATCCTGTCACATATGGGCTGCAAAAGTAGCATTGTTAGCCACAGAAAGCATGGAAGGCTGCAGGCAGGATCTGCTTCCAGGAGGGGTGAATAAGTAAGAAAAGGACAGCGTAAACCTGGGTTATTTTGATGTGCTAGTTTTCAGGCCCTCTCTTGGGAACGCAGACTAGAAGCAGATGTAAATTTCTCCTGAGAAACCCATTCAGTACACTGCATGAACACCAGATCACAGAAAGCAAAAGGCTTCATACATATGTCTTTCCTCAACTGTGCTTAGAAATTCCTTGCTATAACCAAGTGTCTAGGTTAGGAAGTCCGTATGGTATCCAGATAATTAAATTGAATAAAATATTCAGTAAGTGTCAGATAATTAGTTACTCTTGGCTGGATTTTGATCAGAAGGCCACAGCAGCCATGCCAACTATTGCAAAAAAAAGAGAGAAGATAATAAATTCTTTAATTATCATGAGTCATAATATACTGGTTTAGTCTCATTTGAAAAGTGGTGTCTGCAATGCCACAATATTTGCAATGTATAGGCAGGATGTTGTAAATATGAATTGCACTAGGGCATTGCACTCTAAGTATTGGTGAGGAACTGTTTTGGTCTGTACAAAATCATTCTTTGGCTAAGAATATCCCAAACCCTTCACTCACTGTAGAAGTTTGTTTTTATTTTATTTTTTTCTATATAGATTCACAACACGCTCAAAAAGAAGCTGTTCTGTTACTATGGCTGAGTAACTTTATGATACATTATGATTCACAATTACATCACATATAGGAAGCAGCCAACCAACACTGGAGGGCCATTACTTAAAACTCTGGCTGTGTTCTTTTATTTGAAAGATGTGTGTGTCATGTGGAAGTAGGATGGCTTGGCAAAAATGTTTAATAGTAATGTTCCTGGCTTCTCAGAACTTGTTCTTACAATTGCAATACTTCCTGCTACTGTACCTGTCATCACAGGGTTGTCCACCAATAGGAACAAGCATATGAGGCATTCAACTGCATTTCAGAGTCAACAGTGACATAATCCTGTGATCCACAGTGGAGCTGGCACAACCAATATATAGTAATTCTTTCAGTAAGCAGCAAAATAAACAAACAAAAAGTTTTATGTAATGGAGATTTTTTTTTGGCAACATGCATAGTAAGTGGGATATGTAAGGTACCGACAGCCTGAAGCACTGTTTTACACAATAAACATTGATAGTAAAACTTGAGCTGTTAGGGCAAATCAGCACATTGGTGCCTACAAATGCCAGTATAGGTGGATCTTACTGTGGTTATGGAGTTGTTGCTATGTATGGAGTTCTGTGCTGCCAGAGTTTTGATGCAGAGTTGGAGCTTCACAGACCATCTTTATGTGTTAGGTCTAATTTATGGTAGGATTGGAACAGCAAACAATCACAGCATCAGAAAATCTTACCAGGTTGTTGCCTTTGTACACCTACCCTGTGAACCCATACTTTTACTTATTAGAGCTTTCATGTCTATCTTAGCTAACACCAGGATGAAAGCTGTTTGGTCTAATTACTGCCACATGTCTTTGTAATTTCCTTGGTACAATGAAGTATTTGGAATGCTTATTCCTCCATCCTTTCTTGCACATTCCTGCAGTATGTTTGTATATATGGTACAAATTCAATCTATACACTTAAGATGCTTCTTGAAGTGATTTGCATCAAAATCTTCAGTGTGAACTACGCATAATGATGTGGTCTTCATTTTTACATCTCTTAGAAACATCTTTTTCTTTTAGAAAAAATACATCCCATCCTAATTTTTCTTGAATTAGGCATTCCAAGGTTCAGACAACTCTAGTGATATTTATCACCTTATAAGAAATACATGGCAAGCCCCAAGAGGCCTTAATTAGCTCTGAAGTGGCTAAGACCGATATTAAACTTCTTGGAGGAGTCAAAGGGAAAAGCCTAGCACTATTTGCGGGGGATTTTTGGGAGGGAGTTTTTTGGGTTTGGTTGGGTTTTTTTTTGCTTTGAGAATAGGAAGATGGCTTTTTTAATGTGTTACTGTGCGAGTAAGAGCACTGGCTGAGTGCCAGAAACTAAGGAAGATTGCTCCCTGTGGAAAGGTAGAGCTTGATAGGAGATGATTACTTATTTAGCTGCCAAAAACCAACTTAGGCTTGCCTGAACCTGGGAAGGATAGAAGCATTTGTAGAGTCTAGCAGTAGAGACAAGTCTAATGAAAGTCTGGGCCCAAAAGCGGTAAAAGAGTTTGGGGGTTTGTGCTTATTTTGGACTCAGAATATCCAAGAAGGGTCAGAGTTTTATAGAGCTCTCTGAGAGCTGCTCTGGAGGCCAAATGTATAAGCAGAAAGGTCAAGAAGGAAAAAAGAAGTACTCGCGGTGACCTGCCAAGAATGAGACATTTGTAGTCTTCTTCAGTGTCATTTTAGAGTGCTGTGCAAACCATCCCAGCTGCATGTGACTGACATTTAATGAGAAGGATCATCAGGATGATGATTTCTCTCTTTTCTCTATTCTTTTTCCTTATCTACATGGATCTGATAAACACAGAAAATATTTAAATCTGTGGGTATGGAAATATGCCACGAAACATTTGTCTGTGTTGTATACTGTGTAAACATCTATATGCTTAAATGCACATTCCCAAATTCATTATTCTTTAAAAACTATAGATTATATACTACCTAGATCATCCAACAAAATAGGCAAAATAGTCTTCTGTGACTATTCATACTAACATCTTTCCCATTTGTTACAAACCATACACTAGGAAAAAAAAGACTGCTTTTCAAAATTTTGCAGAAGTAAAATTCTCCATTGTTAACTGAATATACAGTAGAAACATTTATGCTTTATATTGACCAAGCATGGTGACTTGTCCTGCGCTTTCAAGATTCATTTTTTAAAGTGTTTACTCACTATTAAGCCTAGTGTTTCAGTATTATTCCTAGTGCCTAATACTGTAATAGATTGTCAATACAGTCCCCATCCTCATGTGAGATCTCCTGCCACTTTTAGTAGGAAACTGATGTCAATGACATTTTCACCTACTGGCAAATAATGTTACTGGACTGAATTTACTACCATTATCTTTCTTCTGTCATTCTCAAACTATGTTGTCAAATAAAATCCAAAAGGCATTGGAGAGGTTTTATTAGCAGTGGTGCAGTTTCCCTGGGGTGGGGGAGTAGACAATTGACCCTAATTGCTAACAACTGCCCAATGCTCCAGGCAGGGTATAAAAACTCCTTACCTCTCTACAGCAGAACTAAGGTTTCAGGAACAAAGGCTATTTGAAACAAGGCTGTACTTTCAAAAGTTATAAGATGTTGCTCTTTTAAGGAGCTGCAATTTGGTTCAGCTGACATACAAAAATGGCAGGCAAGTCAAGCTGAGTTGTGGAGTTGAAGTTGAAAATAAAGCCAAAAGCATATCTAAAAAATGTAAATGCATGAGTCATCAAATCTAAAAATAAGATACACATTGGGTGGTAATTCAGACTTCCAGCGTGATGTCTTATGATTGCTTTTACTGTTTACACAAAAATTAGTTGGCCATCCTGAACAAGTTTCAATATTGTTGGAAACATAAACATTTCCCAAGGAAAAATGTAAAAGATGTGCACTACAAAAATACTAAAAATTGGTAGGAAGCAGAGTTTACTATGTACTTTGTATGAAGCCTAGTGTGTTATTTAAACAGTAATGCAAATATAAATTATATTCTTTAATTACAGTTGAAGTTACATGTCCTTCTTCTGTGACTCATATTTACTTTATTTACTGAGTGGATCTGAAAGACAGAAGAAAGGAATGTAATAACATTCACTTATAATTACCCTGTATTCACGAGGTAAGTGATTTTAAAAGTTGAACCTTTAGTTGTAAGAAGTGTGGTCTAGATTTTTAACAGGGAGAGCATAAAACACTTTCTATTTTGTTTCTCTGCTCAGTGGTGATAAAATGGTAGTGAAATAAATATTCATGTAAGTCCATTAGAGAAAATATAAGCTATGTAGTACTGCCAGGAATTTTGTAAATAATTATATTCTCAACTCCCTAGCTGCAAATTCCGGAGAAGGTAACAGGAATAACATGAACAGAGACTAAATTATCGTCCAAGATTCAAGTAATTCCACTAGATACTGATCTAAATATATATTAACTCTCTCATGAGGTACTCAGGCCCTCTTTCATATCAATGAAGCATTCTTAATTCCAGATTAAATGCCCACAAAAAAATGATCCAGGAACGTCTCTCAGAAAAGCACATCTTAACTTCATTCAGTTTATCTGTCACCAAAGGGAGGCAATTATTCTGATCTACATTAGCACTGTGAAATTAAATCATTACCAGTTGAAGTCTTTTGGTCTCCCAAAGTGTTCTGAAGTCTTTTGACATGAGATATTATTGGACTATTAAAATCATGCGTAGTCATCTTCAGTTTATACAACCAAAATTTTAACCTGGAAATCAATACTCAACTTGCTTTCATTAATATCTAAGGTTTTCACACATTTCCAAACTACTGGACATGTTTTCCCCTGTTGCTGGTGAAGAAGGACTTATCATTGATGACAGCTCAAATTGCAAGGATTTAAATTAAATCTGACATTGCTTTCTGCTGTGGTGGGAGCTTTTTGTATCACAGACAATGTAAAGGTCACAGTAGGCTTTCTTTATTAGCAAAATCACCCCTTTTGTGTTAAACATTGTCCAGAGACTCCAAAAAGAGGAAGTCAAGGTTAGCCTCAATTCCATACAGAAGAAAATCTTAGACATGTTCAACAATCCCTAACATTGAACTTCTAATTTCTGTGATTCTATTTTGAAAAGATTTTCCACATTATGGAGTTTGATGGAGCTAAAATTATTTCATCAAATACTGATCACATCATGAAAACATTCAAGCGTAAGGTGAGAAATACAAAACTTTGATTAACTGAGGCCTGAATAAATATTACAGAATGGGGCCCTGTCTGTAACAGATAGATTTTTTTAATCACTTAATTTTTGCATGATACGAAACAGAAGTGGAAAGAAGGAACCTGTAGTAAGCACCCTGGAAACACAAAAGAAAGTGATTACAGAAATACACTTGAGACCATTCCAACTCCAGGTTTAACTGAAATCTTGCCTTTGTGCCCACCTTTCTATTAAGAACTTGTCCTTCTTGTACCCATGTATGCAGACAGGATTAAAATAATAAGGGCACATAATCTTATATTTGTGGCATGAAGTCTTGTTTCTAATGCCGAGGAATTTTCTTCTCCCCACCTTGTGATGTGTGAGGAAGTTGCAACTGCAGACTGCTGGTTCAATAGAAACAATATCAGTAGAGAGTTCTTGGTAGTCCAGGCTGCTGAGGGAGCAGCTGAAGGAGCAGATAGCATCGTCCAGAAGAGGGCATGACTAGGATGTCAAACAAAGGTGTTGACTTGGAGCCTACTGCCAGCAGAGCTCTCACGAAACAGCAGATACCCCTCCACAGTGACGAATTGCCCCCTCTGGCATAGGAGGGTTGGCTGATGTTAGGATGTGCAAATTACACCTCCCTGTGGCAGCTTGTCTAAATCTGAACCTCTAATTGTAATGAAGTGATGAACACATTCCCTTCATTTTTGTTTTGTTTTGGTGAATTCAGCTCTGATAAAGGTGACAGATTAATTGCACTGGGGAATTAAGTCATTGAAGCTGGTTGAGAAATGGTTCAAAAATATTTCATTAACAGGTTTTTTTTTCCTTGAATTATCTAAAAAGTGTTTCAGCTAGGTCTAAAAATCACAGTTTATAACAGCAGGAGGGTCTTTTCCTTCTACCTGCATCCAGATATCTGTACCACACCTTGAAATGTTATTTATGTAACACAGCTGGACGCAAGCCACGTGGTTTTGACTGCACTCCGTAGGACAGGCATCTCGAAAATATTTCAGAATGGCCATACAGATGTTCACATGGAAATCTCCCCTCCTGATGATTCCCAAGATTCTCCTACTCTTTCATAAACAAGCTAAAATTTTCAGAATGTTTCCAAAAGCAAATTGAAATGAATGGAGAATATATACCCACACCTGTGGGCCTTTACTTGAACCAACAGTTGTGAGTGGTGTGTGGCAGAAAACTCCTCTCTGAAGTCACTGGAAGTTTAAGTTGCTTTCCCTGAAGGCTTGAGAAGAGGAGAGTCCAGCAAGGATCTGGTGGCCTCCTGCAGCACCCTCTCCGGAACAAGAAGATGGTGTGCAGGCAGGGAGCTGCTTCCATTTTCTCAGCTATCCCAGAAGTGCCATCCCCCTCCACTTCTGAATGGGGAGGGGACATGGGGGATCATTAAAAGAAACTGCCATAACCTAATTGCTAGATTTTAATCTTTTGGGGGCTTCTCTGCTGCGTGAAGTAACCAGAGAAGGAGAGTAAGGACACGTAAGTGGATAAATCATGATTTAGAAGTTGTTGTGGAGTGTGTTCTGGTCTTCTAGTGTGACCCCACAGAGACTGCTGCTCATAGCAGAACACTTTAACCAGGAGAAACGTATTGGGATAAGCAGGGGAACATCGAGCAAATTGTACTAGAGCTGATAAACTGATAGTGGTTTATATGTGTCCGTTTTATTCCATGAATCTCATGTGAAGAGGCAGATTTGTGCAATGCGGTGGGGTTCTTTATCACACAAAATAATTGTTGCCACCAAGTTAATGTTTTGTATAATACGGAAATCTGGTTCAACAAACAGAGTTTAGGTAAGTGACAAAGGATCAAACCTTTTATGACCAAACATTTCTGCTAATGTGTATTTTCCATCTTATCTACTTTTTCTTTTTTTTAAGCAACTTGTTTTTATTGGACTATGAGTAGCAAATTCCTACAATTTTATAGGCATGTGACATTGCTGTCATTTCTTTTAGCAGAGGAAATGGTACATCTATTAGTAAAGAGACCAAAAGAACTCTCCCATGAGTCACCAAAAAGCATTTGCCAAAGCTAATTAAACTAATGCCAAATATGACAAGTCAGTTTAAGACCTGTAGCAATTTAGAGTACGCAGACTTTGCAGGAAAGGGGTAGAACATGGGGATGAAGGTAGTGGGAGGTTAAGGTATGGATGCAAAGTATCATTTTGCAGAAGAGGTAAAGCTCCCTTGTCTGATCTTTTTTCTCAATAATTCATCTACCTATGTTGAGCTAGCCCAACAGCCATTTTCAGAGCCTTTGTTTTCCATTTTTATCCATTTACCCTTAAATCGCAATTAATAGGAAAACTGTTCATTATGTTTGAACTCACATTTTATATTTCTCCAGGTATGAAGCTACAATTATTATTCTCAGATGAGAACTGTTTTAAAATAAAATTGAATTTATCCTTGTATGTAGCATTTGCTATGAGTTTCACTAAATTTCATGGGCCGACTTTGCGAATCTGCTAGGTGTGTTTTGATCTTGATTTTCTTAAGGAAGTTCAGAATGAAATACAGAGTTCTTTTCAGTATTAAACTAAAGAATACACCAAGAACAGCAGCGTAGGTTCCCATAGTAAAGACTGCAGAACTATTTTTTTCCCATTACACCTGTAAAACTGAAATATTACAGGCCCATGGTCTAATTTTAACTTCAGCAGGTCATTTGAACAATGCATCAAGAAAGCTGAAATATCAATAAAAATAAACCTGACTTCTGCAAGCAGTAGTGTATAATACTCAAGAAAATGGCTCCGTTTGAACTTAGTAAGTAGTCTACTTATTGTATGCTTACAGTTTCTGAAATGAGAAATCTTTTTCTGTTTGTATAGCAACTTATAGCAGTGCAAGTGAAAATATGTCTTTAAAAATAAAATCTGTGGAATAAAGCACACAGAAAAACTGCATAGAAAAAACAGGAAAATATGAGACATATTCAGATTTTACTCTATATTTCTGCTGCATGTTGCTAATGGAAATAGTATGCTACAATGGAGCATATGCAGTTGGATATTCACCCTAAATCATTCACTGCAGAAAGAACTGCATGGTTGGCAGTGCATGTCCAGGAGCAGCCAAATTTGACCCTGTGTGTCCTACTATTCCCAAAATCCTTCCGCATGTGCTTTTTAATCATAGCTTTTACATACATATACCAGAAATTTACCCCAAATGCTGCAGTGTTGCTGATGTTATTAAATACAAATGTAACTATTAAAATTAATCTATAAGAGTATTATAGCATTTTTTCATCTAGATGAGGCATTAGATTTATTTTCTGTTCTTAAAAGCATGATTGTCGGGTTGCAGTTTTTGGACTCTGATGCCTAGTGGAAGCAATGAGGAACAGAAGAAGAGATGGGTTATCTAGACGCATGACCAAGGCCCTAACACTTGAGTGTTTTTAGTTGACAAAAGACCCTCCAACAACTCCTGCTTCCATTATCTGCCACCCTAAGTCTTGTATCAAAAGGGCAATGAGAATTGAGCCCCTTATTTCATCTTACCTTGCATTTCTCTCCAGTGTCTGCCAAACTTTATGCTGACAGTGCTATGAGCTCTTTCCTTTCTCACTTTTCTGTGACAAAATGATTACTTTTAGTGATTTTTTTTTAATTTATTCAGAGTTAGTCCACCAGGCTAGCACTAACTAGCATCAGAAATCTCTTCACTAATAAATATTCTACTCCATTCCTGCCTTATTCTATTGACACTTTGGTGATTTATCAGTCTCCATCTTTGTTTCAGAATATCATTGTGTCCTCAGCCTTCCTGTTGATGTTCATGTATCTGCTAAATTAACTTCAGTGAGTCCAAACAATTATTATGAACTAGTTTCTTCTCCCTTTCCAACATAATTTAAAACCAGTGTTGCAGGTCTGGGAGTTTGTACGTTTCACTCAAAGGAGGATTTTATCATGTCCAAAAGTCTTTTTTAGAAAAAAATTTCCAAGCTCTCATCACCATTGCCATGAGCTGTTGATCAGATCTCAGCACTAATCGTGACAAATTTCTGGTACAATGTAGTTGGCAATTTCAGGTGTCTCTCCAGTACCCTGAAAAAATTCTCACTGAGATTTCCATGATGGCATAACTTCTCAGCATGATGCAGCTCTGTCCTGCAACAGATTTCCTGTTTATAAAAGTGACCATCTTCTGATAATTTAGGATATTTAGTGTTCTTAAATTAATATCTAATCCCATTATGTGGGAGGAAGTATGTCATACTACTTTAATTAACTAAATTGAAACATCTGTGGCTCAAAGCTCCCTGGCATGGACTCAATGATCAAGATCTCCTTAATCTTTTTGGTGGATCGTGATTATATTTCTCTGATAGGAACTCCCGGTCCTAATATCTTGTGCTTGGACTAGACCAGCTCTAAATTATGACATTCATTTAAAAATATACAGCTAGCTCAAAATATATAACCTTTTCAATGACATGGAAACTACTTAGAAACCTACAGTTATACTGCCGTAGACATAACTGTTCACATTATGTTTACTGCATGGAGGTTAGAAATTCTGTAATGTCTGAGCATTAGTTTCTGAAATTGTTCCTTCTTCTAACACCATAACTTGATGGTGCACTTGTTCTTCATCCTTTTGTTCCTTAGGGTATTCCAAGCTCAATGATTTTAGGAACATGGGATACAGATCATCTATTCCCTGAATTTCTACTGAAAGGTGTAATAAATGAGTTCAGTTTTTATAGCACTGGGAGTCCCCACCTTAAGGAAAAGATAATCCTGCCTACCGTGTTTTATTTTTTAAATGAGAAAAAACTATAGGGAAAGAAAATGAGAGAGACATAATTACAAGTTTTAAAGCCACAATATGAACTGATTCTCCATCTAATTGCAAATATAGTACTTTTTCATCAAGGACAAAGATAAAAATTTATGATAGTAACGGATAGAAAATTATTTCAATAAGGAAATGCAGTATTTTATGCAGAAATAAAAGAATTTATACTCTGAATGGAGGCTGAGATTAAATTTTACTCTTCACTGACATAGACAACTTTTGGGTTATGTTTTTCTTATAAATAGAAGAGGCCTCCAAGATTTCCTTAGAATTCTGTATAAGGTGTTGGTGTCAGGGTAACTTTAGAAGACTATCTTATCAATCACACCACATTTATAGCTTGTACAAAGTAAAAAGTCATAGCAGTCAGGCAAAGTCCCCAGTGACTGGAAAAAGGGAAACATACCCATTTTTATAAAGGATAAAAAGGAGGGCCCTGGGAACTATTGACCAGCCATCCTTACCTCCATACCCAGTAAGATAACACAGCAGATCCTCCTGGAATCAATGTCAAGGCCTATGGATGACAGGGAGGTGATGAGAGACAGGCAACATGGCTTCATAAAGGGAAAATCGTGCCTGACTGATACGGTGGCCTTCCAAGATGGAGTGACTGCATTGGGAGATAAGGGAAGAGCAACGGATATAATCTGTCTTGCTTTCTGTAAGGCATTTGACACAGTCCCACACAACATCTGGGTCACTAAATTGGAGAGATATGGGTTTGATGGATGGACTATTTTGTGGCTAAAGGAATTGTCTTAGCCACATTGAAAGAGTTGCAGTCAATGGCTCAACGTCCAAATGAAGATCAGTAACAAGTGGTGTCCCTCAGGGGTCTGTATTAATGACATAGACAGTGGAACTGAGTGCAGCATCAGCACATTTGTGGAGGACACCACACTGAGTGCTGCAGTTAATATGCTTGATGGAAGGGATGCCATCCAGAGGGACCTTCACAGGCTTGAGGGATGGGACAATGTGAGCTTCATGAAGTTCAACAAGGCCAAGTGCAAGGTCCTGCATCTGCCTTGGGGCAATCCAAAGTATCAATACAGACTGGAGGATGAATGGATTGAAAGCAGCCCTGTGGAGAATGACTTAGGGATGTTGGTAGATGAAAAATGACATATGAGCCAGAAATGCGCACTTGCAGCCCAGAAAGCCAACCATACCCTGGCCTGCATAAAAAGAAGCGTGGCCAGCAGGTCAAGGGAGGTGATTCTGCCCCTCTACTCTGCTCTCATGAGACACCACCTGGAGTACCGCAGCCAGTACTGAGGTGTCCAGTTCTGGGATCCCCAGCACAAGACATAGACCTGTTAGAGTGGGTCCAAAGGAGGGTCACAAAAATAGTCAGAGGGCTGTAACACCTCTGCTGTGAGGACAGTCTGAGAGAGCTGGGGTTGTTCACCCTGGAGAAGAGGAAGCTCTGTGGAGACCTTATTGAGGCTTTTCAATACATTAAGGAGACCTATAGGAAAGACGGAGGGTGACTTTTTACCAGGGCCTGTAGGGGCAGGCAATGGTTTTAAACTGAAAGAGGGTACATTTAGATAAGATGAAAGGAAGACATTCTTTACTGTGAGGGTGGTGAGACACTGGAACAGGTTTCCCGGGGAAATTGTGGATTCCCCTTCCCTGGAAATGTTCAAGGCCAGGTTGGATGGGGCTTTGAGAAACCTGGTCTAGTGAAAGATGTCCCTGCCCATGGCAGGGGGATTGGACTAGGTGATCTTTGAAGGTCCCTTCCAAGCGAAACCATTCTGTGTTTTTATAATTCTAAACAGAAGTATAGCATAATATAGCAAGCAATTTTACATGTTAAGGCCTCAGTTAAGAAATTAATGCATTCCTACTAACTTTACACAATATTAGGCAGATACTGATTGGCAATCGAAAAATCAGAGTAGTATTTGATATATGATGGCTTTTAGAGCAAGATTTTATGGGGAGGAAAGCAGTACCTTGTGGAAAGAAGGACAGCTAGATGACTTTGTAAATACATGATAAGCCTTTTAAATAGTTTTGGCAGAATCATAATTCTCTCAACACAAGATGTATAAAATAAGCACTCAGTATAAAATTAGGACTCCAGTCAGAGGAAAAGGAAGCAGTTCCTTTAAAGAGTGAGACACTTCTATTTGTAGTTCTTTGTTAGTCATAAATTAAGATGTACTGATAATATCTAGATAAAGCTGTTTATAGGGTTTATATATGTTAATACTTTGAGTGTATACTACTTGTTACAAAACATAAACACACATCGGTAAAGCCTAGCCTGTTATACCTGTAAAACCGGAGGACTTCACTAGTGTTATTTGTTACTGTATCATACAACTGAAAGTACAGTTTGGATCAATGTATTTTTCAAGAAAAAAGATTAAAATAATGACATCTGTGTTAGAAGCCATATAAGTTCATGTATCATCCCTTTCTCTTTCTTCCAAATGGAAGCCTAATAAATAAAATGCTATAAAAATTTGTAGAATTAAAAGAAAATGTTAAATTATGATAAAAAGTGGAGGCTATTTGCTTACTATCAGCTTCCAAAATAATCCCCAAAGAGCGTGTTAAAGTGAATTAAATCTCCAATGAATGCTTTTCTTTGTCATAACAAGAAAACAAAAAAATTACATAACACATACCAACTTTCAAAATAAGGTTATAATTTAGCAGAACAAAAACAAAGCTTTTGGTATTGTATTTGTTTATTTGCTTTGGCACTGGTGTAATTTTTTGATTGTGCTTCAAATTCTCGGTTTTGCCCATCTATATTTTTTGCTAGTTTAGTTGGGCTTGTGTAATAAGAAATCTCTTGAAAACAGGCTTCGGATAAAGTTGAATAACAAACATAACTGTCTGTCAAAAACAGGCTATCAGACAGATATCAATCTGATCTATTTGCACTCCAACAATATACACAAAAGAAATAAATATAGAAGTTGAGGGCTTTTTTGCACCAGTTTTCTCTATTCCAGCCCCATTTTAAGATTCTAAGTCCCCTATTATGAAAGAAACAATACTCAAAAGAGGTAGAAAAGGTGTAAGACTTCTACAACTGTGGTATTACTGTGTCCTGAAGAAGGACGTTGAATTCTACATCTTGTTCCATAAAGATTTTTTTAATTCACCAAATGAAAAGACTAGAGTTCATGAGCCCCTTGTAAATAGACCCTTTTGACTGGATAAGCTGAAGTTCTCCTTTAACTTTTTTACAGGTATGCTTACATGTTAAAGTTCTTGTGCTTTCTTTGGCAGGGGTAGTAAAGTGGTGTAGATTCATAAATGGAAAAGAGATGCTTACTGGAGTTTTCTTTGCAGTACTGTGGGACCAGAGAAATCAGCTATTCATCTAATGCCCTTGTTAAATTCTACAGTATATCATGATGAATCATCCTGACAAATCTCTGAAATCCTTAAAGTTGACCTTGTCTTTGTTGCTGTGATTATGGAGAGAGAATCTTTTATGCTGCAGGAGACGTCTAGCCTCCCCACTCCCCCCCAGGAAAAGCAAGTTCAAAGTACAGTCATGTAGGCTGTGTCACCCGCTAGAGAGGAGAAGCAAAAGCCATACCCACGTTCTTCTAAAAGCTTTTTTCCCTCCCAGAATCTTTTTGTTTTTAACAATAGTCAAACAAAATCTCAATTGAAAACAGAAGTCAGAAGCCTCCCTGCTTTGACCAGCCAGAGCAGGGAAGGGAAGAAAAGACACCCGTTCCCCACAGCTCCCCACCTCCTTTTTCTAATACAAGCATGGCTATAGAAGAGCCAGATTGCAGTCTTTTCCGTGCAACTTTTTTTTTTTTTCTTTGACATGATGCCAGGTGATAAGTTCTTGCATAATTAGAAGAAGCTCTGGCGGGGCAGAAATTACCAGTTTGGAAGAAGTGGAGATGCGGAACACCTAGGCTTTATTGGCTTGTGAGGGGTAAGCCGGGCTGGAGGTTACTGAGTTGTTTACTCAGGGAATATTTCATGTTCTGCCCCATTTGGTGGCACATTTTTGAGATAGCCCCTTGTGAGAGGTTTGAAAACCTACCATTGTGCTTGGATCCAAATAGTGCACTACAAGTGCGGGTCTGTAGGAAAGGAAGAAAAGTCTAGCTAATTCCAAAGCAACTGTAGTCACCAGGTGCTAGGAATTTCCCACCAGAGGTGAAAAAGGGGGTTGGACCATCAAAGCCAGGAGAAGATGCAGACATGTTCTGGAAGTCCAGGAACAGAATAAGTGAAAGCATGCAAAACACTCAGAACAGAGGAAGCATGTGGGTTGTACTGAAAGGTACTGGTGTTTCTAAAACTAAATATTTTGCACAGTAACCTGGCCATATATTGCTATAAAGTACCATGTTAATGTGCTGTTATGTTAGTGTTAGAATTTGCCAAGAAAATCTGTCTGTATGTTTCCTTACTTAGGAACCCAATAGGGTATATTTTCCAAGTGCCTTATTTTAGCAATGTAGTTGCAAAGACTTACCTGAGACTGGAAACGTGGCACCTGAAAATATTTTTCACTTCTACTGCAAGCTCAGAGCAGCATCATAAAAAACATCCGGTGAGCACGTTCAGAAGAAGAAGATACTGCTAAGGTCTTTAGAATACTTACTGAAATCTCTAATAGCTTATCTCTGTGCGTCTACCTGTAAACTTGAGGAGCAATGTACATACAGAAACAGGAACACAGGAGTGCAAAGGCAGAACCAAGATGTGCCAAAGAGCTGCGATTATTCAAGGAGAAGAGAATGCCAAACATTTTGAGTTAAGATTTTTTAATGCAACAGGCCAACAGGCTTCTTTAAATTCCATTGTGATGAAGAAATATTGAAATACAGCTGAATAACTTTAAATTAACTTTTAAATTTTTTTTGCTTGTAAGTTGCAGTGAGATGAATGTAAACGTATTCAGCTGAAGAAAAAACTTTGCTTATAGTAGTTCACAGCTTTCATTAGGTGATTAGCAGTAAGTCTTCTATAATCTTCAGTTCACAAAGAAATGCCTTTCTGCTTTTTGGTGGTGTTTGTGAGAGCAAACCTAATTTTGGCATCCTAAGATATTCTGTACCCTTATGTTTAATTGTACAGTCTGAGTATATTGCATTAACTTCCCTAAAAAGTAGCATGCAGTAGTTTAAATCCTAAACTTCAACCCAGAACCTAGAAGAAATACAGTATTTTGAGCCCAGTTTCAAAATCAAAATATAAAATCTGTACAGAAGGTACAAGTGAAAATACACTATGATATGAGCCTGTAGACCTGGAAGTTGACCTGGCATTCTGGAGAGGGATGGCACTATGCAGACCAACTTGAAAGTTTGCCTTCTTATGGAAGAGCAAACCAACCTTCCTGTTTCTAGCCCAGCGTGTCTGTCGTTGGTGTTTTGCACCTCAGATTTTACATACAAGCACCCCAGGAAAGCAAGTCTTTGAAAACCAAAGGAGTGTAATCTGAAGGACAAACAAAACAGGATTCATTCCCTTAATATTGAGTGTGCAGAAATGCAACAAAGCTCAAAGCAGAGATCACCAATTAAGATTAAAGAGGGCAATGACAGGCATTTGACATCACAGCCAGTGTCAAATGTATCAGGAAGCCTGCTTCCCATGAAACAGCGATGCTGAGACAACTGATGACAAAAATTATTTTTCTCCTCAAATTATGATGTTGTGAAGTGTTGACCTGAATTGGGAGACTCCTCTTTGTTCTGCAGTGGGATGGAAACATTGAAAATGTATTTACAACTGAACTGCGGCTCATTATACAGTGACCCTGTACAGAGACCTTTTGTTTAGCAGCAGAGACAAAGTGAGCGTGCCAGCCAGGGAGTATAACTGCCTGCTTCTTCTGTCTGTGCATGAAAGGCTATTGAGGCTCCGTTGGCTACAGCCAAGACACAGCCACAGCTGAAACCGGGTGGAATGCCATGGATGTGAGCGCACATCCTGCGCAGGAGTCTGCTGGGCTCAGACACGCTATGCGCAACGTATTCCTGAGGTCATGCTAACATAAAGACCCTCATGAAACATTTATTTCAAAATGCTCCTTCTGTCTTGTCCTGTGTCCCCTTTTCCCTTCCCCTGTCCCAACTTTTGGGGCCATCGGGAAGCACAGGGCAGAGGAACTGCAGTGAGTACAGTACCTGGCTTGTACTCTCAAACACAGGAACACTTCTTAAAAGATCAGTTCTCTTCAATATCTTACAGCGTAACAGATAGTAGACCTTCCCTCTGTTTTTCCAAAAGGTGACCTTTTGGGAGAGGGGAAGTTCTTATTACCAGATCCTCAATGCGTGATTTTACATTTTTCTACTGTTGAGTTCTTCCCAGGGCTCATGCAACACCAAAAGCTTTTACCTTTACACCTATTAGTGATCTTGTAATAAATTTTAAAAAATATTGAAATTATTCTTGGAATGGATTTCCAGAAAAAATTCTGTTGCACTGCATGGCTTTATTTTAGCCAAGTACTTCCCCTTTCATCATAACTCATTGTATTCTCCTGTTTAGTTAGTGTTTTCCACCTCTTATATTTCTCATGTTAATCAGATACCATTTAATTGCCGATACACCATCACACCAAATATCTTACTGAATCTGGATGAATTATATCTACCATCTTTTGTACTTAAGAAATAATGGATTTCTCATTAAAAGACAAGTTAACGTGGCATGGCCTAAAATCTCCTTAAGTATAAACTAATGCTAGCTAAGCTAGACACTTCTAAATACAAATAACTGGCTCTGCTTGCTGGTTTTCAAAGTCTGGTTCTGCAAGTGCTTATGTACAGATGAACTGCAAAAGTGGTCTCACAGATAACAGGGCTGCTCTTGGCAGGAATATTTTTGGTGAAAGTTAAGGACATGTGTAAATTCTTGCCAGTGTCAGGACCAAAATCAAATTTCAGCCTGACAATGAAAAAAAAAAAAAAAGTAAAAGTAAATATAAATAACTGCTAAAATGAACAGAGATGGATCTGTTTAAAGTGCAAGTAGGAACAGAAGAGCCCTGTAGAATAATTCTAAGGCGTTAAAAGTGTGACAGACATAAGTTTGGCTCAGGGTCTCTAGGTCTTTAACATCTAGGTTTTGGTGTATAGAGTGCTGAAGGGGGTGCTTAGTATGGCCCCTCTCCTATCACCTGCCCCTAAAAGCTGAACCAGAATGCTTGCTTTCATTTGGAATTCCTATGTGTTCGATGAACCTAGCTCACCTCTGCCCATATTTGGCCCCACTCTAGGTTCTGTTTCCATCAATTGCCCAAACTGAAGACTGCATAGAGTTAAATTTGCAATCTGTAAAAGAAAACAGTGCTCTTTGCTAATGAGGATCAGGCAATTCTAGCATACAAGTATTTCCAACTTTTTCCTAAAGAAATGGGTTTCAGAGGGATACATTAGTAATTTCAAGAATTAATCAAGTTTAAAAACAATTTTATAGAGTTCTTTGCAATAAAAATTATTTTTGCCTATCATAAATTATCAGAATTATAATATGAATGTAGCCCTGTTGTTAAATGATGGTTAGTTTTTTACTGACAGCATTGTCCTAACTGCTCAGGGGTATTAAGCCAGGTCATTAGCATGGAGGCATTGATCTTCCCTATGCAGAAATGACACAAATCACCTAGAAGTGTAAGACGTGCCTCCAGAAGGTGCTTTTGAAGGGCTGGAAGCTGGAACTTTTTTCTGGTCCCTGCCTGGAGAATTCACTTAAGTACACAGTTAGCCAGTGGTTATGACAAGCCTTCTGAGTACCCTGCTGTACTACAGAGTTGTTTCCCATGACTGATTTTTCTTGTCTTTTAGCAACATCTGACATCCATTTAAATAAAGTAAGCCAATTTCCTATGCCATTTATGCAGAAATCACAGCAAGAAATATAACCTTTTGCTGAATTTGCTCCTGACTCCTCAGAAATTAACTGCAGTAAAAGTTGGGTCTTACCAAATGAGACAATTACTTCATCGTTTTTGCCGCTAGTGCTGCTACAAGCATATTTCAAGAGAACTTCTTGTGGGCTTTAACAAACTGTTTTATGGGC
This sequence comes from Chionis minor, assembly GCA_013398295.1. Lineage (NCBI taxonomy): Eukaryota > Metazoa > Chordata > Aves > Charadriiformes > Chionidae > Chionis > Chionis minor. The sequence continues at coordinate 1,100,285 of VZSF01008153.1, read as the reverse complement.
GTAAGATTTATGAAGGAAGGAGGGCATATTCATGAATGATGACTGTCTGTCTGTTCGCAAGGAAGGCAGACAGGGGTACAAACAAATGCAAACTTTTCTTTCTGAAGATGCTGCCCTCAGTATAGTCAATGCCTTTATACTCTGGGAAGTCAAAATCTTAAAATTTTGAGAAGCAATCAGACAAATCAAGTTCTCTTTCTATATCTGTCTAGTTCTGATCCTATCCCTCTTCAGGCTCCCAGCTGGAGTACCAAAGGCAACACAATTTTAAGCTTTTTTTTTTTTTTTTTTAACCTTTGCACCATTCATTACTGATTGAGCTACAAGTACTAGTTGACTACTTCTATGTAGTAGTGTGGTAGTGTCTTCTACACTACCAAATAGTTGCTTGTCTTAGTCTTTCTGTTAAAAATGGCTTGATATTTTTGAAGTTTCAGCATCTCTTTGAAGTATTTTGTTAAATGCCAGTTTTGTGGTATTAAAACCTGTCACCTTTTTGTGTTCTAAGTAATGCGTAATATCTGTTAATCCAGACTAAAATTTGTAAAACATTAAAAATATGGAATAAAACTCAAACCACTTACTAAAAATTACTTTGAAGTGTTGGTGAGTACTTCAATTATCTATGAAAACTAGAGATCTTCTGCCTTTTTCCAAGCTCTAGTGTGGCTGCTTTGAAGAACACACATCAGATGAAATATGGTTGTGCCCATCCCTGTGGGAAAGTGTATATGGAGAAGAAAAAAAAACACTTGAGAGCACTTCTAAGCTCCTCAGTTGAAAATAGAGAAAAAGCTAGAGAAGCCTGGAGTATAGTAGAAATAATAATGAGATGAGCTGATAAAGTCCATGAGCATGGGGAGCTCTCAGTCACAAATCAGGTCTGCTTTCAATACCTGGAGTAAAGAACCGTTGGAGTAGTAACCATTCTCTAAGAAGTATGGAGAAAATGACAAAATACATGTATAATGTACTGATTCAAGACAAAGTCCCATGAGTTTTCATTATTCAGTGTTCTTTAAAGTATGTTGCTGGTATCTGCTAGGTTAAATTATACATTAATTTCTTCTATGCTGTGGATGCCACTGTGCTTTTATCAGCGACCAATTCCAGGTTCACCAAAATCAGAACCTCCTATTCTGAATCTCTGCTAGCTTTAAGAGTTAAATTGTTCATTTAAATAGTTGTGTACTGGGGTGGGTTGGCCCCAGCCTGCAGCTAAGCTATGCTTTGGGCAGTTTGGGTCAGTTTTGTCCAGGTTGCATCCCCTCCCAGCTTGTTGCCCACCCTTGGCTGATGTGCTGGGAGGGCGGAGAGGGAGAAGGAGAAGGAGAAAGAGAAAGCCTTGACGCTGTGGCAGGTGCTGCTCAGCAACAACCAAAACACCGGTGTGTTATGAACAGTTTCAGCCACAAATCCAAAACATGGCACCTATGAGGAAAGTTAACTCCACCCCACCAGACGGTGTACACGTTCCTAACCATAGAAGTTTACCTGTACTGAGTAAGTGCAGTAAAAATAGTGACAGGTAGGGAAGGTGATAGCACAGGAAGAACAACAGGGCTCTGGCTTGTACTTTATTTTGCTATATGCTTTCCTGAACTTCTGAGCCTTGTTCCCTTAGTGGGAACTCAGTCATTTCACTGAGTGCCTAACTATGGCATTGCTGAACATGGCATATGAAGCCTTTTCAAAAACTGAGCTGAAGTTCCTCAGCCCCATTTTAAAAAAATTAAACTGTCCTAGGCCTCCTGTGGTGTGAACCAGTGCATCGTTCAGTGTGAATTCCTGAACTATGTTGGAGCTGCCTGGTGGACCAACACGGTGGGGCTCAGCGCGGTGCAGGGAGCTTTTGCAGTGGCAAGCTTTTGAGCTCAATCTGCAAAAGCAGTACAGTGCGGCTGACATCACACTCCCTGATGCTGAGGCTCCCATCACAAGCACAGAAAAGTCAGAAAACCAAGCGACTTGCTTGCAGCTTTTTGAAAGAAAAGCCAGTGCAGTTACAACTTGCATGCGACAGAATGCTGCCAGTCAGTAAGCAGTAGTGGATCACAGTTATGGCCCTGTTTTTGTAAATTAAGTGTATTTTTCCATGAAGAACCCATACTGATTTCTTCTTCCTTGCTTGTGCCATATAGCTACTGTTGGCTAAGCAATCAATCGCAACTACTAGCACAATAAATTATTCCTTGTATCCATACTGAAAATAAAATAGATTGAGAATAGTGTCTTAGTTCATATAACCATCCTCTGCTTTTGTCCACTTGTGTGGGGGTTTTTTGCATCTAAGAGGGAGGGAAAAAGCAAAAGAATTTGAGCATTTTATTTTGATTCATTTTAATAAAAGTGAGCCCAAGAACAGCCAGAAGTCTCCCACTTATCCCTAGCCAAGGAATTCAGAGCTGCTGGTGTGCCTGCCGGATACCTGGCTCCTGGTGTTGCCTTAGACAGTGCCACTTTCCTCTCAGCTGAAGAAGCATGGATGTATTAAAGAGATGTGACAAGATGAGAGATGTGGAAAAGCTTAAAGATAAGAATTTTGATAGACATGCTTCAGTTGCCAGCTCTTGCCTACAAGGAGTGACCTGTGTATACACTTCATGCTGTTCAAAAAATTCATAAATTACATTCCACAGCGAGGGGAAATGGACAGGTCGGTTCACTCACCAACAATGAAATACAGGTGTTTGTAGGATGGAGCGAAGCTGCTATTTAATAGTGCATGAAATGCTGCACAGCCTTTTGGTGGGAAGCCTCAGGGTGGGAAGAATGCAGTAACAATTTGGAGGCACAGAGGAAATGACAGACTATAATTACTGCAAGCAGTAAAATGGGGCTAATGCCCCACCTCTTGCACAAAGCAGTAAGAATCCTTAACTAAAGCATTTTATTATTAGTTTTTGTCTTGAAACCAAAATGCTGAGCAGTATAACTGAGGCAGTAGCTCAGTACTTACTTGGTGGTTGCAAATGGAGGAGCAATGAATTCCCTGGCATTTCAGTTCCACGCTGGTGACAATAAAAAAGGAGGCTGTACTGTAAGGAGAAATCAGTTGCCCAGGCTACGCTGGCAGGCACAGCATATCACTTGGGTTAAACAGCAAAAGTGACCCTTTACTATGCTGCATGTCCTACAACTGCAGCTACCCCTTGTCAGCTGTAACAGTGGAGTATAACAGATTACAAACCTGCAGTATAAACACCAGTGAGTGCTACCTGCTGAATCATCAGTGCCAATTTTGTCCAATATTTTATACACAGATGGACAACACAAAACATCTAAGCTTATTCTTCGGATGGATTGTAATTTGTCATGAAATACAAATGCAGATAAGCTGTATGTGTGTAAGCCGCTAAACTGTACCACATATAATAGCATCTTCCAAAATGTTGTCCTTTTGCTCCTTGTTGTGCTGTTTTCTATGATTATAAACTGTGCCATTGTCAATGCCTGTCTTTACCTTTGTCAGTCAGAAATCAGAACTATTTTGCAGGACACGTACTGTAAACATAACAAAAATATTTTAAAGAATTTTTATAAATGATGTGGAAGAACACTGGGGTTCCAAAGTCATTGTGAATCAATAGCTTCATGTCATATTTACTCACATTAAATATAAAAAGTTATTTTGAAACATGGCAGTTAAGCTTGTATGCGAGCCTAAAACATTTGGAATCAAGAGCAAGAAAGTTTTGGTAGTGCGGTATCCAGAAAAGGCTACAGCTTACTCCGACAGATTACTCTGTATTTGTATTTCCTTTCCACAGGATCACATTTTTTCCACTGAAACACACAGATGGTGTTCTGAATAGACGAGAGATTTATTTACCTCTGACTTTAAAAAAACCCAGAGTTACTTCTTTGGTGTACTTTCAAACAGAAAAGGATTTCTAACTGAAACTAAGTGCAGTTAAGTTTCAGATGATGATCCCACTGTATTATTTTTATTTTCATTATTAAATTGTTTACATAAAAGACTGGAAAGTAATTACTGGGGTGCCTTTCTTCCACAATTTCCCAAACAGTAAGGGGTATTTAACTTGCCAAAGGCAAGATAAAAAACGTCCAGTCTGCTTCTTCATATCTCCTATCACAAGCACGCACCCTTGATTCTCTATGGTGACATCTTGATCTTTGTAAGCAGAAATATCTGAAATAAAGATCCTAACTGTCACCAGTTTGAAGGTACTCAGACATTAACCACTTTAAATGTACATGGGTAAGCACCTCCTGTGTTACAAATTTAAGAGAAAAGGGGAAGTTTGGGATCCATTGAGGAAATAGGGAAAGGATTTTGGTTTCCATCAAAAGCATTGATGCAATTTCACCAGCAGGTACTGTGGTCTACTGCTGTCTGCACTGTATCAGGATGTGGAAGTACTGGTACCAATTTCCTAGAGAACTGTGCATCCCTCATGCTTTCAAGCTCTTTTTTCCTCACTCGCAAAAATAAGGACTGTGTGCAGAGTTTGATGTAGGAGTAAAATACGATAAGCACCCAGTTTTAGAAGGAGGAAGAACTTGTAGTTCCTGGCCATGTGCTTAATTATTTCAAAGCGGCTTTGAGGTGGGTAACATAAATACATTAAAAGAATCTGAGCAATCTGCCTTCCAAACAGGAAGCAATACAGGCTAATGGAAAGCCATTTGACCAGCAAGGCTCTCAAATCCTTGTGAAAGCCATTTATCTTCGCTCTACCACAGTTTCCCTACCAGAAAAACGGCGATAAAACACATCACTTTTTGTGATAATGAAATTAAAAGAAAGACAGTGTTCAAATACTATGTATTTTGCTCTGGAACAGAAATTAGGGTTTTTGACTTCTCACAATAAAGCAGATAGATAGCAATTATCTCAGATTCCAAGATGGAAAAATTTAATTTGCGCTATATGAACAATGAAGTGGAAGGATTATTTTCCCAGTGAACTTCATATGGCAGCAACGTTTTGGTTAAAATTTTAAAAACTATTCTAAGTTTTAAAACCAGGTAAAGGACTATAAGATTATTGACCCAGGGCTTTAGAGTGAAGTTTAAAACTGCTTGCACTGATAGTTTAATGAACTCTGTAGATTGCTAGCAGTAAGCATGCATGAGAAAGAAAGAAATTAAACACATCACTTCCAACGTCTTATAGCAATCATGTCAAGAGGGTGGATCTGTGAGCTATTAGTTTGTGATGGTTTTATTTCCTGTATTTCTTATTTATTTTGAAGGAACAGCTTAACAGGATCGAGAAATACGGTGTTTTCATGGCCCATGAAGCAGAGCTGCTATGTAACTCTGTAAGAAGTTCAGCTGCCCAGCCTCTGAGGAACGAGAGACTTAAATCAGCGAAAAGTGATGGAAAAGAGCGGCACAAGCGAGGGAAATGTCCTAAACAGAGTGGCAATAGAGCGCTGGAAAGAGGAACAGCCATGGAAGGGCAGTCCCAGCGCATGTTGGTGTGGTGCAGCAGGAGTTTGGAGCGGTCGCTGTCGGGGACAGAGCATGGCAGCATGCCTCCGGTGCCTTGCTTCCCTCCTCCCAGCTCCCTGTGCCTGTGCGGGAACAGGAGGGGACCCTCGGCTGCAGCTGAGAACATGCAGCAAAACTGCAGAGGAGGTTCACTGGGGGCCAGAGTGGGCGTATATAAAAGAAAGAATGAACAAATAACTATTTTAATTCTGCTTAGTTACAGCAGGGAGATGTTTCCTACACAGGCAGAGAGGGTGGTTTAGAGAGCCTTCGGGGTAAATGGCACTCGGCGTTCACACAGGCCACACACAGGCATCGTGCACGCATACGCACACAAACACTTGCAAAAACAAATCCTTTGCACAGGCTGTCTCAACAAACATCTTTAAAATCTGCACTTCATCCTCAGTGCCAGAGGATGCTTTAGGACTTCCTATGACTGCTGTTCACACAGCACTGCAGACGTCAAGAAACACAGCATGTAAAACAGAGACAGAGATTGAACAAAATGGAAAACACAAACTTTACATTAGAAATAAGCATAGCATGCTTGCTGTGTATGCAAAATGTTCCTGGGACAGGTGGGCTTCCAGGCATTTCATGACCAGGGGGATAGATCTCTGCCGATTTCAGTTTTTCCATGCAGGTGTAATAGTGTGTCATCATTAACTCTCTCCTGGAGTCTTTAGGCTAGGCATGCCTTTGTGTGTGTCTGTGTGTGCTACAACTAGCAAACGAAGTAAAGCTGAACACCCCGCTGCTATGTTGGTTGCATATGAGGCAAATAAAACACGCTGCAAGAAGGAAAGTCTCATAATATTTAAAGGCCTCATGTGGGAACCCAATCACTTTTATTTGCTTTTGTGACCAAATGCTTTTCCGGAGTTACCTGAAGCAAGATACACAGGAAAGTATTAGTCTGTATTGCTCTTCTCATTCAAACTTGACAAGAGTAGTATGTCAAGACTGTGGGCTGAGTGGGACACAAGCTTTGTGGGTCTTCTGCATGTACCAGTCCTCCCAGTCTACTGTTCTGCTTTCTCATAGGTTTGAGCCTGTAGCCACGGGCTCCATAAACAGCACTTGGAGAAAGCCGCTAAGAAATTTGTCAGTAAAATGCACATTTTTCTTTTCCAGAACATCCTTCATGAGGGTCCACCCAGCTCCAGCTCCTGTAGGACGTCGTGTCTGAAGCAGAGAACCTGTTCCAAGCCAGTGCAGCCCATGGCATCGCTGGAGACCAGGTGGCAGAGCACTTGGCACAGCGACATCGGCCTGAGCTGCCCACCTTCCAAGTGAGGGGAAGAGCTGTTGGTTATTCAAGGTGGGGCTGTTGCAATTAATAAGCAGGTGATATTAGTAACACCAGGACTTTAACCTTGTTTCCACGCTTCAGTTCAATACCACATCTTCTGAGGATTATGTCTTGAAATATTTCTCCTCTTTATCACTATTCAATTTAGATCAAATCTAGATCACTATTTAAACAAAAATTTGACTGAGAAAATTTTTCTGAAGTAAGCAATTTAAGGATGTTAATTTTTTTTTTTGCAATATTTTGTTGTTGCTGGTGCTGCAGAATGACAGAATAACAAAAACTGTACAGTAAGGTGGTCACCGAGTCAGCGTTCAGTGGCTGACTCCCATGGCCCCAGTCAGCTGGGATGTTAGTGGTGTTTCGTCCTCCTAGGGCTGTGGAGCCCTCTGATGGTTGGAAGGTGATCAGGAGGTTAAAACAAAGCTTGGTAAAGCAGAGAGGTCATTATAATGCTGTACCTCCCTGGGGAAATGGCAAAAAATCTGGGAAAATATGCAGGTCTGAGCATCATCTGCTGAAAAAAACCAATGGGAAGACTCTAGTTTAGGTATCTGATTGCAATAAGGAGATAGGAAACTACTTCTGTTCAAGCTAAAGAAGTAAGAAGGTAAACAATGCAGAACGCCAAAGCTGTTCGAGATCACTTCACAGCTATCCTGTGGATATCAAAGGCCAGATTACTTTCTGTGTCTCTTCCCTCTGCTGAAGGTACAGGAAGAATTAGTCTTATAATTAAGCATTCATCTTACATTGTGTGTCTAAGTAAGACTGTGCTGAGTTTTAGTTCATACACATGTAAAAAAGGAAAAGAAAAAACAGTCAAATTGAAATTCCTGAAAGAGGTGTGATGTTTAGAGAGAGAAACTGATGTACTTAATGTGCATGTGATACAAGTACTTAATTTTTTTGCCTTGTGATACAAGCAGGAAAACTATGCTGAATTATTATCAACAGAGAACTAGAGACAAGAACAGACCATGCAACAAAGTGTGGCTAGCACTCTGGAGGAAATGTAGTATTCCTCAAATGAGGGGCCAGTTACGTGCTTTTACAACAGAGGTTTGCAACACCCACTCTGACAAGCCGTAGTAACCCCATAGTAAGGTCAGCCACACTGGAGTCGTGCGTTGGTAGCAATGTGCCAGCTCTGCCTGGCCGTTCAGATAACTACACAGCTTCAAACTCGACAGTGACGGGCTGTTCCCTACCACCAGAAGAAAAACAGGAAAACATGTGAACAATTAATTTTCTTTAAAGTTCGTGATGTCTGTATTCTTTCTGAATGTAATTAATGCCCCAATAGTACTTCATTATTTGTTATCCTTTCCGATCTTTCTGAATCCACCAGAGTCTCCCTGTGAATGGCATCCATGTAACACTTAATTAAAGATTAGCGTGGGATATAAGTAGTGGTTGGATACACTGCCAGCATAACTATATATTTCTTTTAAATTAGTGAGGGCTGGTGTTCTGCTTTCTGCTTAGGAGTGATACACTGCAGGTAATTGTAGAGCCTGTCTCTAACTCTCGCTTTGCTGAGCTTGATCATAGGAAGGACTGAAAGAGAAATTAAGTCATAGTATTCCTCCTCCACAATAATCTCTACATAGTTTTGGGTAATGAAAAGCTTTCTGTACTCATCAACCCATCTTTAACAGATACAGAATTGTTTCCATGACACAATGAGCTTCAGCGACTGCTATTCTGGCCTGGATTCAAGCTGATGCTCTGCAGCTGTTTATTTCCAATTCACAGAGTTGGAAAAGTTCAGTGTTTGTTGTCCATTCTTTTCTGCAACGGCATGTTCAAGAACACAGACTTGCATCCAGGTTTGCATAGGAAAAATTCTGGACATCAAAGGGATATTTGCTTTTTTTTGGATTGGGGTTTGACTCCCCCTCCCCGCGGCCCCCCGTCTTGCTTTAGCTGTTGCTACACTTAATGAGAAATTAAGTTGTTTGAGAAGTAAGAATCTGCCTGACAGCTTAAAAAAATAAGTGCAAAACTTTGCTTAAGTTTCAGGAACTTCATTTAGTTTCCAAGCTCCCTTCCACCCGACTCTTCTCAGGTTATACTGACATCTGTGTGGGTTCAGTACTTGCTGCCTGAGTGCTCTTGAAGCAAAAGTCCAGAGCTCCACCAAAGCCTCAGAGGATATACTCACCATAAATGTGTGATAGTGGATACTTAAAGTTATTGCAATAAATCAGGGATAGTAAGAAGTAGAAGATCCTTTGCTAGAGATTGGCAGGGAAGCAGATGGCTAGGGTAGCCCGAGGGATAAAGTCTCTTGTTTAGTAAAAGAAGAAAAAAATGTCAATTTTGTTGATTCTTTACAAATGACATGATGGCCCAGTGCATTCTGAAGGTTACGAGATTCTTGACCAAATTAGACAAACACTTTCAAAACATAGTCAGCCATCAGAGAAAGTAGCAGATACCCTTCTTAGCAAGGGTCATGGGGTTGAAGCTAGTACAAGAAGGCAGAACATCACTCAAAATGCAGATAAGAGCCACCTTTAAAAAAAAAAAAAAAAGCAGCTCGCCAAGCAATTGTTTGTAAAATTCACTTTTTAAAGTTCTGAAATTTTCAGGTTGTTGTCTGAAAATACATTGTCTGGTATAACTGAATATGTTCTGTTAGAAACATAAGAAATATTTGCAATAAAAGTAACAGTTTTCAGCAATTTTCACACTTCATTTTTAGCCTGCAAATGAGCCTATCTTGCCAAAAACATTGTTTTATTTTGTGAATGTTTTAAGAAGGGGCTTTACTAATGGAAAAATATGTCCGTTCCAGGAAAACTCAAGTTCATCTGAAGAGAAAGTACTGCTGAAATTTGAAAGGTTAGCATAGCACAAGAGCTTTAACAGAGAATCAGCAAGAGCCTCCCATGATCTCTGCAAGCACAAAGTCCCAAGCTTTCATTCCTCAGCTAATTAGCACAAAACAGAAATTTTCCACAGTGAAAAGCAATATTACCACAGTTGCAAAACAATGTAACTTACAGAATTTCTGCAGCAGCTTAGACCCGAGTCCACCCAGCCCTGCAGACAGTGTTGAAAAATGCCTGGTATATTTATGGTCAGGATAGGGTGACTGTTCTTACCATACATTGCCCAGCCTCCCATAACCAGCATGTGAAACATTTGTATCTCAAGCCGCCAAGTTGCACAACTTGGAGTGTGGAGAAAGTCAGTACTCCTTCTGTTAGTATTAAGTCTGTGATAATTTCACTGGATGTCCCTGCCGCTAATTTCATTAGATCGTTCTTTAGGCCTCTTCATTAATAATTTCATTGGCCTCTATGATTCCTCTCCCCTTCCTTTATCCTGCCTCAGTCCTCACTTCCCAAACTGAAGAATCAGTTTTACTCATCCTTTCCTGCATGAGCACTATTTCATACCACTTTTCATTCTTGTTACCCTTCTCTGCTTTTATTTCTATTGCTATTATTCTGCAATAGTCTTTTTTGAGATAGCAGTACCAAAACCACCCAAAATTGTCAAATCTCCATACGTAATAGATTTCTATAGCATAATATTTGTTAGGTCATCTGGATGAGGTCATCTCATGAGTCGGAGAGCAAAACTTGAGAATTTAATTCCTAATTAAATTTTCAAGCAGTCATCACAAATAAATGCACTGTTCAAACACTGTGCCGTGCTCCACCAGTGAGTGACTGTTTGCTAAATGTTAGTAACATTACTCATGCTGTGCCAAAGGAATGAAAAACAAATTACCATAGCTGATAACATAGAACAGTAAGGAATACTTTCAGTGCTAAATTGCACTAACCTGGACAGTTTGTCACTGGATGTCTGCAGATTCGTGTAACTAGAAATTACAGCTGTCACATAATTTCCAGGTGAGAATAGTTTTATCACAGATAGACATATGAATTTGGAGGGGCTGCAATTCCAAACCCAATGCAGTAAGCAATTTATGGAAAATTCTTCAACATCATTTTTACTAGTTGTAATTATCAAGGGTTTATAGTAAATACCTCTATATCACAAACAAGCTTTTGACTGTTATATTTGTGATATCAGACTTTCTCTATTTTTTAAAATATAATCTTACTGATAGAAGAGTGTTACAGGCAAGAATTCACAGCCTTAACAATTTACACCAAAACCACAAAGAGGCCAGCGCACATGAATACAATTTCAAGGACAACTTCACCAAAACCAAAAACTAAAATTCTGACAATTTTTTCTTGAATGAGATATGCAAAGTTAACAGGGCTAACAGCTTGTATGCAATTGCTTCTCTTTGTCTTCTGTCTTGGAAATCGGTCAGTTCTGATCTTTGGGCTTAAGTAACAAATAGGAACAGATTTAAGTCAGAGGGAAATAAGGCTGATACTCACAACATATTCAACATATTCCTCACGAACGCTTTATTTACATTATGTCATACCAAATATCCAGTTCTAGAAGAGGCTGATCACAAATAATTTTAATACAGATCAGCAGTGACAGAGGAGCTACTACTAAAATCAGTTCTAAAGCAAAGTTCTTTAAGGAATAACTTAAGAATTGTATAGCTGTAATTTGGTCTGGAGATACCTTCCTATTCTTCATGTTCACCTGAGTCATACATATAAAATATGTTTTTGCACTCAGTTTTAGTCCATTTAAACTAATAGTGTGGGTAAGGTTACCTTTTTTTTTTTTAATGATCAATTTTATTTACATTGCTTTAAAATGACTGAACGTGGTAGGCACCCTAATGGATTTTTTCTAAACTAAACCAAGCTTAGGCACACACACTTAGGCAGCAGATTGGGGTGACGATGCAGCAGGAAAGGCAAGGAAAAGATAGTATTATCTTTGACACGATCTGTTAAACAAGAAATATCACCTGCCTGTATTCTCCTTTATCCCCCCAACACACATATCGCCCACCCCAAAACAGTAACCGTGACATCCTGTAATACGAAACCAATACTTTAAAGCAGTTTAGTGTCGTGTAAATTACAGAGTCTACTCCACAAATAATTTGCACTGAAATGTTTATCAGCTCTCTGACATAGCTGCTTCCATTTATAGCTTATAAACTGTTTTTTACTGGTTCCTTCACATCTGATAACATGGCTTCAGAACAGGTGGTGAAAATGTCAGGCAATTATGAGAGCCTCTGTTTGCATGTGTGTGGTCTCTTGGTTTGCAAAGCCACTGACCACATACGAAGGCATTGTAAAAGTCTCAAATTTAGATTATCAGCCTCTGTTATTGAGTACTGCCTGAGCTGCAGCTGGAGTCTTTCTGGACTGTAAGCAGCTTTGTTGAAGGCTTAAAAGCTCAGAATTAACAAACCCTACATTTAAGAACAAAATTTACCCAAAGTAAATCACAAAATACTTTTAAATCTTACGTGTGTTAGTAGTGTGGCACTGGGTAGCTGTCCAGTATTCCACTGTAGGGTTGGCTGTTTAGTACAGCTCAAAAAGTGGTCTGTTGGCCAAGGCAGGAGTGGTTATTTTTGTTGCATGTACCATTGCACCAATAGAGATTTTGCAAAAAAGTCTTGCTGGAATAAATTGGCTGTCCAGAGATAAATTAGGATCAAACTAATCTTATATTCCATCAGGTTGGGAGAGGAAGGCTTGGTTAGTTTTCTTTGCAGTTTTATCATTAAAATATCCTTCAGGAGATTCCTTCCAAATTCTTCTTATTCAGTTAGAAATATCCACCTTCAGAGGCAGAATACTGTCTTGCCAACAGGTGTAGTCCTACTCAGGGTGTTTTCCACTACTGTCCTGCATTTGGATGTGACTGGTGCTATTTGCCATTACACAGAAACAAAAACAACTCCAAATATTTGCCCTACAGCCACAATAGGGATGCACATCTTGGATTTCAGCAGCCATTAAAACAACCTTTGTAGAACTGAAAAGTACAAAGAAGTAACAGAGAGGATATTCTACAGATGGTGCAGTCTTGCATTAATCCTTCCATCACTGTATTCCCTCCCAACAACCCTGTATCTATCCAGGTCCCCTTCCCATTTAGTGTGCAATCATAACCTCCAGGAAAAAAAAAAGTGTGCTGTAGTCTAGGATTTTAAATACAATGATCTGTCTTACATCTACAATGCATGTACTTCCAAGAGAAATTCAACAACAGGCCTATGCAGTTTATTTTATCAAAATGTTTCCAGTAGCTGTTTCCAGTACTATTGACTGGGTTGGCAAAAGTGTAGCAGGTCTGTCCATAAAAAGTGCGTGAACCATAATCACTTTGAAAGAAGAGTGTATCAGAAAGATTAACAGCGTGGCCTTTGCAGAATTCCTTTGGGACCCAGTATAGTACAATACACCCGGAGCTCATTGTACTCAAGTCTCTAAGGATTAATTTTGCTTTTTTGCATTTTCCTTTCTTGTAATTTTGGTTGCAAGTAGTCCTGACAGTTAACCAGTGTATAACAATAAATGTCATAATTCTAGTACTCAAATAATTTGTTTATCAATGTCAGGAAATGAGTGAAAATAGGTTATAACAGAAAGTGTTAAGCAGCTTGCACTGCTTGTAAGTATCACACAGTAATCACGTGTTCTCAAAGGATCAAAGCCATTAATACAATTTAAGAAAACTAATACTTAAGTAACTAAACTACAGTGTCTTTGCAATGAAGATTGTAGTTGTGGAGCATCCCCCATGAGAGTTCATGCTGAGAACACGTCCCTTTTCAGGAAAATAGAGGAAATAAGTAGAGAGACAAGCATGGCCTAACCCCTGCTGCTGTTGATTATGTGTGCTGAGGGCTACAAGCACTGGAAAAACACAAGGAAGTAGAATACAGAGACTTTCAAAACCTCAATGTTAAATGTTTGGTGGCATCTCCCTAAGGGTTCCAGTGCAGTAGGGCTGGAAGTGACAACAGAGGGAAAGATTACGCTGCTGATCTTCCCAGTAACTTTGCTCTTGTTGAATCAAGATGTATTCGATACGCAGATGCTAGGGCTACTATTGAGGGTATTATAGGCTCAACTTTCCTAAAGAGAGGGTTCTTTGGGGGGGGGGGAGGGAAACAAAACAAACCAAACAAACAAACAAAATCCAACAGCAACAAACCCCTCCCTGCAGTAACGAAACCGAGCTCTGTTTTCCTTTTCCACTAACAGGACTTCACTTGTGGAACAAGTAGTAGAATGTTTGATGTATAGCCATAACATATAGCCAAGTTTGTCCCTAAAAGCTGCCTTGGTACAGGTTGCCCTCTGTAGAAAATGAAGGGTGGAATTGACTTCTACAGATCTCTCAGCTTGCATCAGATCTGTATAAAAATGTTGTCAGCTATTCAGAAAATCACAGTGGTCTGTAGGAGGAAGGAGGGGCTTCTTGGGATTTGGGGTTTTTTTTCCTTTTCTTTTCTCTTTGAGTCATTTCTACCATCTGCTTCAGAACTTCAACTTGGGAAATGAAGCCTAGCCATAGTTTACATAACTGTATAAATAATGCCAGCTGTAGAAGCATTCATACAACATTGACAGCAATGGATAAAAATACATAAAAAAACTCAATTGCTCAAACATTGCCTTTTAAGTACAGTGAATCAATGAGCATAAGTTCTCTGGAACACCAATTGAGTTGAAATACAAATGTTTATAAAATATGGGGCTCCTAAGCAGATGGGCTAAGGGCTGCTTGGCAATTTGCATGTAAAAGCAAAAATTTCCCAAATGGCCACTGTTCTGGATGCATTTATATTTAGGCTGCAAACTGGCAATACCATGATCCTAGTCTATAGAAACGCTAACCTGTCACAGCTTCACATGAGGCTAGTGGGAACTGCAAGGCTTTGCCATTTTTGGAAATCAAGATCAGGTGCCGCACATTAGTTGCCCAGAAATATGTAACTGCCTAATTCCTTTTCCTTTTGCCTTTTTGTTGTAGAATCGTCATTGATAATAAAGTTCGTTAAACCTCATATTCTGTTCTGCTAACAACAAGGGTAATAAGAGAGCATTCCCTTTGAAATTTGAACTGCTTGTGTATTGACCGCAAGCAATGACTGGAGAACACACGCAGTCTTGGGCATTCTGGTGTAGTTTCACATTGTGTGTTATTGTGAGAAATTAGGCATGTAAAGTGTTTTTTCATTGTCTGGTCTGTATTTCCTCCACTTGCCGGTCCCTTGCTCTGCGAGGACTGTAAGGCACTGTAGCACAGGTTACTTCAGGAAATCAAAGGAGGGACCATATTCCAGCTAGCTGGCATTTTTCTCTGCTCAGCTGCTTCTTTACAGCCCAGGAACTGAGTTTGCCAGTATGGCCCTGATATTTACGCAGCTGTCCACTAAAATATCGTGCAGCCAATCACCATGAAGAAAACAGGAACTAGCCAACAAACTCCATTTAAGGGTTTTACATGTGATCAGGCCTCAAAATACAGAGTTTGCTTTTGTATAGGCGCCTGGGACTCTGGCAGACTCATAAGAGCTGAGAACACAAGTATTATAAGAGGACGGCCAAGCCCAAAGGGTTGAGGCTGCAATTCCTATTACTCCCCTGCATCGCTAAAGAGCGAAATACAACAACAGAATTTAACTTGCAAGTACATGTATGTGAAAATAAGTATCTCACGCCCAATTTTGCAACTCATTTCTTCGGCCTTACCAGGGTCTTCTATTCAAAACATATGGCCCTAACAGGTAAAATTAAACTAAATTCTTACAGGTCTTTAAATGATCTTTAAACTTTTATTTCAGCATTTTTTTCAAAAGGCAGAGAAAATGTTGAGTGATTAGCAACACTCAAAGATCTCCTCTTCAAGTAAGTGCCTATCATTGGATAGTTTGCAATACAGGTTAAATACTTGCCTCCCAATTTGCTGTCTTATTTACATAAGACTGCTTTTCTCAAATAATTACCTCTTACTGATATAACTGATAGGGATGCAGTCATGGGATGCAGTGTGTCTCAGTGCGGGGGAGTCCAGGATTTACTTTCTATAGTTTTATGAAATAATGCCTATATTATGTTAGCGCTCTTCCCTGTTCTCTGCCTTATCTCAGCCATGTGTTCCTGGCCATCTAAATACTCACCAGAAATGTGAGTGGAGCAGATCTTGTTTCCAATGAATGACATTTTTATTTGTATGAATTTGCAGGGGTTTTCTGTGTAGCCTGCTAATGGATAGAATTATGGAGTTCTTTTTCAATGCTAGGTTGTGCCAAAAGATTACACATACACACGGAGGGAGCAGCTCTTTCTGTTTTCTGCTACTGATCTAATATCCTTCATACCTGTATAAAATTCAGTTTGAGATTTTTTTCTGGGTTTTGTTTGGGTTTGGTTTGTGGTTTTTTTTTTCATTTAGAGTCATTTATGGAACATGTAGTTCACAAGTTTATTGAAACAGAGTGGAATTGTTGAGATTTTTGAATGAAGGGACTCTAGAGGACACTGGTCATTTCATGATGCACAGGAATGTATCATCCTCATCTTGCCCAGTATTCTGTTTTACACAATGTACTGAAAGATTTCAAGGTAAGAAAGGACTATTTTGCTCACTTAGTCTCACCCTGCAGCTATTACAGGCCAGAGCATGTTTTTTATATTTTATCAAGGCCCAGATCCACAACTTTTTTACATAACAGGAGCTAAGCAACCCAAAAAGCTTGAGGGAAGACTGTAGATTTTATTGGAAATTGGGTTTGCCTAAAACATAAGGTGCTGTCAACAGTAGATTTGATCTGCCACATTGAACTTGAATTTCAAAAACAGGACACCATGCAAAGTTCAAAACATTTCCATTGGGGAATAATAATACGATGCAAAACTATGCACAATACAATTCTGATTGCATGGACAGTGACTGGAAGTCTTTATCACTGACCTTGCAAGCAGAGCATCGGCTGATTCCATTTAATCTCAAAGAGAAGCTGCAAAAGGCCCCAAGTAGCAATTTCATCAAGTTTTAGCAGAGTAGCTATCAAATGTCTGGGAGGTGTTTTGTCTGGACAGTATGACTTTTTGTTTGCTCTGGAGACATCCATGTCATGGATTTCATCATATAAGATACTCACATTCTTGAGATCAAATTTATATGACAAGTTAAAATGGGAAAAAAAAATTAAGAACAGTGCCGTACTGAAGTTTGTATTAACAGCAAGAAAACCCCCCCAACATTTCTGTGTGACTTAAATTCCTCTTTTTTTGTCAAAACTGGCATACATTTAAAAGTTTCGTGTTTTGAAATTTTTTTTTAAGATAAAACAGCCCATCTGAAAACATCTGACTAGTTCTAAAGAGTGTAAGTTTTGTCTGAGGTTTTCCATCTAGTGATTGATGTCTGTTAAGTCTTAATGTTGTTCATGTCCTTTCATTAGGTATCCTGTTTATGTTCAAGGACACAGTAGATGAGTTACAAAACTTGTGCTGTGGTGCTGCAGTAATTTTGATTGGCTTTTAGGCAAATGAAAGCCCAGTTTTAGCTGGTATTAAAATTGGTATACCTAATTTGGCTTAAGGCTGTATGTGAACAAGTCCTTTTACAGTGTGCAGAAAAGTACTATTTCAACAATGTTCTATTTCATGCCGAAATCAAAAATTAATTTTAATGCACTTTCTTTTCAGAATGGTGCAAGTACTACAGAGTCATTAGGCATTTGAATTAAGGGCATATATGGAAAGACCTTATCATTCAATTCATTAACTTCAGGAGAGGGAGGCTGTATCTTCTGTTTATATTCAAGGAAATGGATGTCAAAGATTGCCATGTGTGTGGTGTAAATAAGAAAGGCCACCAGTGGAGAGCTTCCATTTTTGTGATGAGAACATAAAAGTCAGTTGCTTCTGTTCCAGAGGTGATATTTTACTTAGACGTCTGCTCTGTTTGCAAAAAGGAGGCAAAACGTCTTTTGTTATTGATTTGCAGACTGAGAGGGTTTGAACATCAATTAAGTTTAAGCCTTTTGAAAGTCCTTCTGTAAACCTTCATGTTTTAATGATAGACTGAACAGTTCTTTGTAAAAAATACAATTTAGATGAGAGACAGAGGGAATAAAGCAAATAGAGGGTGGGGGTTATCATGAGAATAATTAAACTGCATCCCATGAGCATTTTGCTGCTCATCATTAATTTGCCTAGACTGTGATTCTACTATGAAAACTTTGCCATGGGGAATTATGTCATGCTATTCTAAAGTCTTAACCATAGAAGAATGCAATTTTTGTGTATGTTTACTGGGGGGGAAAAAGATGATGAATCTGTCCATTTAGAATGGCCAAAGGTGACAGGGTTTTAAAGGAATTTATTTAAGGGATTTTGCTTGCTCAATTTTTCTTGACATCTTCAAGACAACTTCCTTATTCTTTGCAATAACTTTTGGACTAATAAAAGCAAGGTCAGGGATGAATATGAGGATTTTTATTATAATTATGTGGCTCAAATAGATTTGAAAATGAAGCAAAACCAAATTATATTCAGTTACTCTATATATATCCTACACCACCATCATTCAGGTAATCCATAGAGAAAAGAATCATTCTATAGAATATGTTTTAATCGCTGAACTCATGTTTAATGGCTAGATTGTCAGGATTTACAAGGAAGTGGTAGATGGTGGCATGTTTTCGTTTGAACACAGACTTTTCTCTGAAGTCCAAGAGTAAGCAATCATCCAAGAAATGTAAGCAATTGTTAATAATAACACTTGAATTTGAACTCTTTACTGCGTCAGTTGTCATAAGAACAAAATCACCCGTTCGTTTGGTTTTTTCCGTGCTGTGAGAATATTCTATGCAGCCGTACATAACTCTACTATCAGTGGAAGGACTACAAGTAACTTTAATAGCAGTTGTGTACCCAGTATGTTCTCCGTGTCCCTGTTACTAATTCCATAAGCAACGAGATTAACCTGGCTCTTTCATTACTTGTATTTCTTGAACCTTTGAACAATGAGTATAAAGTACTATGAAAGGAAGTGTTTTTATTCTAATATCATCATTGCAATTGATAAGGTGCAATATAATCTAGACTCAAGCTCTTTAAAATTTCCCTCCTTGCACTTGATGCAATTCTTTATATTGTTGTGATACACAAAGAAATCCATTACACTATTCAAAATACTGATAGATGAAACTATCTGGAAAAGATAATTTAATTTTCTGATGTATTATTCTGCTCATATTTCTTGATGTAAATGGTTGAGTTGAGTATGGAATCACAGACGGCAGGCACCTTAAAAAAATACATAGTAAAATATTTAACGTTGCAAAAGGGGAATGTGCTAGAATAAAAAAATAAAATGGGGGCCCTGAGACAATGAGTGATGATGCCTTGGGAACTGCTTCCATTTTCTAATTTTGTGTGTATAAGCATATGATGTTGCCCACTTGATATATTTGATGTAACACAATAGAAAAATGAAATTTGTATTATTTTATTCCATGATGAACCCATAGCAATGTAACTGTGATAGGTGATTAATAATATGTTCTGCTAAACTATTTGGCCTAAACAAAGACAGCTACATCGATAGATGGCCTGCTGCAGTAAATGTACAACTATGTGTTTAAAAGAGACGATTTATTTGACAACTTTAAAAGTGACAAATGTTACTTAATAAAAACAGGAAAGCTCAGAATGTCATACTTAACAAGCACACAGAGAACACTTGCATCTTCTTTTAGAGGTGTTTTGTAAAATTTCCTTTAAAAAGATAGGAGCAGTAAAATATTTTAACTTTGTTTTCTTTACAGGAGAAAATTAATTTTCTTTTAGCACTAGAGTGCTTTCATTACTAGTTGAAAACAAATCACAAATAAAATCTGTCCCTTCACCATTACTGCAAACCAGATTTTTCCTTCAGTTGCAAGTCATGTTCTCAATTTAGAAAGTAAATAATGCTTTACGTCAATATGCATCTGACCCTAACATTTCGGAAAGACCCTGGAGTTATACTTAGGTACTTTGTGTAGGCAAGAGGGTTCCAGTGACTAAAGTGACTGGTAAGCAAAATGGTTGTAAATGGTTATCACTATAATATCAAAAAAACCACTATTGGCTTTGCCATTCACCATCTTGTATGTACTTTTTATAACCTTGAAAAGCAATTTCTTAGAGCAGTGAATACATCAGCATACACTGACACACTTTAAGTATTTCATTGAAGTTTTTACCACTGATTAAACTGGCACTGGCTTTACAGTTGCTAGACATCAAGGTGGATAGATAACTCTTTGCTTTATGCAACAATAGCATGTTACCTGATGTCTAACTGCAGAGTGTATTATTATTAATGATGGTGCCCATGGCAGATATTCTGCTGTGAGGTTGCCAGCATTTTAATTTGTAATCTAAGCTTAACATGGAAATAACTGAAAAAGAATTAGCAAAGAATGCTTTAATACACCAGTCATTTTGCATATTTTCCTATTTTCTCCTTTTCCACTCGTCAGTCCTGTTGGAAATGCTTAACTAAGTTTGAGTTTGGCTTTTAAATGTCAAGTTAGTTTCCTAGCAGATTGTGCAATGTATGGACAGTTCATGAGCTGGTTTTGTAAAGATTTAACATTGGCTCTTAGTTTTGTGACCCAAACCAAAAGAGATTAAAGGTTGTGATTCTATTTCCAGCCTTTTTAAGTGGGTTGGGTGCCTCCTCCTTTGGAGCCATTTCTATTTACTGTCTGTTATTACTGCAACATGAAGGCTGCTGAGGATTAGGTTCAACTGCCATTC
Source organism: Chionis minor (assembly GCA_013398295.1). Classification (NCBI taxonomy): domain Eukaryota; kingdom Metazoa; phylum Chordata; class Aves; order Charadriiformes; family Chionidae; genus Chionis; species Chionis minor. Next base: position 1,079,816 of record VZSF01008153.1, on the reverse strand, counting down.
AGGTTCACAGTCCACATTGTGGTTGTTTGAAACTCTTTCTTTCCTTTGATGATTATTTTTATTTAATTGCTAAAAGCCCAGAAACTAACCGTTTCAAAATAAGAGATCTTTCTAATATGGCACAGCAATTTCACCCATAAAAATGGAACAAAACCAGCCTCATGTGTCCAGAAAAACCTGAGAACAGTTCAGGGTGAAAGCAACTCCCACGCTTCACACTGCAGTATTTCCTATTTGGAAAGGAAAAAGGCAGTGTGGAGAAGAATTACTCTGATTTACCGTGTTTCTGCAAACTTACAAAGTGCAAGGCAAGGGCATTACCTAGAATGGCTCAGAAAAGTCTAGAAGTAAAGCATGGCAGATCCTGGACACACCTCACATACTACAAGTGTATTTTATGTTTTACTGGTGAGCGAGCTGTGTCATAGTCCGTCACCTAGACAAAATTAAATGGTTAGCACTTGGTGGGAAAAAAGCGTTAGGGACCACCTTGCAGGTTCAGCAGTGTTTGCAGAGAAGGCAAAGTCCCTACATGTGATGATTTTGAATCCAGACAACACACTGCTCTTTTACCAGCCAGTAGAGGTTGGTTTGCTACAAACACAGGGACCAGCATGCTATCAGGTGGGAAATCACCAACTGTTTGTGTGTTGAAAAGGTTTTGGGATATTTTCAAAAAGCTATGAGACCTGCCTTTCCACTCCAGCTTCAGGGAGTCCAGTGGCACACCCCACCTGCCATGCAGGAGTCATACATGCAATAAGATCGTGTGCTTATTGTTGTGTGCGACTTGTGTGCTTACACACAAGCTAAAATAAACATCACTGTTTGTTTTTACACAGGGAAGACTTTGTATATGCATTCACTAAAAAAAAACATTTATAAGTCACCATTATCCCTCATCAGGCAGCACTGCACTCTCTTGAAACCCACGAGCAAGACCACCATCTTTGTAGTTCTCAGTATGACAAACTTTTGTTTAGCCAGGCAGAGCATTTTAGGCACTCACATTCACAAACCATCTATGAAATGTAATGAAAAAGTAAAGAAAATTAAAAGCAGAAGTTGACATCTTAAAAGTCGACATCTATTGTCATTGTGAGGGTACCGTGATCTAAAATACTGATGTGCCTTTCATGTCTAACACAGACACCAAGTGTCCTCTGAACTGAAAACTGAGGGTTCATAGCAAAAATGCAAAACAGCTGTCACTGAGCAGGGATGCCTGCCTCTAACATTATTCATGAGAACTTCTGTGTGCAGTGTCGGGGGCAGGAGAGAAAATTAATGTTGTCACTATTGAAATAATTCTGAATAAAATGTGTACCGTTACAGTTGGTCTTAAGCGCAGCGATTCTAGCTTGAGTCTGCATTATTTCTGCAAGGCGCTGCAGTTGGAGCCTTGCCACTGGGAAATCTCCCAGCAGTTCATATGGCTACTGTTTTACTTTGCTTGGCTCGAGAGAAAGGAAAAAAAGCTGCGTGGAAAAATCATGGGTCGTAGCAGGAATTGTGGTGCCTCTGCACGCTCCTGAAGCGCAGGGCTGGGCAATTAGCTGGAAAGGCTAAGACACATCGAGCAGTACAGCATGGCAGGTACTAGATATGCTCAGCACATATGCCCAGGCATTGTACCTGCAGGCAAGCTGTGCAGGAGGTGACTGTCAACTTGAGAGAACAGGACACTTGGTTACATGCCCATGGTGGTGCTACAAGAGCCTTGGATTGCTGGTGGTTTCCAGCTGCAATGTCGCAAAGAAGTCAAAAGAAAGAAGAGACAGTGTGAGCCGTGTTGGAAGCAGAGGTGTGTGTAGTAGTCCACAACATACTGCAGAGATACCCCAGGCAGAGTTTTGATAAGGTATTGGAGATGTCAGATGCAATCTACCTCCAGTTTGCATTGTCCATGTCATCTGGCTCTCAAGACTTTGTTCATATCGTTTCTTGATGCTGTAAGAGCTCACACCGTTAAGACAGTAGCTGTGGCCTAGGCTTAGACTCTCGTCTGTCTTGGAGAGTTTCTGCTCAGCAGAGTACCTCATTCCAGTCTTCTCTGGTTAGACTGCTTCTGGTCTCCAGCCTAGATATTTGGTAAGGAACAAGTGTCTTCCACAACAACGGACGTCTGTCGCTTAGAAATGGAATGACCTATCGGGTGAATTTTCTTCTTTGTCCCATTTGTCTCATCAGCACCATATAATCTACAGTGTCAAAGGCCAAGGAAATATGGTAATTTGAGCACAGAGATGCTTTTCTTCCCCAAAAGCAGAATAGCGTTTTCTGTCAGCTCGGTTTGCTCCTAGTCTGATCTGAAGCCTAACTCATGTAACCAGTATGGTAACATCCTAGTCATCCCTTCCTCATGCATTTGGGCAAAAAATGGAACTCAGAATGGAATAGAAGCTGTGGAGTTCACTGTTGTTACCTGCGAGCTTTTCCAGGCACTCCAGATCTATAGGGTAACACACATCTTGGAGTGTGTATGTGGCGGTATGGGTTTGTGTGTGTATATCATTTAATTGCTTTCAGATCAGACCTCTCATGTAGCTAGCCATCACAAAGTGGAAGGATTCCTACCATGATACTGAAAGAGGGAAAAACACCCCCACAAAATTATGGAGAGGTAGACTTTTGAAACCAAATTTTCAAACTGGTTTAATTGCTACAGTCACACTTTTCTCAGACTTTTGGACCATGCTGTTTATAATTCCTATCCAGAGAAACATCCTTACCTCATGGTCAGGATGAATTACTTCCATATTTCATGTTAATTTCATAGGAAAATGATTAAAATGACTTAACAGCCAGCTAAATTTCAATAGCTTCAGTTTGAATGGGATCTCAAAGCCCATGTCTATGTAGATTTATGCCTATGTGTTGCCAGAGGTTTAAGGAGCCAGTTTGCTGTAATCTGTAACTACTGTTAAGTATTTTAGGTTGGACTTATCTGAAGGGTAATTTTAGTGAGCATTTATAAGCTGTATCGACAGTTATTACAGACACATACATGCACCTCATACACATACAAGGTGCCTGCAATGTCAATATACATAATTTAATTTTCAAGGTAAGATTAAAGTTCTATATAAATACAGGGCTAGATAGAGGAATATAAAAGTATGTAAAGATACTTTTTCCCATACCCCTCTCAGTTAACATTTACTGAGAACACCATATGCATTTTATATAGTTCATGTGGATGGTATCTGGTTTTAGCACAACATGTTGGAAAAGTGTCTCATCCTTCATTGGACAAATGAGATGATTCCAGGAAAAGTGCAATTATCAACTGTCACTCTCTGGCGCAAAGTCACAAGCTCACAAGCACAAATCAACCTACTTCCCAAAAATATGTCAGCAGAAGAAGGGAGATTTTCTTTTCCACGTTAATACGATGTAACACCTGCTGGCCTGATCAGCTTTCTAAAAAGGAAAGTGCTCATTGGTCACCACCAGCTAAAAGTAGTTAAGAGCTGATGAACATGGTTTTACTATATGTAGAAAGTACTGTTAGCAAAGCCTGTACTGCTGGTGGTTCTTCAGGTTGGAGGAAAACTGCTACAGAAAGATTATGTATTTACAACACACCTACTTGTATCAAAAGACAAGGAAGGTAATTTCTTGTAACTCTTCTCTTTTTCCTTGCATGAATAGATTTGGCTTCTACAGAGATCTGACTAGGTGGTGTGTTTTCTTTCATGTTTTTCTTTTTTGCTTTTACTGAATTTTCAAAGACTATGAAACTTACTATTCATGCATATCCAAACTCTTAAAAAAGAAAAAAATAGTAATTTTCACAGCAAAAAACTTTTACTGAGATCACGAACAAATATCAATTTTTTTCCCCATCAAAATGTTTGCATGAAAAGAAAAAGCAGAACCCACAAAGGGTTCAGCACTCTTAGAAAACTCATCAGTCAAGCAACTTTCTCACTGGACTCAATGGGATGTTGTCATGTGGTTTGCTATGGGCTAAACTAAAAGGGATAGGACAGGGGAATCATAACCAAAGTGGATTTCCAGATGACATCTTGCCTGATGCAGTCAAAATTCAGGAGAGCTCTGCATGCAACAAAACACAGCAGTTTCGCCAGCCTGTGGGAAAAGTAAATGCCCTCTAGAAACTGATGTTTTTAGCAGTGTCAGGGGCTTAGGTCACCAGCACACTGCCTTCTGCAGCGCTTGATCTTTTAAGTACATTGCAGCTCCTGGAACTTGTCCTGGTTTCGGGTATCTGGGTTTTCTAAAGCAATTTCCAAAAGCAGAGAGACAGATGCCTAAGCATAGGACCTGCAGTAGCCAACAGGCCGTGCAGAGCATGGGTCTTTCCATCTTTTCTGCTAAACCTGCTCCAGTGCTAGGTAAAATAATTAAATAAGACTTGAAGCCAGAGGTAAAACAGAATTTTTCTGTCCTCTCGTAGCATGGGAGATACATTATGCCATACCAAACTGCATAGTTTCTCTAAGCCAGGGAGCTGGGGTGCTCTTTGCTGGATGTGGGAAGCCAACAACAGACATCACACTGAGCACACCAGCCACTTGTGACAGTGGGTGTAGCACGCAAATTATTCACTTCACATTAGCCTTCGTGGGAATGTAAATGTCGCGTAAGCTGAAGAGAATGTTATAAGAGAAAAAGCTATGTACAGTAAAAGAAGATACCCATTACTTTAATACAACATAAGAATTACCTCCCCCACTAAATTTTCAGAATCTTAAGTGAAAGGAAAAGTGGTACAGATGGTCAAGGAGAACTGAATGTACTAGCATTCCCATTTTCCAGAAAGTCAATGAGAATTTTATTGTAAAATAAATACCTGTTTACTGGTAGAAAGCCAGCTCAAAAATATGAGATTCTTCATTTACTAATGATGATTACTGCAATGGTACCTGATTGCATATGAAGAGCAAGAATTTGACGCTACTGCCTTTTGGTTTAAGGGGAAGAGCGACTTCTCTCTAGGACTTAAGAATACCCTAAGTCCTGCCTTACATGTAACAAGAACCTACAAAAGACAAAAGAAATTTGCCCCTTTTCACCCACAAAACTCTGAGTACCTTATGCAGGTTTTTTTTGGTGTAAGGGAACTCATGTCTCAGAAAACTCAAGCACAACCACTGAGAAGTTAAAAATCCAATGCAGTAGGATAGGATTTGGGTAGGAACTTCAGTAAAGGGTAAGATTTGTGTACAGGTGTAAAAAGTAGTAAAGTGAAATTAGTTTGTGGTTGGCAGCAAGGGCTGAATTCTGCTGCCACTGGTCAATGCTTTCCACTATAAGCAGGGTGTGTTGCAATACCTCATTATCTCTCCTTCTACTAGTAGGCATTTATGAGCCTCAATCACCACAATATTTGAGAGCAGAAGTAGCTATTTCTCTCTCTGGGTTTTCTTTCTTCCAGACAGTTAGTAGGAAGGTTTGATGCATTTGCTGGCTCCTTACTTTCGCGTTGACTATCTTGCTTCTGTGATTTGTGTGCATGCAGGGAACAGGTGGTATGCCCTGCACTGCATAATTTCAAAAGAACGTGCAGTATACTTTCCAAGATGACAATTGGCATCAATGGTTTCCAAAATTTGCTAGACACTCAAGGTTGCAGTTAGTTCTTACAACTAAGACGGAGAGACCTGAAAAAAACCTGAGTTAAGGAGGCTGTTGCATTTGAGTTGAAGGATCGATTAGCTGAGCTGAATAGATTTGAAGACAATCTCATTTTCAGTGGTAATATTTATAATATTATTAATGATGTAATGCAAAGGCTTATCAGTAAACCAAATACTCTTTGTCACATATATTTTGATCACGCTGTATCTTAACACATACAGGTCTCTCACATTGAGACAAAAAATTCAAGGAAATGATTAGGATTTACATGTATATGACTCACTTGCTGTATTACTCAGTTATTTGTCCATTCTTGGAGGTTTCCATATTTTTTTATCATTAGCTCTTGAATGCAGAAAGCTGTTATGTTCATGCAAAATAAATCAGTTTTCCAAGCTGTTGGTTCAGCTATCTCCTAAGTAATCACTTGTCCTTAAAGTGAGAGCATTGGAAAAATTTAAAGAACAGATCCAGAAGTGGTGGTTTAACATTTGGGACGTAACCAGTAGAGTGTAGCTCTTGCTGACAGAAGCCTTCACTGTCTCGTGGCTGACGGTGCCCATGATGGTGCAAAAGGATATGCCATCATTTTCCCATAATGTTGCTGCCCTGCACCTCCCATGCCTCCTACTGAAGAAGTCATTTGAATAGTTTTTCTGAATATAATTTCTGTACTGAAAAAAATCACGTTTTGCCATCACCTATGTGTAGCTCCCACAGACTGTGACAAGTTCATTTACACTGGTATATTTCCATGGAGGTTAGAAACATTTGTTAATATGTTGAGTAGACTTTTAATGGCTGTCACAGGTTTCTCCTGTACTAACGATACTAAAAGCCCTACTGCTCTGTTCATAAATTTAAAGAGAGGGAGAAGAGTGTATCAATGTTACTTAATAATTCACTGATTTCAGCCTTCCTTTCTTCATCTCTAATGTCCGATCTCTGCTACCAAATTCATGTTGTCTATTATATATCTTGCCCACATTGTTCAACTAATTTTTAATAAGGCTGTGGCAAGTATAAAATGGTACTTTACCACATGAAAGACAAGACAAATCCTTTCTTTTTTTTTCTTTTTTTTTTTTTTTTTAAATATTCTACTCCTTTTCTCTCATTCTTGCCTAGCTTCTCTGGTGGCTCCTTATTTACAGTATATTATGCTAGAAAATGTCTCCACAACAGTAATACACCACATCCACAGTCAGCTCTTGAAGTGTCCACTTTCATGATGATAGTAAACAGGACAGCCAGTGAAGCCCTGATCTTTTATAGTCTTGCTGTTAAAAGTACAGAATGTCTTCATGTCTCCATCGTGTGAAAAACATAAAACAGTAATAGGGTTCACTTCTGAAAGCAATGCTTAATTAAAACAATATTTGCACCATTATTTTATTTAATAATAAAAAACAATATGGAAAACTCTTAAACTATTTGAAACACTTCTGTACAAAAATAGACCTCTTGAGAGTAGATTTAGTCTTTCTCACTAGTTTAAAATATTTAACTGATTGCCTTCAAATATTTTTAATATGGATCTTGAGGATGTCACATCTGGGGAGAAAAAAGCTTACGACACTAGGACTTCTCTAGAGAAAAAAGAAGGGGCCAAAAATAATCTTAACATGGAAATGTTCTTCTAACCTGTGATGTTTTCCTCAAATATTATAAATCTCATTCTTTGAAGACAAAGCTTCATGTACCAAAAATTGCCTGGAAATGTAATATAAAAATCATCTTAGTACAAGGCAGTTGAATTAATCTCCATGCAGAGTGAATGAAGCATGGTATAACCAGATCTGGGTTTGAATAGCAAATAATAACGTCTGGAGGAAGGTGAGGGAAAAGGTCAAAAGACAGAAACTAGGTATTTATGTGTACAAAAATTTTACTCAATAAATTTTTCTGAAAAGCTGTGTTTTCACAAGGGACTGTAATGGCTGGATAAAAAAGTTATGCATACAAATAATATTCTAATACCACTGCTCGTTACAGCAGTCACAGGCATCTTTACAGTCTAAACAGTTTTTCTGACTTCTAGGCTTAAGTTTTCTTTCGAGCTTATCTTCTTCCCTTCATTATAGAAGGTCTGTTATGAGTAGAAGGTCTATTCATAATAGACCCAATTAGAACAAAAAACTTGCATGCTTAACAAAGAGGAAAACAGCTTGTCAGAGGGCAGCAGGACTGAGAGTCTCCGCCTGGGAAGGCAAGTCCGGAGCTGAGCGCAACAGCGAGGCAGGTGGGGTGGTGGCTGTACAGACATGGGCACAGAAGAACAGCAGAGCATGGCTGACGCTGGTAACCTCATCAGCCATGAGTCCAGTGGTCACCGGGCAAGTTGACAGAGACCAGACAGGTCTGAAGGCAAACTGTGAAGTCAAGCCTGGTCAAGAACTGAATCAGCAAAGTACATGGCCAAGCACTGGTACAGCTTGCACTCTTGTTCAAAGACCCACCCACCGCCTGACCTTACCTGCAGCTCCCAAGCAAAGCAGAGAGCCCCAGTGTTGCTTCTCACTACTCCTTCACACCACTTTTCACAGCATCCTGATCCCAGGTTGCAGAGCTGCACTGTATCAGAACCAGCACCGTATCAGAACTAGCCCTCAGCACAGGCAGCCGAACCCATAGCAGGGGTAAAATACCTTGGATACTGAGCCCCAGCAAAGGTTTTGGACTCACATCAGGTTCCTCTAGGAAAAAGACCTGCCTTTCATTTCACGGACTTCATAACTTGCATTTTTATGTATTTTATTCTGAGAACTTATTCAGCCCTATCTACCACCTTGTAACTTCATGTTGATGTAGCACAAACATACGCAAGGACAAGCAAGTACATAACAAAAGTATTTTGAGTTCTAGAACTGGAAAAGTGTTCAAAAAGCAGCTCTGGTTCAGTCAGTTTTTAATGGCTTACTTGGTGTGCATTCACTTGAGGTACATTCTATTCTGTTTTCATTTGTGTCATGTCCTCAAACCAGGACAATTTGGCAGAACCAAGAGAAACCAACACAATGTCTATGGTTGGAAAGAATTAGCCCCTGCAGTGGGATAGGGAATTTACTTTTGGAGCCATCGCCTGGACATGACAGCAGGAAACAAAGATTTCTTTTCTTGCACTTTTGATGATTACCTCTTTCTCCTTTGCAGCTGAGGCCCATTAGGTAGAAAGAAGGATAACTGTCAGACAGAAAAAACTCTGTATCAGGCTGCCCGTAGGTGGAATAGCAATCCCCATGCCTGGAGAAAAAGAACATTTTTTTCCTTCCCTCATATTTAATCTGTTGGATATAATAGAGAGAGAAACCCTCAGGCATATCTTTTCTCTCAGAAGGCCCAACTGGGATTTTTTTTCCCATTCTGAAGCTGGAGCATAGCTACAAAAAGGTGGGACAAAAGCCACAGAGTCCTGTCCCTTACAGCAGTGCTTAAGACATCCATTTTTCAACCTTTCAACTACTCCAGTAGAAAACATATGAACTGGACATGCTTTTCAAAATCATCAGGAAGAGGTGCTGAGCGTGCGTGATGTTTCCCAGGATCATTGTTTTGCAAGCGTCTCAAGAAAGACATAGTAATGAAGAAATCAGGAATAGTCTGTCAAAATTGTGTTCCATCTCAACTATTTAAAGTTTCTTTCTTGAACAATAGCATAATTGAATTAGTGAAAATGTTAAATGTGTACGCTATGTGTATGAAAGCAGTGACCAGAGATGTAGAAAACAAGCTAGATACAACTCTCCGAGTAATGATGTTTCAGGACTTCTACTGCCATGATGCGGGCTACCTGCATAAGCAACAAGTAGAAACTAGTCTACAGGGTGTAATGCTCTCCCCCCAAATGTCCTTTATTTAAGCCTTTCTTTCTTTATGGTGTATATATAGATCTGTTCAGATAATTTGATGCAGGCTAAATGATCTGCAACTGATAAACACACAGTAAAGCTTTTGCTTGGCTTTAATGTACACGTTGATTCATCTGTCCCAACACTTTGATGACAAAAAAAATTCTGAGTATCTCATATGCATGGATAAGTAATGAGCACAGTGCCCTCCTCTCCCTCCCGGTTTCTATATCATAATGACCCTTCTACACTGACATTTTGCCGAAAAAAATCCAAATAGCTAGTTCAGCAAACCAGGTGCAGTCACGGGATGTGACTATTCTTTGTTAGATGCACTGCAAGAATAGTCTTTAAATCAGCCAATAAGAGTGGAAACAGACCTGGATGCATAAAACAAAAAAATCCAAGCTGAGCCTATAAACAGCTCCGTGTTTTTTTATTTAGCTAATTTAATTACATGAACTTAAAACAGACCAAGTGTGTGCAAACAGCAACATTCTTCTATAACTTGATGCACTTTAAATGTTGTGAGCGTTTTCTTGTGGGAGAGAGAAGAGAGGCACACTGAGCTCTCTCTGAAAGCAATTAAATACTAATAACAGGGGGTGACATCATGCTGCATGACTTCTTCAATTAGAACACCAAGTCATTTCTGGCTTAATCATTCCCACTTGTTAATTTGTTCTCTAGAAGACTTAACAGACCTGCGTCTTGCCCCTATATAAAATAGGATTTCTGATTCCAACACCTTTTTAACAGAATTCCACTTGGATGCAGCCTTCTGTTAAAACAGAATCTGGTATTTTTCCTACAGCAGAACAAGGCGTCAATAGCTCACATGAAAAACTAATACAAATTAAATAAATGAAGATGAGTGTTTTCATTTGCTCTTTAGCAAGAGTATGGCCTGAGGCCTCCTCTTGCTGAGATTAAACAGCAGTTTTGCCACTGGCCACAGTAGAAAGCAAACATAGCCCAGTATATGTAAATTATTATACACCTTCCCAAGTGCTTACCTTTCACTTCGTAGGAAAATAATGATTTTTATGTAGAATCATGTATTCAAAGTATTTGAAGGGAATAAAGAGAAACTGTAACATTGAACATTCAAAGAATGTTACTACAGTACGGCTAATCAGGGGCATTCCTTTTAATTACATAGCAGTGACTATGTGATTTGAATCTTGTTTTGAATAAGTATTTTTGGTTCTATATTATTTTCTGTCTTAAAAGGTTATTCTTAAAATGTTTTCTGTTTGGCGCGATAAGGCAGTATAAGACATCTAACCTGAAGCCTCTGCCCATTCTCTACTCTTTTCATTGATGCTGAGACGTTACTGTAGCTGCCTGTTTTTCAAATTATTGTGTTCTAATTACATGACTGATGTTGCAGCTACCTCTTTAATGAGGTATTTCCTCATTATTTCACAGGAAATACAGCAACAAATTACTACCCTTTTCCTTAAAGTTAGAAGTAGTGGATAACTGTAGAAAAATACATTTAAGATGAAATCTTTTTTCCATCTTCAAACCAGGTTTGATTTTTAGAAGTCATTTTTGATTGAAGTCATTGCACCCTCCCAATTCCAAAATCCCTTCTAATATTCAACAGGCCTCTCTGATAGTTATCAGAGCATTAATATGCTCTGATAAAAACATATTATATATGCTTTTTAGTGGTTTGACAGTGTACGTTAGGGTGATTGCCTACAAGACTAAGAGAACTATAATCAGGGCTATCAGGTGTATTGGGGCTTGCCTGAGCTGAACATACCCTGGACAGTGTGAAACTGAAGTCAGCTCCATCCTATTCTAAGTAAAAAAATTATGCATATGACAATCTTTTACAAAAATATAAAAAGAGAAAAGGAAAAATTCTTCTGAAAAAAAGGAGAGTCTCAGAAAAGCATTGTTGAGGTTCAAAGAGGTTCAAAGAGGTTGAATTTTCAACCTCTTTGAATGAATATTCAACCTCTTTATTCAAAGAGGTTGAATAAGGAACAATAGTCAGCAGCAGACGAAAAAAAGAACAGGATCCATGATACATTTGGAGGAAAGAAAATAGATCATTGTATTGAAAAGGAATCGGGCAGACATTTTATACAATTTTCAAATAACCTTTTTCATGAAATTTAGTAAGATTGACAACTTTTAAATGAAATTGAGATAAGTTTGCATAAAACATCAATATTTCAAGACCTCACCTGAATGGTCTATATTTTTGAAGGGTATCTTCAGTTCTTTTATCTGCGAAATAGTTCAGAAACTTAAGCTAATGAGCCCTCCATATAGCCTTGCAAAATATATACTAGTATCCCCATTTTACAGGTGAAGAAAGATTAAGTAACTTGGCTCAGACCACAAGAAAATGATGTATCGGAGCCAAATTAGAGATTTATAGTTTCAAGTTCTGCACTCAGACCATTAAATCATATCTCTCCATCCAGCCATCACTATTAACAAACTATCTTGCAAATTTACAGCGAAACATGATCTTGCAGACCTTCTCCAGTGTCCTTCTTCTCTCGTCTTCCTTTTTCACCAGAGCACCCACAGACTTTATTTCCTAGTCAGAGCTGAAACACTGAGATCTACTTTGAGTATTGATATTAATGTGTAAAAGTCCCTGTGCAACAGAAGTGATCCAGAGCTTTCTGTAGTGCAGAAGGTCGTGCATCTGGCATCTGCACCTGGTGAAAAGCTATTCAAAAGAAAACAGTAGAGCCATTTTCCAACGGCTGCATATGTACCTCCCACAGAGAGCTGCAGCTTCTGGCTGAGGGTAAGGACAGGAACTCTGTTACCGCTCTGCATTTTTTCAACGTGAAGAACTATTATACCAATTTAGGTGGCTCTTCGTTACTAAGTAGCTTGGGCTGTAAGCCTGCCTTAAGTCACCTTTCCTCCCAGTTAATAGTGGGTGAAAGTCTCTAGCAGTCATCCTCATGAAGTTTTATTGTCTTTCATCTTACAACAGAGTGCAGAAATAGAAATGAAAATGTGCTCCAGTCAGACAAACAAGTGCTCATATTGTTTCAGATTACTAAAACCAATAATTCAGACAACAGCTTCTAAGGATTTGATTAGACATTTGTTTCTTTCTCATATTCTTCTCCGTCTTATCACTTATTTTTGTGCAGCCATTTTATTTCCCCTTGAACAATGTGGGAGAAATCCTGATCCCTTTGCAGTCAAAGGCAATGGTGAATATACACTTTGCTGCAAGGTTTTATCATGTTCATATACATGCAGAGCGCAGTAAAAAAGGCTTCTTGCTATTTTATAGCATTACAAATATACTGTCCTTCTATCTGTGAAACACATATCTGCTATATTCTTCACAGCAGTAAATCTTCAAATATAAAGGGAGAAACTGGTCTTGGCATAATTCCAGGGGAGTAATTAGGGTGACACCAGGACTGAGTTTGTCTGGCAGCATCTGGTTTGGGAGCTGAGAACCATCTTGCCAGGACTTGAAGACATGAAGAATTTGCCACAGGAAGAAAACTAACACTTTATGATTCCTCCCTTATGGGTGCCATATTCTACAAGGAATATCATTGGTGGGTCGCAGCTGAATGTCAGTTGTTTGATAGGAAGTACAGTCTCATTGGGCAGAGATATGCAATGTCCTGTAATGTGAAGAAGCTACAAATCCTGGCTTAGAAAAGCTCCGAATATAGGGGAGAGGAGAAGAGAGGTAGGAAGGTACGTAGACAGAACAATGGGCAGATAGATTAATTATGATAACAAATCACACTATGGTCACTTTGATTGAAAAACTGCCTTCTTGTAAATGCAAAGTTGCTCTGCTGAGGCAGGAGACGTCCTTGCAGAACAGGGAGAGAATTTTACTGAAGAAGTGGAGCAAAATGCCTCATACCTTTGCTTGTTGAGCAGGCTGAGGAGAAGTCAGGTCACAGCTTAGCTGCAAGCCTTGAGGTCTGGATTCTCTCCCCCTCCTTCAGCTGCTGCTGGGCTGAGGAGAAAGCCAGGCCCAGATATTAAATTCCTGTTTAGTAGTGGGTAAGCAGAATTGCCTCCAGCTTTGTTGCCAAGGTGGAAACCACAAGTTTGCCAGTTGTGGCAATTGGTTTCAACCCCATCCTTCTCATCCTTCATTAAGTCACTAGATGGTTGGTAAGATCAGGGTACTGGGTTTGCAGAAGATTTTGGAAAGGCCCAAACTCTCCGGTATCTCACCACACGTAGTCCCTGGATGTGAAGTGCAGGTGCTGCAGTTGTGTTCAGTGCGGATGGGGGACGTGGTTCAGCTGACTCACTGGGAGCTGCTACAGCATTGTCTCACGGCTGAGCAGTGCACAGTGTGCCTGTATGCCTGTGCACCTTGAGAATTACCCTCGTCTTACCTTTTACATGACAAAAGTTGGGAAGCTACACTGGTTTTGGGATCCTGAGAACAGAGTGGGGGCACGGCCTTCAGAGCCACCCACGTGCTGGCATCAGCAGAAGTCTTTCTGCCAAGCAGTGTGGGCTGAATGCTTATGTAATTTTAAGAAAACTGTGAACTCTGAATTTCATCATATGCTTATGTCTCTGTTTTGTTACTTCTGCGTTTGCATCAGAGATGCTGCGCCAAAGACCACAAAACATGAAATCTTTGAGAGCCTCATGGGTGTGTTACTGTTCCAAGATAAATATATCTTTATTTTACCCAGAGTCCTACCTCGAGCACTGATTAAGAACCATTTATAGAAGAGTAAGCATTGAATTGATCGAAGGGCACCAAAGACCCCAGAAAAAGTATAACAAAGTTTACTGTCTTGTTTATATAATTAAGATTCTTTTCTAGCATCAAACTACAGCTCCAGTTATAAAAAATCTCTGTCAGTGTTTGACTTGGTTATGAACAGAACTTGTCAAATTTGGCCCTAGCATAAACATTCAAATTCCACTGAAATCAAGAGGCGTTGTTCCCACTTACACCACGGCTGAATCTGGTCTAATGATTTGCAGAGCAACAAAGCTGCTGCCGCTGCAAATGCAATTACTATTTACAACAAATTTTATTGTGCTTGCACCTGGTGGAGCTACTTGGATGTGAAGCTCCCTACAGTAGACACCATTGTGTGTTTCAGTAGGAGTGCATCCCCCATTATGTATTTTTTACGTGGACAAGGGAAGTGCTATGGTTTGTCCAAGGCCACTTGGCAAGCTTATGAAGCGTGGAATAGTTGTATTCTTGTCTTCTTGAAGCTGTCTGTGACTGTTCACTCAACTCCTGTTCAGGTTTTGGGTAACACAGAGCCTGTGCTAAGACCTGATGTACATGGGGAGCGGCGCCATTACGTAGGCAATACGTAGGCAGGACACAGTGGCCAGGAAGGATTAAGGTGATTATGCAGCCATTATCACCTGCAGCTTGCTGTCTGCTGCAACCATCATCCTTACACTGATTGTCTGGCAGTTTCTTCAGAATCCACTGACCTATGGAAGCGATACAGACCCAGCTTCCAAGCTGGAAGGTATAAATACGTCAGCTTAGCCAAGAAGCTTTTGAAGTGCATGCAACAGCAGCTGGACTGCTGGATCTTTTGTGGTTCCCTGTGTGATACACGGGACACTCACACCCTGACAGGGAAGGAAAAATGAGCTCTCCCACCCTTACTTGGTTAGGTAACCAGTTTGCTTGTAGGCACACGAGTTACAAGTTATAAATTAGAGAACTTCCGAGTTGGAAACCTCATGAATGGAGTAACAAGTTCATGAATTCATGTATTAGACTAGGCTGTACAAAGGGGATTGATTGAGCCCTTGTTTGACATGTTTGTTTGTTGTCTTTCCTAATGAGTTTAATTTACAGAAAAATCTTGTCCTGCAAATTTGAGATACAGATAAACCACGACAGCTGCTGTAGTCTACTATAACTGTTATTTCTGTGCAGATATTAGCTGAACGGTTTTGTTGTACAACGCATTTTGTGCAACCTTTGGCAAGGGCAGGAAGAACATTTTGAGCTAAAGTGGGTCTTTGCACCCTCTCTGTGTGCCCATACACCATCCAGATGCATAAGATGCAGGCGAAGTTTCCCTCACCATAGCTTGCAATCTATATGGATGCTTTACACAACAGTAATTCTCCCGTGGATTTAATCTGCATCCAGGCACAGCCAGTCAGACCTATCTGGCTGACGAATGATGTTTCCTGTAGGCTATTGCCAGGAGCAGTCCTGTGGTGACAGCCATGACAAGACCCAGCAGCAGGCCTCCATTTCTTGTCCCAACTAAATCTGTCTGAGTTTGAACTTGGTCATGTCATGGACAAGGTGAAATCAGCCACAACAGGTTTTGCTTCTTGGAATAATATGAGATGTTTGTCCTTCACCAGGCCATCGTCTCCTCTGGACCTGGATAATCTGACAATCTCGTGAGGTCTCTCATCGCAGCAGCGGACCGTGGGCAGAGCTCTAACCTGAAGCTGAGGGTTTTTCTCCCTTTCAGATGACATAAAAGTCCGCTGACAACAACAAAAGTTGTACAGTTCTGTGGGTACCTCCAAACATACGATACCCAATAATTAATTAAATACTGATCTTCCCATGTTGGCCTTCAAACTGAGCGAGCAATTAACTCTCCCTTTTTTCAAAAAGAGTATTTTCTTGGGTTCAAGTGAGACTGCAGCCTGTGATTCATCTACGGCTTTCGCAAGAAGTCAGTGAGAAAAGAAGGATCCTTGACTCCCTGTAAACACATTTCCCAGATGCCTTACGCTGCAGCCGGGATTTGTACAAATGGCCTTTCAGACTAAATGGACTCCGGTAATCTCCAGTGCAAAGCTGCCTCTATTGCATTTTCTGTGTTTGTTGCCATGAGCAGTAGGATGACAGCTTGATTACATTTATGACGTTTACGGAGCCAGGACTTTTATTCCGTTACCAGAAAAACAAGAGAAATCACTTGCTTTGAAATAAAATAGCCTGAAAGTTCATTTTTAGTTTGAGACTTAATCAACAGCTCTTCATTAAACTTTTATATTAGAGGTTAGAGGAAATTATCTTAGACTAAATGTATGTGGTTACGCATTACCATGAAAATACATGGTATTCCATGCTAGCGCACCGTTCAAGAATGGCAGTCAAAACTAGAAAGAGTAAATGTCACCAAACCATAATTTTTGTTCACAGCTGCAGACTGATCAAAATGGATAACCTTCTTGCACTACAAGATGCAGCCTTTCTTCAGAGGACACAGCAGATCCAAGGAGTGAAACACATATAGCATCTGACTGAAGTAAGAAGTGATGAACTTAAAGGAGATGCAATTCAAATAATGGTTGCAGTGTATTTTAGAACTAGAGTCTCCCTTCACTGCTGTTTCAGAGCTCCCGCTGAAGTCTGTAAAGTGGTCAGTAAGTAATGGGAATACCAGTCTCGATCTTCAAGTGACCACTTCACGAGCGGTAAAGCCCCTAACTAAATTCACAATGGGTCTGTTCAGCAGGACCTTTTCTGGAGAATGAATAAAGCATGTAACTCTGTACTGATTTTAAATGGTTAATAATATTAGCAATCCTTTTGAATAGTCCTTTTGCTTATCACAGAATCACCAGGGTTGGAAAGGACCTCTGGAGATCATCTAGTCCAACCCCCCTGCCAGAGCAGGTTCGCCTACAGCAGGTTGCACAGGATGGCATCCAGGTGGGTTTCGAATGTCTCCAGAGTCTGAGACTCCACCACCTCTCCGGGCAGCCTGTGCCAGTGCTCTGCCACCCTCCTCTTCATGTTTAGATAAAACTTCCTGTGTTCAAGTTTGTGCCCATTACATCTTGCCCTATCACTGGGCATCACTGAAAAAAGACTGGCACCATCAGTCAGGTTATCAATCAGATTAATCTTTTTTTTAGGAAAACGAACCACTTCTGCTGGAAACAAAAGGAAAAAAAAAGAAAAATTCCCATCAGGAGAGGTAAGAATGTGTCCATTACTACCTTACTCCAGACAACCCTGTCCATTTTATTTAGTGTCTTGCCTCTTGCCAAAATTTCTTCCTGGCTGTGAAAAGGGAGGCAAGACTTGGAATGGTTGGAGGGGACTGCAGAGGTGATAAACTTTACAGAGATACTTAAATCTTTTCCACACTTAATAGACCTGACAGTATCATCTGGTCATGTCCTCTTATTTAATGTGTCATTCAGAATTCATCAAGAGACACTGCTGCTTATGATGGTCGCACTCTTTCCTAGCATATTAAAATAATTTATTTATATAAAAATACAGTTTAATTAGCATATAATTCCCAGAGCATGTAAACAATTTTTTGGTAATACCAAACATTAACATCCTTCCTCTGATTTTCTCTCTCTACTTAAGTCACAAAGTACTCCTTCCTTCAGAATTCATGAGTTCTCAGCAGTCTGATATGTATTTTATTAAGCAAAATAAGTTAGTTTCTATTGCAACAATACTTCGGGACCCAGAAAGAGGTCTTCATTACAATAAAATCTCTAAAGCAACAAGGAGGTTTTGAAGATGATGGTAATTAACTCTGGTTTGCATTGTCATGAGCAGGGAGGAGAAAAGAACAAGGCAAAGATACATCAATTTTGCACAAAGCTAGTTTTGGTTTCTGCAGTCACTAGGTCACAGCTGGCTGCTTGCTTAGGTAGGGACAGATGTCGATCCTTCAGGTACACCTTAGCAAAAATAGATTTATAAGTCTTAACGAAAATATCTAAAGCACTGCAGGAGAAAAAAATTGAAAGTTTCCTGGAAATGGTGAGCCGAAAGCAAAGAAGGCCAATTTGTTTATTGTCTATCAACAGAATAAGCATATATTTTCCTGTGAATCTCAAGTCGATAACTGTTGCAATTCCATCTCTTTCTGATGCTCCAATTTTAATTTCCACTGATACTCATTTTTCAGTCTTGTCTTATTTCCAAGTAGAAAGAAGTAGGACCAAAATCGTAATTATCTCCATGTGCAAATACACTTAATATTTTCAAGATTATCTATTTTAAACATAATGAAGTATATTTTAGGAAGTTATTTCAGATTAAGCCCATAGATAGATGCATCTGCCAGATGCAGTTGTGCAAGTTTAAAGTGGCATCCCCTCCTTTTTGTTTTGCTGCCATTTCTTTGCCAGAATGTAACAGACCTTGCAAATGGCAAACCATCATTAATCTACTCTGCGCAGAAACAGACATCTTAACACCACCAGTTTATGAAAACCTGGCCAATAGTTGGTGATGAACAATTTGAGAATCTTATTATCACCAGCTAGAACAGTTATTTGTGTAATGAATATTCAACTAGGAAATAAGAAAAAGAGGAGTTTCTACACGTTTTTGCATGTTTATGCAAAAACATTGTGAATGCAAAATCCCAGAACAATGCATTTCTCTGGGTAATCTAATGTTCATCTGTCTTTTAAAAAACACACATTGCATAGTGAAAATGATAGTTCCTGTTTTACTGTTATGCCGTGTAAATAATGAGACACTACAGTAACTCAGCAAATAGAAAGTAAGATAAATGTATCTTTCATTTGGGTTATCATAACCAATCTTTTTGACATAATGTAAACATAAATAATATCCAATAGAACAAGCTTCCTGAGTGGTGTTAAACTGTCGCTCCTGATTGCACAATGTATGAGTAGCCACAACTAACACTTTATTCATAGTTTAAGTGTCTTTTGCATAATAGTTGTGCCAAAAATAGTGACAGTTTTCTTCTAACTATTTTCTAAAATCCAGGGGGTTTTATTTCAAGGCATTAAACTGTTTTACAAAATATGTATTAATTGTGAGCAATGGAGTTTTTTAGCTGTTCAGTAATGAATCACACACTAAGAGCTGTGTTATTTTTGCTGTTCTGGTTAGTTTCAGCTAATTCATATCACATTGTTGCTGGCCCCAGATTAGAATCATAGAATCACAGAATCACAGAATGTTAGGGGTTGGAAGGGACCTCTGGAGATTATGTGGTCCAACCCCCCTGCCAGAGCAGGTTCACCTACAGCAGGTTGCACAGGATGGTGTCCAGGCAGGTTTTGAATGTCTCCAGAGTCAGAGACTCCACCACCTCTCTGGGCAGCCTGTTCCAGTGCTCTGCCACCCTCAAAGGAAAGAAGTTCCTCCTCATGTTCAGACAGAACTTCCTATGCTCAAATTTGTGCCCCTTACCTCTTGTCCTGTCACTGGGCACCACTGAAAAAAGACTGACCCTCTCCTCCTGGCACCCTCCCTTTAAGTATTTGTAAACATTGATGAGATTCCCCCCTCAGTCTTCTCTTCTCCAGACTAAAAAGACCCAACTCCCTCAGCCTTTCCGTGTAAGAAAGATGCTCCAGTCTCCTAATCATCTTCGTGGCCCTTTGCTGCACCCTCTCCAGCAGTGCCCTGTCCTCCTTACACTTGGGAGCCCAGAGCTGGACACAGAACTCCAGAAGCAACCTCACCAGGGCAGAGTAAAGGGGGAGGATCACCACAGTCGACCTGCTGGCCACACTCCTCTTGATGCACCCCAGGATGCCATTGGCCTTCTTGGCCACAAGGGCACATTGCTGGCTCATGGTCATCCTGTTGTCCACCAGGACTCCCAGGTCCCTCTCTGCAGAGCTGCTTTCCAGCAGGTCAGCCCCTAACCTGTACTGGTGCATGGGGTTATTCCTCCCCAGGTGCAGGACCCTACACTTGCCTTTGTTGAATTTCATTAGGTTTTTCCCTGCCCAATTCTCCAGCCTGTCCAGGTCACACCGAATGGCAGCACAGCCTTCCAGTGTGTCAGCCACCCCTCCCAATTTCATGTCATCAGCAAACTTGCTGACGGTACACTCCATCCCTCCATCCAGGTCATTGATGAATACACTGAACAGGACTGGAC
Organism: Chionis minor; assembly: GCA_013398295.1. NCBI lineage: Eukaryota > Metazoa > Chordata > Aves > Charadriiformes > Chionidae > Chionis > Chionis minor. Next base: position 1,059,514 of record VZSF01008153.1, on the reverse strand, counting down.
CCAGCACTGGCCCCTGAGGAACACCACTAGTTACAGGCCTCCAACTAGACTCTGCCCCACTGATCACAGCCCTCTGAGCTCTACCTGCCAGCCAGTTTTCAATCCACCCCACTGTCCATTCATCTAACCCACATTTCCTAAGCTTGCCTATGAGGATGCTGTGGGAGATGGTGCCAAAAGCCTTGCTAAAGTCAAGGTAGATAACATCCATTGCCCTCCCCTCATCTATCCATCCAGTTGTGCCATTGTAGAAGGCTATCAGATTAGTCAGACATGACTTCCCCTTGGTGAATCCATGTTGACTGCTTCTGATAACCTTCTTTGCCTCCAGATGCTTGGAGATGATACACATTACATGAGTATGCAAGAGTATTTCTAACAAGAATATTTAAAAATCCCAGTTTAAATGTTCATCTCCATGAAGAGTTATAAATGGGACTCTTAATTCTTTTGGGCCAGTATAATTTAGTTGCATGACTGGTAATAGAAGGTCAATACAGATGAGGGGTAAATAATACAAAGCTAAAGCAGCCATCGCATGTTTTTGTACTCATCCATTAATTTCAGTCCTGAAGAACTGTGTGGCTATTTTGGGAGCATTTACTTCTTGTTCTTAGGATCCAAAACTGTATATAAGGACAGGCTACAAAAGGGGAGCCAATATGGGATCCTTGCCTGGGGCATACAGGGATGGTGTTACACCTGATCATGAGGCAAAGCTCAGAGCTGAGCTCTAGAGATGTAACTGGCAAGAGGTTACAAGCTACAGAACAGGCTACTTTAGAGTGCAAAAATAAACATGGAAAATAAATCTGGGCAAAGCCATATGACACTTGCTTTGGGCAAGCTGGAGTGGATGACCTCCAGGGGTCCCTTCTGTCCTGAATGACTCTGTGGTTCTGCCAATGGGCAAACAAAGCAGCAATAACCTCCATCAAAACTATGCTAAGGCAGAAGACAACTTTACAGCAAAATGTTCTTCATTCCAAAGTGGTTTTGTCAGCAGCAAGGTTTTGCTCTTTGAACAGCATTTATGTTTGAAGCTGCCTTTTTAGCCAAATTCAACTTCTTGCTTTTGCATACTCCATTCCTTGTGGATTTCAGAGTAATCATTTTGAAGGGTGAAAGATGTTCTTAAAAGCATCACCAAAACTGTTTCTAACTTGAGCAGGCAGCAAATAACTCGAACATACGTGTTACAAACTCACTTAACTTTAAACATATGACTAGTCAACAGAACAACTCAGAAACTGAAAGTTAAAACCATATTTAGGTGTTAGGTTTGGATTACTGCTCTGGAATGCAATGGGAAACAGCATCATTGCTCCCCTTTTGTGTCTGAGGAATAGCAGTCCTTATGATAAGGCATACAGTTTGTTTAGTCCTGACTCGTGGAAGCTAGGTAGTCACAGACTGGAAGCCTGGAAAGAGTTCGGATGAATTCATGCAAGGTTCTCCAGATAAGATATGATTCCGAGCCGTAAAAAGTTATGAGCTTTCCAAGCCAGAGGGAAATTTCAGACATTAAAATGAACTGGACACCTTGTTGGATATACTAAGCAGAAGAAAAATTCAAATGTAATATTTACATTACAAATGTGATAACATTAAATTAGACGTTTATAGTGTCTTAAGTGAAAAATAACATGGTACCCAGAAAATTAAATGAAGACTTAAAAACAGCATATGAAAAAAGATACTACTTCTCAGTGAATGCTTAAAATCTGAATAAATCAGAACAAGTCTGTGATCAGCCTCACATAGAATTATACAATTCACACTCCTATAGTGATACTGAAACTAATTCATACAGACACCTGAGATGTAATGTAGTAAGATGTAATGTTTTGGAGAATATGGCTTATCAAAACCCCCAACTCAGCCTTTCCCCAGGAGATGCCCTGGAGTCTGTAGGACAAGCTGCCATTCTGATACAGTATAATTGTATTTCAGCCTATCAAATTATCTGCAAGCAGCATGGCTACAGAGAACTCAACGGAGCTGTAAACAGCTAATCCCAGCTGATCCCAAACTGCTGTCATGTCAGAAAGAGTAGAATTGCAATAGTTAGCGGTCTTCGATCATCTGGAGCTCCTGCACATTTCTGAGCAAGCAATTGGTTGGTTTCAGGATCTATCTGATGAAGGGAGAAAGCTGTATGTTCTCGCAGTTTCAGTGAATCATCGGTCAGACAGAGGGGTTCCTGGGAGGGATGAAGAGTGAGACTGGGAACCCAGCTTTGTTGTCCCTGGGGATGAGACCAAAGTAGAACTTTTTGGGTCTCTGGGAGGCCCGTGATTGCTCACAGTTGCAATAGGGGAAGATTTGGTCACTCAGCATCTCATAGTTTACAGACTTCCTACATCTCTCCCATTTTCAGCACCCAGGCTCTGGTGAGGGTCAGACAGCGTAACCTAGGAGGAAATCTCAGGTTTCCTCTTGAATCTTTAGATCCATTTCTTTTACTGATATGCGTATCGATAGCTGCTCTACTTCAATTTGATCTCCTACTTTTACAGAAGTAAAGCAAAAATAGAAATGGAAAGAGAAAGGATAATTTCAGTTCCTAGAACATCCACTTGGCAAAGGCCATCTGGTATTTATCTGTGTCATTAATTGACTTCACATCTGAAGACTTCAAAGAGGAGCTGTGTGGGAACTGGAAATTAGGTTATTTCAAAATTTGTTTTCATTTTAACTCAGATCAATGTGTTATATTTAGAAAGTTCTTAAAAAAACAGAATTTCAATAAATAATTTCAGTCTCGTAATATTACTTTGGTAGGGTATCAAAATATCCCTTTTTAATTTTGATAATTTTCTTCTATTTTCTAATTTAGTAATTAAAATCTTTTTCAAATGGGCTTTCCAGTTTCTGTTAAAAAATCAAAATATTCTCTTCAAACTTCTGAAATATTTCGCACTGGTTTATTCTGTTGTGTTTCATTGAGCTGCCTTCCAATTCACCACATTCCCACATTTCAGTGTGCATTGAATGCCACTTTGTTTCGCTGGAAAATTTTGCAAGATCTGCCTGCAAGGAATCAGCTGTCTAGAAGATGCTGTTAAACACTCTTTAAAAGAGGAAGAGAAATTCTGGAGGTATTTGTGCTGACTGCCCCTCGTCATTATTGGTTGCCATCACCACAATTTCCCGTGCGCATCCTGCGAATGTTCCATCTGATCTGTGGTTCTGTCTGCTCAGTCACGTCCTCCTCAGGCACAAGGGGCTTCACATTGCAGCTTTCAGAAGCATTTCTTTGCACTGGGAATATGCTACCTGCAAAATTAATCTCATTATGTGATATTGCAGAAAGAGGCTATGGTACACACTTTGTTTGCCTTTGTCAGCTGATTCTTACTAGAATAAACCAGTGCAGCTTGTTTTGATTTGCTTTCATCTCTTTTTGTTTCAGACAAGGCAAAGCATGCCACTGTTTAGTAACAATTTGCATTTCTGTTTTCTAATTTTTACAAAAATATGTATTTACCAGAGAGTTTAAGTTTTAACAAGTAAAGAAAAAAAATCATCTTCAGAGAAAGCGTAAGAAGTTCCCAAGTCATGGTTTTATTGGAAGTAAGAGCGTGCAAAATTGCAGTGGAAGTTACTGCGTGTTTTCAACCCCAGTGGAAGCCAAGAGGTAGCCTTTGTATTACAGCTGCAAAACACAAACATTTTATGTGATGTGTTGTTGTGATATAGTAATTTTATGCTTTCCACTTTACAGATCTGGAACGAAAAAAATTAGAGTCCAGTTTGTTCTCGTCAAAAGAATTACTTGCAGAGCTCCTAGAAGCATATTCCACATGTGCCGGTGATGCATGCCAGAAACAGTAAATGAATGTCATTTATGGTGGCCCTGTTGTTATCTACAACTACAGAGAGCACAGAATAAAGTTATGCTTTTTAAATTTTGTAAAGGACAGTTAAAGTTCCCTTTTAGCTAGAATGGGGGGGGAGGAGAGGGAGCAGAGAGGGGAGGAGAGCAGGGAGAGAACTAGCTGCTGCCCCACGAGGGGTTTTAAAGGAGTGGCTGGGATGAAATATAGGCATGTACAGTAGCCGTTGCCAGTGCCATGGTGTGTATACACAAATAAGCACTGATACACAGGCCTAGATTTTAAAAAGAGTTTAGTAACGAGGTTTGGAACCGTGTTTTTTAAAGGACTCGACCCCAACTTACCCAGTGTGGTTCTTTTGAAATATATCCTGGTCCAGTTGCCTGAATGGGAGCTGAGCTTTTTGGGGCATCTGACCCCAGCTGTCGGCACTGCACACTCGAAAATCTGGCCCCAAAACGCGTACATGCACAGCACGCACCACTGTGTTTGTAATTACGTGCGACGTACAGATGAATAGATAGCGGGACATTTGATTGTGATTAAGCAGATCACATTCATTTTTAGCAAATGTTGAGAAAAGCCCGCTAAGAAAATCCAGCTGAGTCCCAGAGAATGTCTGAAACCGGTGTTCACAGCAAATGTGGGTGGGCAGTCCCAAACTGTTTATGTGTGCTGGCCAAGAGACAACAACACCAGGAATGCCAACTGCTGGAAGCCAGATGAGAAGGTACAACCAGCTTAGCGGGACAGGGAGCGCACCTCTGGAAACAAACCTTACGACAAAAAGCTACAGGTCAAAGTCATGCCACACAGAATATTTGGAGACCTTTCCTCAACTATCGTTTGACAAGCTGCTGTCAAAAAGTGTAATTTATTAAAAATCGTAGTGAATACCAAAAATAAATACAGTGTAACTTGGTACAAAAATAGAAGAAGTGGAGGGGGAGGAAAGGTTTCCCGTCATTTTAAAATACATCTTCAAGGTTTTAAGTTAGAAAGGCTAAAGGAGTTTTTTCCAGGGTTAACATATTTCACAGTGTTTACAAGTTGTTAACTTTTCATCATATACTCCTTCCAAGAAAAAGGGGGAGGCAGAAAGTCTTGTTGAAACTATGTATTTCTTCACAAAAAAAAAAGCAAATGACAAAACTGTTCTCAGATTTCTCATAAAACCAGCTCCTATTGGGTTTCTTTGAATATTTGTTCTCTGGCTAGTTAGGCATGAAGAAAGGAAGTGAACCGGCACTCTTTTGTTGATAGCATACCCATGCTGATGAGACTTAGATATCCTCCAGTCACAGGCCCCCATCAAAGCTAGCTCTCTTGAAGGATGACTCATAGGAGGGGACAAAGAATAAGGGCTGGGTAGGAATTTACTCTGCAATAAATTTTTACGCACTCAATTGGCTGGTACCCTTTTAATATGCTTTGGAAACCAACCCCAGTCATCTTTCTGGGAAAAGCAGAGTGCAGTAGTGACACACTGCTATTTAGATTCTGACACTGACAAAAGTTCAGTTCTCTAGAGACAAAAAGAGACAAAAGAAAATCCATCTCCAGGCCATCAGGACTGCACCCATAATTGAGTTTATTATAAAAGAGGGAATGAGTGCAGCTCTCTCCTCTCTTTCTTCTCTCTTCTCTTTTCCCTTCTCCCTTCTCTCTTCCCCCTTCCCTTCCCCTCCGCTCCTGTTTTTCTCCTGTTACCCTCCGCTCCACTCCCCTCCTCTCCACTCCCCTTCCCTCTCCCTTTTCCCCTCCCCTCCCCCTCCTCCACCCCCTTCCTGTTCCTCTCCTGTTACCCTCCACTTCCCTCCCCTCCCCTCCCCTTTGCCATTCCCCTCCCCTTCCTTTTCCCTTTTCCCTTTCCCCTTTTCCCTTTCTCCTTTCCCCTTTTGCCTTCCCCTTTCACCTTCCCCTTTCACCTTCCATTCCCTTTTGCCTTCCCTTTTCCCTTCCCTTCCTTTCCCTTCCCGTCAGCTACACTAGCTTTGAAATGCAATACTGTCATTTTTTTTATAGTAGCAGCTTCAGCTTCCTTGAAGTTAAAACTGGTAAGAAAAGGAAAAATTCTGTCTGGGGTTTATTTGCTGGTATCAGATTCTCAAAATGTTCTGGCTTTGACTGGATGTGGGTTGGCAAGTTAACTGGGTGAGACAAGGGAGGGGAAGTTGCCTCTTTTTCTGAAATACATACTTCTTGGCTTCAGCTTCAGGTTTTTTTTACTCCATGCAGGGTGCAAAGTCCCCCCACGTACCTCCCTCCATAGGCAACAATGGATATAGCTGTGGTCACAGAGTAATAGCCATGAAGAAGACAAATGCCATGGGCACGCATTTGCTATGCGCATGCAGCATCATGCCATGCGGTACCTTCATTAATGAACGACAATGCTTTAGCTGGTAGGTCTCCCGCTTATCTCCTGGAGGTAGCATTCAATACCCAAAAAGACTGCACTGTTGGGGGGTTTTCTCTCTTCTTGCCTTTGGCTTGTCTTTGTCATTCATTTTATTCCCTTAACTCGCCCCAAAGTTGTGTTTCTTCCTGGTTGCCTACCCTACGAAAATGCTTGTAGAATCTTGATGAGCACTTGTGGTCTCCATTTAAACCTCAGAAGTAGTTCATGGGAGGCAGCACCTGTGGTGAACAAGACCCCCTTAGGCTTGGTACCCAGAAATCTACCATTACTGTTCTTGTAAGACCAAGTACCCATCTTTTTCTCATATTACACTCTTTTCATGTATTCTACTCTTAACATATTTACTTGCTGCTCTAGAAATTCGTGTAAGACTATGCCTTTGAAAGCTGACAGATTGAATTCTGCTCTCCTGCTACCAAAACCACCCATCAGTAATGATGCTAGATCACCCAGTGAGAGGGTATTTGTAGGTGTAGCAAAATTCAGACTGCTCCAGTCTCTTCAGATCAAACCTCCAATCCTTAAAAGTTTTCTGGGAGACCTGGTGAGTCCTCAGCCTGAAGTGGATTTTGAATGGGTGAATTCTGAAGTTGTACCGGTGAGTCTACGTATAACTGCATGGTGATCTGTGCAAAAGAAATGGAATTTCAGCCAATATCTGTGGTATTTTCACCTATACTACTCTCTGTCAGATCCTTTGCTCAGAGGACAAAATCTGGGACAGCAGTTGCTAACAGCAAGAAGTTCAATATATTTATTTAGTAGAAAACTCTTTTTTGAGCATACAAGGTTTTGGAGAGCTCTCTTCTTCAGAAGTGTAGGCTGAAAAATTGCCAGCACATACAGTCTTAAACCAAACATTGTGAGCTTTTTAAGCTATCCTACTTTGATGTATTTGCCAAAGCCCCATTTTAGGATTCAATATTTCCTCTGTTGTCATCATTAGTGGTATTGTTAACTGGTTCAGGGGACCCAAAGAGTTGAGTGTTAGGTCTTCAAAAATAAATGGAATAAAGACTGTTTAACTAAAGTGGCATTAAGCAGGAACTGTCAAGAGAGTGAAAATTAAAAATACCATGTAGAAACAGTATACATTGATGCATTACTGTATTATCAAGACTGAGACTTTTGGTCCATCACAGTGCACAAATACTAATATTTAATGGAGAACGCGTAGTGGAGGGGCAAGAAATTGCCAGCAGCAAAGACATTCTAGGTGGGATTCATTGTGTAAATTTATATTCATGTGTTCAGAAAACTTTCAGAATAGCTCTAAATAGCCCAATTTGATGTTTGATAAGCAGGTTTCATCTGATGATAGAAAAAATAATAAATCCTTTTTCAGCCCCACTCAGAAAAACAGAAAGTTATGAAGGAGGTCTGAAAAAGAAACCAAGAAAGAAGTCTGTGGGCATTGGAAAGGGGGTTTGGTTGAAGCCCTAGAGGGAGAAGGAGCCCTGCAGTTTGTCCTTTCTGGCATATTTACTAATAAATATCTGATTTACAATACACTAAGCCCTCCCCTGGGTCAGGCTGTTTCTGAAGCATGGTAAACACAAAAGGACATGCTGTAACTGTCCTTTCGGGGGGAGTGAGGGGGAGGAGGGAAAGGGAGGGGGGAAAGAAGAAGAAAGAAAAAAAAAAGTTCTTTTTTGCTATGAAATTTATCTTTCAATACTTAAAGAAATTAATTATAGCGGGACATCAGGTATATATATATTTGTGTGTGAATACACGTGTATAAAAGAGAGATATTTAGGGGAAACAGAAAATGTGTTATTTAAGTAATAATGAAAAAGGCCAGACAGAATATAATTCTCAGAGAGGATATCTGTTTTCATAGGTGATTAGTGGCCAATGTTTATGTTGGATCTATGTCAATATACATTTTAAGCTAGGATCATATTAGTAGATTCTGTCTTCAGACCAGTTTAAAACTATTTTTCAGCTTCTCTCTCTCCACCTTTAAAAGCAATCACTGGTCATGAAAAATTCTACACACAAAACTAGGGTCCCTGTGCTGACTGAAATCCAGTGTAAGGTGGCTGGCATAGCAAACCTGTTGCTGATGCATGACCAAAAAAACCCTAGCTGCGTTGATGCCACGGTGCTAACTGGAGTAAAATGCAAGAGGGAAAGGTCTCCTCAGAAAAGCAAATACGTATTTCCTGAAGTACTTATTAGAAGCAGATCCGTGAAATTAAGAAGGAAATTTTTGCTTCCTTAATTTCGGAAAGGAAGCACACAACCACCTTTTTGCTCATTTTAAAGAAATGTTGTCATCATAAAATCCAAACGATACTGAAGAAGTTAGGTCGTTTGGTAAATAGGACCCCGCAATTCTGAACACAGAAAAGCTGACGTGAAGTTCTGCACCCAGGCAAGAACAGCATCACCTTACATTGCCAAAATGTCTGGCAACAGCTACTTTTTAGAGAGCTACTTCCTAAAAATAGATCTGCCAGTTGATTTGTTTGCCAGTGCTTTGGTTAGTCATCATAGACTAATTATCTGATTTTGAATAAAATAAGTAGTTTAAAATTAGGAAGCTTATTAGGTTTTTGTGTGGCACAGAAAAAGGTGATGAAAGATAAAAGATGCTATGCAGCTGACCATAGCTGGACTTTATTCACCTATTGTGGTTGCAGTTACACTCTCAATGAGAGGTTGATGGAGACCACCAAGAGAAGGGGGAAGAAGTAGTAGTAGTAGTAGTAGTAGTAGTAGTGGTAGTAGTAGTAGTAGTAGTAATCTCCCTGAAACTTCAGGAAAGCATCAGGCTTCAAACTTAATAAAAATAATATAAATGTCAGCAGAGACTAGAGGAACTGAAATATGTAACTTTGCTACTTTAACTCTTGTGAAACAGCAATAAAACTTATCATAATAGGGGCCTGGCAACGCCTACACATATTAGTTTTGCCTTTAGAAAGTATGGAATAATTTCAACATTTGGTTTTATTTTCTCTTTTTAAAAAATGGCTTTAACAAGTGGCAGAATTTCATCTTCCATAATTCTAGAAGCATTCTTTGCTAAGAAGTAGGTTTTTCCTTCTTGATATTCTTTTAAAAAGTAGCCAAAATCTACAAAAATCAGTCACCAAGTTCAAAAGAAATAGAATTTAATTCAGAATTCAGTCTCCACTTGAGGTGTTTTGATACAAAGAGGACATCTAGCTAGACTACTCAGGTGGATCTATGTGACCAGAAGTGTCTGTGTGTGTATATGTATGTGTGTGTATGAGTGTATAACAAATGCAGCGTTGGCAGCTCACAGGGAATTTTACAGTACTTGATCTTTTTTTCTTCACTTAACAACGCAAGGCACTTTCAGAATTTAATTGTGGGAAAATCTGCAATGACGCTGATAAGACAGTAAAGGAAAAAATTGCTCAATCATTCTTTTTCTTCAGTCTTAAAAATAAATACTTGCTTTTTGAACACTAGGAGAGTAGCAGCACTGAGGGAGAAGACCAGCTCAGATCTAGTTCATAGTGAGCATCTTTCCAGCAACTTCAGGGAGCATGGAATTCTTAAGAAATGTTAGAAATCTCTAGCCAAATTCTGGATACTGTTTCATCATAGTAAATGACAGGAATAGTCTAATTAATAGCAAATTGGACTAAGCCCCCTTATAGTCTTTTAACGCTAGAGGAGCAATTCATACTCTGGAATCCGGACTCACTCAACAGCTACGAGCTAGGCATTTAACCAAGGATGCTGCAATCTTGGCTACGGATGCAGTTGTGCAGGCAAAACGTAATATTGAAACCAAAAAAGTTAAGCTGAACCTCCTTATGCCAAAGGCTGGTGAGGGGGAAAACAGCTGAGAGAAGACCACGGAGAGCTGAGTGAGTGCTCTTGGGATGAGAAAGATGGGAAGGATGAAGTTCCTTGAATGGTCTTTTGAAAAGAGACCAACCTGGCCACTAACCCGTGGAGCTGTGTTCCACAGATTCAGGCCTCTCTTGAGGGGCCATGGCAGGATCAAATGAACTTTCCAAGACTTGGAAATAGGCTAAATGATTGTTTTGTTGCTCTTTGCTGCAGTAGGCTGTTGCCTTTTTTCCTTAACCTTTGATTCACAACACTGATTCATTACAACACTGTTGATGATGTCCGTCTTCTTCTTCCATAAGAGAAATCTATTGAAATGCAAGCTTAAAAAAGCACAGTTCATTCCTGTAAAGTCTTCTGATGGAGACCTAGAGGTTTACAGACCTCATGGGATGGATGTCTATCTGCATCACACATGAAACATTTCTGCTATTTGAATTTATGGAAGATGTGCACGGTGTTTGCACCAGGAACAGTCTCCCCATTCTAGAAAAGTAACAGAATTTAATCACGCTCTTGTCACAGTGCTGAGACTTTGCTGATTTTCAATAATAATGTCCAGGATGAAGCATATTTTTAATGGTGTAGGACTTCCATGCTGTGTAAAAGTTACTGAGGCATGCAGTATCAGGTTTACATGGAATGAGAGTATTAGCAACGTTCTGGCAATTGTTCTAAGCTCCACAACTGTTTTATGCCCTTGGTATTAGCCATGGTCTTCGATAACTCTATAATGATTAAAAGCAACGTAATACAAATCAAGTGTCATTTTCTTTTGTCTCCCCCTTAGATCCTAGTAATAAAAAATTGATTCTCTGCATAGAGACTTCCATGAAGGAAAAGTTTGAAGGACTGTCAAATATTGTAAAATGCACGCTGCTCACAGCAGTTTCCAGAGTCATATATGTAATTTCCCCTCTTCTGAGTAACTGCCTATAGTAGCACATGTCTCTCATAATTTTTATGTGAGAGAACATGCTATGATTACTTAGCCAAGAATTAAAATTGCCACCAAGAGGCTGTTACAGGCATCCATCACTTCTGTCTCTCTCAGCTGACAAAGAAATGTCATTCCTTATGCTCCAAACTGCTTTTCCACTTCCACACCTTTCCAGTCTTAAGAAACACTACCAAAACAGGTATTGCAGGCTGGCTGGTCATGATCTCAAGCACTGTCTATCTTGCTAATCCCCATAACTGGGATGGTGCAGCAATTTTCCTGCAGGCTTTTAGCCATGTGAGAACCAGCAGCAGCATCAAGCAGCAATGCAACTATGCCCTGGGTACAAAGAAAATATTGAAAATCTATATTCAGCCTTTATGCAAAATATCGTGAAGTAATCATGGAGTATGTGTGAGCCACATGAGCTGGAACAGGGTTCATGGCAGAAGAGTTTGTCTCTATCCTCTCCCACAAGGATAGTGTGTGGACCAAATCTGTACAGTCCAAGAGACTCTTATGTTTCACTATGTAGACAGGACTCGGGCTTCGCCACTTGACTGAGAAATTAGATAGTTGTCTATAACACACACTGTCACAAAGACATTGCAGATTTATCTATAGTGCTTCATGAACATTCAAATCTCAAAAACATTGAGCTACTCTGTAATTAAAATACTGATTCAGTTCTTAAACAGTGACATTAAGGAGAAATCGTTACAATCTCAGAATAAGCAAGAGAGGATTTCAAGAAAGAAGTTTGTTTAAAACCAGACACAACATATCATAAAAGATGCTAGGCAGAGCATTACTTCAAAAGACCCCAAAACCCAAGTTTCAGATTGTATTTGCACAAGCTTAATTTTGTGCCTACCAATTACCTCACACAAAGTTGCTTTAATAATTAAGTAGGATATACAGTATACACATCTCATATAACATCTAAGTGAGACAGGCTACTACTACCACATACATTCAACTACATATGAAAAATTTCAAAATACAAGTCACTCTTACAAGGCTCTATTTTAAAGAAGTTTTCTTTCTTAAGTTTACCCATATGTTAGAATAGTAAGATACCAATTTCTCAGTTTTTAATTACACCATAAGTTAAATGTTGGGGCAAAAAAGATGATATAACGAAATGAGAGATAAGTTTACAGTGACCAAAAATCCAGCTATGAATTCAATTAAGAATAAATGATTGTAGTTTCTGGGATCAGAGATAGCTTTGAATGTACAGTAGCTCATTTGTTAATGAATGCAGAACGGCCAGTAAATGAGACCTGCTACATTATGGCTGCCCCACAGTTACTCTAAACCTTATTTTGCAACAGCATGGAGAGAATAAAAACTTCTTAAGCTGGTTGTCCTTCCCTCTGAGACAGGATAATCTTTGAGAAACATTTTACGGTGCATCTTTTGAAGAAAAGTGCATTAGTCTTTACTGAAAAAACATTTGGTTGACCTTGAAAATAAAGCATTCATGAGAAGTATGAGCAGAAGTTTTCATTATTCCGTAAGCCCTCCCTTCAGAGAGACAAAAAATTCCTCCCTCCATTGCCACTCCACAATACCCAGTTGCCAGGCAACCGATCTTTTATGGTGGGTCTCCATGGCAACTAATGTACACAAAATCATAAATCCCATTACCTAGCTAAATACTAGGGCTGCGCTATAAAAAGAGAAAGAATCACTCTGAAGTTTAAAGAGATAATATAAAAGAATGACAATGAAATTCAAAACAATAAATTGCTGTTGCTGATACTATAGTTAATATGGTTCGTCTTATCAAACTTTCTCTTTTTCCATTTCCCTACAAGCCATGCCAAACCATTTTTCTCCTAATTTACTAAGTACATTTTCAGCAGAAGTAAGCTGGCTAAGGAAACCACTGCACTCCACAGGTAAACCTTCAGCTGCAGTTAAGACCGACCTGAGCACGGGGGCATTGTGCTAACATTGTTATAGTGCTTTGAAAAGTCTTTGGTGTAGATAAATCAACGCTAAGGGTGGCTGGTGAGGTACAGTGGCTAAGCAGATAGTTACACCACTCTTGCCTAGTAGAAAGTCAAAACAGAAGGGTACAACAGCCTGTTCACTTTTGCTCCCCATAAGCACACGGAGGAATTCAGGTTGGCCACTGAACCAGGCTGGATCTGACCACGCGCTCATGGGCTCTCCAGAAGGATCTTACAGCTGCTATGGCATAAGCCCGGAAGAAGGCAGAGACGTGAACTGTGCAAGCAGGGTTTTCTTGAACTCAGTGGTAGTAGGTCTACATCCACTTGGACACCCATGTCAACAACTCATTTTACCAGCAACCTTAAAATATGGAAGGAAGGCACTTGTGCATCTTGCTGTGGGGAAAGGCTGCATTTGCATTTATTTGTTCTACTGATTCTCTATTTATTTACATCCTTCCCCATATGTCACAGACAGGGAACCTCTGGGGCTTTTACCTTCTTAAATCCTACTTCCTTCTGGATAGACTGTGTCTTTGAAGTACCAGTTGGTGCCACGATCTCCCTCAAGTTGGTATCTGTTTAGTTCTCTATGCTTGTTACAATCCATGAATCTACAAGGTGTCCCACAGCTGGCATTTTTGTGACTCTGTTTAAGCTTTTGAATACGATCAACATGCAATACTTCCAAGTAAAATTAAATCAATATACACACAGATCTATTTGAATTATTTTTAAAAACTAACCACATTACTTCTTTCTTGACTAGTGTGCATTCAAGTTACAATCCCATCAAGGAAAGAGATGATTGCACCCAAAATATGCGTAGTACCTTTCTTATCTGTGTTTATAGCATAGATGAACCTAACAATTTTAGAAGCAGATGCATGATTCATGATTGCATATGTAATGATTATGTTTTAAAGCTATGTAGAAGTTAACACTTATTTATGGCTGCAAACTAATAGCATGAGGATATTATAGCTTTGAGTGTATATAAATTATGCTAAAGTACTGACTATTCCTTATGTTAACACCTCTAGTACTTTAAGAGCATTATATATTAAAAGCATTTTGCATGGATCCAGCAATAATAAAAGAAAAAACATTTTATGGATGTCTTCCTTGAAATGCTTTGCAAATTTCTTCTGCCCCAGGCCCTCATCTGCTCAGAGCAAATTTTTTTAAAATGGATTCATTAATGGTGAAGCAAGAACAGAAAGCTCCGTGTCTTGATCCATAGAGTTGTACATTCTGGGTCAAACAATACATTTTGCAACTTATAATTGTCCTTGTATTATGGAGTTCAATAGCGAAAAATAGAAAAAAAAAGCACATAGCCTTTTAGAAATGTTAAGTGGGATTCACAATACTCCATGTCAAAGGTAATTCCTTAATTCATTTGGCAACTTTCTAGCCTCTGAGGACTTATTTTGATAGCAAGAGGTCAGTACCTCTCTAGTTCTGACTGCGTGAGGGACCTGAGTTTCATTTTAAGAAAGTTTTCTTTTTTAGGTCCCCTATCTCCCTTTCTTGATTGATTTTTTTTCTCTAACTGCTTTACAAATACAGTTTGAGTTAGAAGTGGATTTGAACAGCAAATTCTCTTCTGAATCTTTGATTTACCACAAAATGGGCATGAGTACAAGACAGGTCTATAGGCCAGGCAGGACAGTAAAGGAACAGCATCATTCATTGTTTGGATGAGGAAAGCTTTGTGTGGGTACAGAAGCATGAGTAGACCTCATATGTAGCCTGACATTGGTTGGCTTTTCTTGTGTATTACCCAAGAGCGTCAAGACGGCTTGAGAAATTACGGCTGTGCTATGTCTGTGCCACTAAATAGACCTGAGCCTGACAGACGAGGTTTTGAAAACTTTAACTGGAGGATACTGTTCCATTCCACACTGCTGGGGAGGTCAGGGAATACAGAAGAGAAGACTTCTGTCATGAGACAGCTGCAAAACATGACTGCTGACCAGCATGGCTGCCTTCTAGTGGGAAGAAAGAACATTTTCTGGAAGACAGTAGTTGCGTTTATCTCACTACACGGTCTCCCTTTAGAGGTCTTGCAGAGAACTCCATTCCATCTCCCACAGGCTTCACAGGTAGATTGCTAGAGATTATGGTAGGTTACTTTACAGTAACAAAACTGTGTGCATACCTCAACCACTTCTCAGGTTTCGTTCCTCTCCTTACTGCTACGTGACTATTTTCTCCAACAAAATATGAAGCCTCTTGTCTGGTTTTGATTACACCTAGTAAAGTCTAGTGGCAGTGTCCTTCGTAATGGCCATTAGTAACAGAAAATCTAAAAAGAATAGCTTTTTGTTATTCTGTTTAAATGCTTCCTCATTCGCGTTCATCCTTCTAGGATAATGAAGATGCTAAGTAAATACATAAAACAGGATCAACTAACATTAATTTTACCTGTCCTCACTGTACACGACACAAGCTTTGATTACTGTTGTTTGGCTTTGCTCTCACTTTTGGATAGTATCAGAAAATACTGATATACTTTGACTAGTGTTTGATGCATAACACATGTTTCCTAGTTTTCATGAGATAAATACAGTAGGACAAAAATAGTATTCCTTTTATAGTTAAAAACCAGTCAATTACTATGAAATTTTCAAACACAGGCCAGATAGTTACTGCGCCTTTAATCTCTATAATCTCAGTTATCATGTCTTTTATTGTAAGTATATTATAATTACAGATTGAAATAAAACTGGGTTTAATGTATAATGGAATGGGAAATTGCAGAAGCTTATACCATGCTTTCCATTATTGAGTATACTTACTCAGTATTCTCCTACTTTTGCTATGCTTTGTAAAAAAAAAAAACATGCCTCTCAAAGGACAGCAGTAAAATGTAAATTACCCTGCCTTACATTTTTCTAAAATATAGCAAACTGTTGAAAAGTATGTACAGCTAATAGGATACTTCAGAATTTAGAGGGCTGGTCTCATGGAGGCCCTGAGGTTTCTCTCATAAGTAGGGACAAAAAAAAAATAGATAACAGAAAGGGAGGATATTCTTAAGTTTTTTCTCAGAAAGTTCTAACTGCAGGATAATGCAGAATTAGATTCCTTTCAAAATGAAGGGCTATGTGGAACATGAAAATATTGGCCCAAAATTAACAAAACAGAAACTCACTTTGCATTTTCCCCTATTATTAGTAATTTTTCTTCATGATTTCCTTTACACAGACTTAAAAAACTGGGCCATAACTAAATCTGTCCTATGGATTTTCCACCCAAGTGTTTTGCTCAATCCACCTGACCTTCCAACCACAGCTTTAATGGCTGGAGTTTTTTCTGGCGTTACGTAAATGATCTCCCAGCTTTGTGAGCTGGTCAGAAATGATAATAAATGGAGTTGGGTTGTGTGGGGGAAGTATGAGCAGGCAAGAAAAATAAGGGCAACCAAATAATTAACCTTTTGCTTGTCTTCTTTTTGTTTGGATGAGAATAATAAAGAAAAGGCACATAGCGCCTATTGGCAGTTGTCCACATCACAAAACCACTACAGAATTTGGCACAATTCAGCAGTTTCTGTTTCTGAGAGGCCCGGGTCTGGAAACACATTGACGCTGTAGGTCACAAATTTATTAGTGGAGTGGGTACACAAAAATGGCTATCTTTTCACAGGCTGGCCAGAAGGAAAGGATTACGCCTTTAAATAGGTGTGGCAGTCTCCCAGTATTTTGGAGGGCAACTAATAGGTAGGACACTTGGTGATAAATCTGGGTCCTTAATACACTCTGTACATCAGATTCTGGTTTAACCAGAATCGCCAGAAATTAATCTGGCTGGTCCCCACTCACAGCCATATACAATAAGGACTCTGCCCAGGTGGCAGCTATACAGAAATGTTATACTCCCTGCTCTTACCTGCAAATCCCACCTATGCTGATGCACATGAATCAATAAAAGAGGAGCAGAGGAAGCTAGCTGAGTTTATCTAACACAGGGCAGTTGAAACATTCAGAAACGTATGTGTAAGGAGGAGAAACTTGGCATCAGAAACTCAGAAGGTTTTACAGTTTTCAAAATTACGAATTACTGCTGTTTAAAAAGAGCTTTAAGGAGAAATATGTTTCTTATTTTGGTTAACTCAGACTGCAGTCAGGAATGTCCCCATTTCTTAATTTCAGGGGCTTTATTGGGTGTTCTTGATCATTTAGCTAGGGACAATGCTTTGTCCTCCTATGAAGGACACTTGAAGGAAGGTGTTATCTTTCCCACTGCTAGTATCCACCCCACCAAGAAAGATCACTGGATCCTACCAATAGGTGATCCTTGAGAGAAAAAAATGTGGTGGCAAATCGCTCTGCCTTGCTCTAAGGTCAAGCCATCCCTGGTGCCAGTTGTCCAAACGTTCTTGTCTTCCCATTAGAAAAATGGTATCCGAATAGCAATGTAACAATGAAGCAACCATGCTTAACAGGGATGTTCATTGAAACTGCTGTATGGATAACTCTTTTGTTGGCCATAACTTTTCAAAACCCAAAATAAAACAATAAACCTCTGAGCTTTCTAGCTCCACTGGAAAAGGCTGAGAGGGGCAGCCTGTCATTCTGCAGAGCTGAATCTCAAAGTGCAGAATTCTCAGTCAGGCGTGTCTGTGGTGAACAGTCCAAAGATGATATAATTTGTCATCTGCACCTCAAACCTGGTGATATCACTGCAAATGTTTTTGAAAACCCTGAATAAACAGATAGCCTTTCAGTGAAACCCCAGGTTCATCCTGGAAGGCACTCAGCATGTTCAAGTATTGCTTGCAGCTCCTCAGAAAATTTCACGTGACCAAATAGAGAGTGCCTGAGCAAGAAAGATTTTTAATAAACTGTAATAAAGATAAGACAGTAAATGAATTCATACACTTTTGACATGTTCCTTGCACCTACAAAGTGTGAAAAAGTCTCAATGTGTACCTCAGTATCGTACAGCTTGGATATCTATAAGATGCCACAAAATACCATTTAGACTATCTTCTTAGCCAGGATCAATGTAAGATGAATTACGCTTCTCCAATGCTAGAGATCTCATAGACTGCTTATTTTAATTTTTTATAGTGTGTCATCAGCCTTACCACTAGAAAGTTTCTCCTAGTGTCTTCTAAGTCCTTTGTAAATCTCTTAAACCTTTCCAAGCGTAATTTCATTTTTTAAACTTGGACACTAGAAGAAAATAACTGGAAATCTCTATGTCCCATTGCTGATCACAGTCAACATAAGCTATCTTCAGGCTGCAATATCTGTTTTGGGCCGGTCTACAGAAGAAATATTTCCTTCATGAATATGGGATCCCGTCTATAAAGTCTCAGTGGTGGACAGAAGAGGGAGTGGTTTGCTGCCGTTCGCTGTTTTTTACAATTTTTTTTGCCTAGTCTCAAAGAATCTTTTCATCATGAAGGTAAAGCTGGTTTTGACCACTCTCTCCTATAAAGAAACCTCAAGAAAAACAGAAAGCATGTTAAGGGGAAAAGACTAGTGCTCACGTAAAGCACAGGCCAATAGATTTACTTCCAAAAATCACCAAATGTCTCTCAAATCCACAACATGCAACTAAGCTTTCAAATACCACCACATTTGTTTTGAGAGAACAGGCAGGGTATCTGCTACCACAGCCCAAAGATGATCTTCAGATGGCAAACATTCATATCCAGAGAAATAGATCACATCTCTGAACCTAACATCCAAATAAAACGTGCAAACATACCACATTCTGCCTGGATCCCAGACCTATGCAGACAAAAATATGATCTATTTCTTCTAGTACATTAAGTGATCTGATGGACAGGAAGTAGATGAAGCAACTATCATTCAATCAGGATGAGTAACAGTGAATGAAAATAACCACATACCAATAAAATAACATTTTTCATAGTCAGAGTTCCACTCCAGTGTCTCAAAGAACGTTTAAAGACCTTATAGTTTTACTGGAAAATGGCATCTGTTCTATAGAGGTACTAATTATGTGGCACTTCACAGTCATCCTGCTCCTTCCCCACTGCACAAGTATTGACATTTTTTTCCCCTTCATTCCATCATGTCTCTCTACTGTTTTATAGTCTGTCTGTCCTCGGCACAAACATCTCTTGCTCAGTGTTATCAATGGTCTTTCTTGCTCGGATGTTCTAATTAAGCAGCATCACCACCATTAACTAAGAGCAATTATACCTAACTTGTATTTAGGTTAGACTTCCCTGCTTCTTCTCAAACTTGTTGGAGGAATGCTGGATCTGAAGGCTTTGTCTGCTTTTTCCACCTGTAGCATCTCATAAGATATGTCCTTTTCCTATGGTCTTCTATGAACAAAGGATCCCTCTATGTTAAGAATAAACAGTGTATATTGACGACTTATATTTAGCATATACAGTTTATACCAACATTTTTAAATGTTTATAAGTTTAAGAGAGAAGACCTAAACAACTGACTACTTTCAATGAATTACACCCCTTTATTTGCTTTCAGATGCTTTTTAGGGGCAAAATCTTTGCTTCTCTATCCCTCCTGCACAACTGCATAATGCCTTGGTGGTATGAGCAATGTTTGGATATGGCAGAACACCAATTGTGTGTGAGGCCAAGAGCTTCGCAGGATTCAAGAAGGGATTATATATTTGTATGGGTAATGAGAACATCCAAAGTTACATTGAACAGCATAAAAATTAAAGGGATAAATCTGGATTCTTACATTCTGAAAATAACAACTGTCCAGCTAGGAGCTCTGTAAAGATTTTTACCCAAAAGTAGATCGCAGCAGAGTTAGTTGATTAGCCTGCTGAGCTAATAATATAATTAGTATATTCCTTCATTACCGTGTAATCAGGCCTGCTTTACTTTCACCAATATTGGACAACAATTTGTCATCTAAAGGAAAATGGATGAATTGTATCTTAAAAAACTGCTACAGTTCAGAACAACTAAAACAGTAAGGTAGTCTGCAGAAAAAGTTGCAAGAATGAATGTGATAAGTATACTGAAAAGACAGCAAATACTTCAATTTTTTACAAAGGAAAATCAGTCCTTCAGATTTTTTTTTTTATTGGTGCTAAATTCCAAAAGCCTCTTGTTCCCTTCTGTAAACACTGGAGATTAGAAAAACAATAAACAATAGAACAAACAACACATTTGTTAATAGAAACTCAGGCTGGAAAAGAATTACACTGTTTCTCAGTATCATAAATAAAAAGTAATAGTTGGGAGTTTTTTTAAAAGATAATTCAACTTCAAAGACTTCCTGTGATTTCTAACAGTTGAAACAAAATTAGATTACAAAATCTTTTTTATTTGCTTGTATCCCCTCTCTAAAGAAGATGGAAGCCAGAACAAATGAAAACACAAGGCTCATACACCTCCAGGAAATGCTTGCGTAAGGCTTATTTATCTTCTAACTAACATTTGTTAACCATGGATTAGTGGAACAGCCTCTTGTAATTATGGTTACTGTTCCATTTGTGGCTATCTTCATGAGGCCAGTGAATCTTTAAATTACAGGCTGACCACCCGGGAGCACAAGTATTGAATCAGCCACATCTCCATAGGCACCACATTTGGATGATTATCCCAAAAGATGACATGCTAACACACACATATGCAACAAAGGAGGTTTATGCTCACAGCTTTGGAGTCACTTTCAGTCCCTGTAGTGGTTTCAAGTTCAATAAAACCAGGGTGGCCCCTGACACAATGTGCTCCATTTTAGTACGGGAGAAATGGCTGGTGAAGATGGTCTTTGTTAAATACTGGTCATTCTAACAGCTATCACAGTGTCCTTCAGTTATAACCTCAGACACTGGACTGCAGTAGGAGTTAGGAAATTGTCCCAAGGAAGAAAGGTTTGCTTTACTTAAAGGCAGCATACATTTGAAAAATACATATATTTATGTATAAATACATGTGTAGCTGTAGACATATGTATACACATATATATCAAGTAAGAAGAGAAACAAAACTATTCTTCTATTCCTAAGAGTCTATATAGTTAAAGGGATTTTACTACGTTTCTTATTGTCTTTATTACTGCCTCAGGGCTTACCATTCAAATCACCATTTCCAACATAAAAGACTTTATGATGTTTATTGCCTAGATCATTCATCTTTGCGACTTAATCTGTCGTCCCTTGGGCTCAGATCACAGATCTAGTTGTCAAAAGCCTGGACCCAAAGAAATCCTACCAGACAGCAAAGTACATGGAGACACTCTGTGCTGCACCAGCCTTCTCTTCTCTTACAGCTCCACGTAAGTTGTGCTGGCATGGGAGGTGCACCCAGATATCATCTGAACAAAGAAAGTTGTTCCATCTCAGTCTGAGATTTGTCATGGTCGGTTTGCAAATGCACACAGGTTACTCACTAAAGGGCTTTATGGAAGCCTTGCAGCAGAGCTGGTGATCTTGCCCTAGCTCAGGGCATAGGTATAGGCGGAGGGACATCGTCGTACAAAACCAGCTTTCTTTGTCCAGAAAATTCGCTCTCATGTATCCATGGTCTAGCAAATTATCCCTTTAGAATAGAATTTCAGAAAGAGACCCATCACTCTTCAAAAATCCCACCCTAAGTAAATAGGGGCAAAGAATCTGGCTTTTACTTAGCTGTCATTCTGTCCTTACATAATGCATAAATAATCTGTGTGTAACATATACACACTTACAGGCATATTTTGATGGCATCTAGGAATTCAAAGAGGATTTGGTTTCCCATTGTGCAGAGCATTACATAAACACTGATTTAAAAGGTGGTCCTTTCCCCAGAGGCCTTACGACAGTCTTAATGCTTTGCTGATGGATGCCTCGCCATCTGTGCACACTCAGTTACCAAACACTCACCTTATTACATATAGGCAATGCGTATCTGAACCAAAAATGTCTACCAACACAGGTAGACAGTGTGTACCTGCTGTGGTTTTGCAATTGTGCATTTTTAATTACTTCAGGGATACGCACAATTCAGCTGCAGGGCTTTGAATGGGGTCATCTATACTGCGTGTAAGGATTTGGCTCTTTGTTTATACACTGTTTCTTGTACTGGGGGAGAGGAGAAGGATATTTAATGTTTTTCAATGCAAAAATTGTCATATAAACTTGAAATGTAGAGTGGCAGTACAGAGTGCAGAGCAGCTGCACCCACACCGTGTATGGTAACCCTTGCCCAGAGGTACACCTCCTGTTTCCCTCCTAGCTCCACGTTGGTTTGACATCTGAATGCATTGCAACCACACCGGGCTCGTTCTCCCACTTCCTTTGGAAGGAAAACCCTCAACATAGGAGGAGGAGCCCTAATTCACTGCCAAGGTTCCTCTGGTTTGGAGGAGCAGGGTCTGAGGAGCACTGATGGATCACACCTGCTCTGCCACAAGGATGTGGCCCAATAAAGTGGTAGGTACCCCTTTATTGGGTAGCTACCCAATAAAGTAGGTAGGACCTTCAGGAGAAGAGCAGAGCTTGCCACTGTTATTCAGCAGATCACAGCCTTTGTGTCACCTGCTTGGTCTCCTTCTAATGTCTGGTGAGATGTAACAGGTAGCAATGAGGATTTTGTCCTCTGGAAGTATTGACTCCTCAGGGTTTCTTCTCTTGAGCAGTCTGCGAAGGCATTCCTGTGACATGTCACCACTTGCTCCTTCATCTCATGGCAAGGATGCACACAGACAGAAAATAGTTATTTCTCCAGTGGTTTTTAAGCTTTCTCTGAGCTGCCGTTCTCTGCTACCATTATCATTGTGTACGACCTGCCTGCTTCTCTAACCTTTGGTTCTGGTTTCAGAGTACAGTCATTTATACCCAATTATTTTCAAGTTCCTACACAGCCTTTCTGTAACACAGATTTTCCTTGTTGACAGTTAACAAACAAGATATTGAGGCTCTCAACTTCATACTGTTTTTTTTCTTGGTCTGTGCAGCTACAAGGCTATTAATCTAGCATGAATTCTACTCCTTAGACTGTTTCATTCTGGCAACGAGACGCTGCCTATGGAGAATGGCTCATTCTATTGTTTCCCTATCAAAAAGAATTTGGGGGAGGGACAGAAGAAGTGGAACCATTACAAAATGAAACAGCCACAGTTGCAATTATGCTGCATTCTTTTCAGGCTGCTGCAACATTTAAAGGTAGCTTGCTTTGGATACCAAAAACATTGGAAAGCATTACTGAGGTATAATGTACAAAATCTGACATTTAGACTAGAAAGCACTTCCGTCTAATGGAAGAGCCAAGAACAGGGTTGCAGTTAGGGACAAATGGAAGTTGGTCGTGTCAAAAAAATCTCTGTAGCAATTTTAGGTTATACCTCTACAATATTTTTTAATATTGTTCTTTAAGAATGCATGAGAAATCAAATTAGCAATTGTCCCATATTTATAGAAATGCATTGGAGTGCATTGGTGGTTTTGTATTTTACCTGTCTTCTTTGTGTTGTGAGAGTGGACAAGTGTACTGGTACTACATTCACCCACGCTACAGCTACAGTTAGGACTATAGCCAAAGAGCGAACAAAAAAATACATGTTACAATTTTCCTGTGCTGTCACAGTAGATGGTTTTTCAGGTGGCTGAAAACCTGGACGAACATGTCCACCTGCCACAAAAGCAGTGGAAGGAGCTGCATCTTATGCACTTTTCATGTTGGACTGGGAATTGACTGTAAAATATGAAAAATCCTCTGTTATCTGGAATATGTGGTGTCCAGCTTTGGTGCAAGGAGTCTCGAGAGCCTTTGCAGATTGGACCTCTCAGATTCAGTGGGATCATGCTGCAGGCGGGCGGGAGGGCAAGATGCTTGTAGAAGGGGTTTTTGCGCTCTGCTTGTCCCCCATTTTGTGACTGAGAGACTGAGGGATTGAGAGTCAGCGACTGGCAACTGCTCTGAAGTTGAAGCTTAAGCTAAAATTAATCTTAGAACCACAAACTATTTCATAACATCTTTCATAATAACAGCAGTTCATTGCCTTGTGATGCTAAGTCCTTCCCTGTTTCCTCACTGTGAAAAACCTCTATTGTGCTGGCTTCTTCCTGTTTCATTGAAGGGAACAGCTTGTATGAATCAGGGATGAACCACTCTTCAGAGTTATGAATACCCAGCTATCACTCTCTGTCTTGATGGTCCAGAAAGGCTGGAGCTGCATCTTCAAATATCTTTCCATTCTTCCAATCTTTTCCCTCTGTGAAAGGGAGCCATGGCTGAAACCAGGATATTAGCCAAGTGAGCATATAATGGAAATTCAGGCCTCCTAATGGCACGAGAATCACACAGCTGTCAGTTAGTGTCCCGTATTCACTGAAAATGTATTTCTGCTTGTAATCTTTCTTGTATACTATTTAAACAAAATTAAATTCCATTTGAAGGCACGGGAGGTGGGGGGATGTTAAATTGAGACCCCCCGACCCAGGTGTCTTTCACTGAAACTTTAAAGATCATCTGAAGATATTGTGAAGTCTTACAATACACAGATGTCAAAGATCCCAACTTAACTTCTCAAGAAACAGTTATAAGCTGATAACAAAAATGGTATTACTTATGAGTTGTCAGTGTTCTAAGAGCTTAGTCTGTTTTCAGGTTTTCTGGTTCTTCAGTACTCTGGAAAATTTTGTCTGGCTTAACAATGTTCTTGAATTTTTCAGTTCCTTTTCTGGTGGTGCAGAACCTCCTGTTGGCCCTCCTCAGGTCTTCTCATAACCAGTGTTTTCGTGTTTTCACAAACAGACTGAAAGAGCTAATGAGCAAACCATTTTAACTTAGCATAAATGTGGGATTTAGAGCACATATATGAAAATGTAAATCATTACTAACTCCACTTTTCCCCCTAAACCAAAATAAAACCACTAGTGTTAAAGGGTGGATATGACAAGCTCGTCTACAGAGCTTTCACAGTCGGTTACAGTATAATACCAAGTGTAGAGTATTTATTACGTGCAGTGCTGGACACTGTAGGGTTTCATTGTGAATCTGCAAGCAAATGACTGTTCAGC
The DNA here is from genome assembly GCA_013398295.1 of Chionis minor. Classification (NCBI taxonomy): domain Eukaryota; kingdom Metazoa; phylum Chordata; class Aves; order Charadriiformes; family Chionidae; genus Chionis; species Chionis minor. Next base: position 1,034,536 of record VZSF01008153.1, on the reverse strand, counting down.
ATTTGGATGGAGTACACAGCCAACTAAGATTACCACAGAAAACATGGGACATGAGAAGAATATTGTTTTCTGACCATGAAAAGACCACACACATGGTCCATGTGGAATGCACACTGGACCATCTTCAAAAACATAAAAGTTGCATTCTCTGTTATGCTCACAGGCTGGTTTAATTAAATATAGGCATTAGGCAGTAAATGTGTTGGCAGTTTCACACTGAAATGCTGCTGTTGTACAAGTAACTTCCTCACTGTAGTTTATTCTTTTAAAATGGTACCATATTTTTTCATTCTGCTTAAAACTGTAGAAGCTTGCGAGGGAGCATATTTCTGTAAATCAGAATCTTTAAAAACACAATGTGAAAAATAATGAATTTATTCATTTCATTTCTAAATATTTATACAGTAGGTAGTTAAAACAATAGGTTTTTACAAGGTTAGTCTTCAAAACATAGCTATGGTCATATAAATTCAAGTGGTTATCAGTTTTATATTTTAATAATGAATTTTTCTGAAAGCAGTGTTCGCTGTTTAATACAGTTGCTTTTTGTATACCTATATATTTATGTATATATTTATAGGAATGCCATCTATATTTTATTCTGTTTACAGTGTCAAAGCTAGACTGTGGCTGAATAACTTAGGTTAAAATATTTGTGACCAAAAATGTAGTTAAATAAAACTTACTATATGAGCTTTGTAAATTTTGGGAACATAAACCTGAGCCGTTCCCTTAGCCGCAGGCATTTTTAGTCCTGAAATCTCAAGATCTGTTTAAAGATCTCAAATGGTCCATGTAACATTGATTTTCTTCTCCTGAAAACATCCTTCCATGGACAAAAGCAGTCCCTGTTTCATGAAGCTGCCGTTATGTATGGAGACCCTCATTGGCTAAGCTCACAGATTTGGCTAGACACTGCTATTCCAGTAATAGCAGTGAAGTTCTGTAACTCTCATGAATTCAGGAAGCAGTAAGCTTCCGGAAGGGCTGGAAAAGATACCTATTCTTGTTGAAGAAAATGTTTTTGTTACAATTTTGACCTGCCTGCAGACTTTCAATGGGCACTATTTTGCAGGTGTAAATTAGCATAAGCTAAGCCAAGTAGTGATGCTAATGAGAAAGTGATGGTGGGCAAGAAAAGAGGGTGAGCGGAGTGAGAAGACTTTCCAGACCCAGAATCAGCTTATCGTCACTGTCACCCAGACAGCTCCTGCCCGACTCCAGAAGTTAACATTTCTTCCACCCTTTCTTTTATCACCCTTGCCATTTATAGCCAAGCAGTTTATCTGAGGGATGAGGTAGTTAGCGACAGGAGAGCTCTTCCCCAGTTGTGTGTTCTTCTGATAGCAAATTGCATTACATCTTCTCTTTTGACCTTTTTCTTGTGGGGACTTAACCTCTGAATTTGGGCCAGGCCTTTGCTGAGAGGCTGGCCAGCAGTTAGCAGCCCTTAACCTCTGGAAGCAGCATTTCTAGGTGTTTTAGCTTTCTCTGTGATTTGTCTTGGAAGCATTTTTTAAGGCATATCTCTTGGGAGGGGAGTGACACAATTGGTTATGCGTTATTTGTATTGTTCTGAATTTACTAGCTCTACTGCTGCTTTAAGACCCAGAGTAAAATTCTTCCAAACTCACTCCTTTGAAGTTGTTTCTCTGAGACAAACCCTTTGAATTCCACGTGTTTACCAAATCACAAATGAGGTCAGTGTGCCCCAACTCGGGATACCTCTCTGAGACTTCCCACCAGTGTTAACTGCCTTTGAGGTGGCGACCCATGGGCTGGGGAAGGTTTGCTTTCTCCCCCACCCCCCTTAGCGTACCCCAGAGGTCTTGAAGCCGTCGTGAAAGACACTGGTGTCCTTAATAACCTATTTCCAGGCTACCTTGGTATGATAAACATACTGAGCGGGACCGCGTGTGCTTAAGTGGCTCTGTAGCTAAGGTACCGGTGCTGGCCTGAATGAAGCATTCACCTCGCCTGCTAACTGCGGATATACATCACTGTGTCAATAAATGCTCGTTAGGAGGTGCGGCACTGTTTACCCCTGCTCTGAGGAAAAAGGTTATTTAAATAGATGGCACAGATGGAGCCAAAATATTTGGGGGAATGGAATGACTATGCCAGTCTTTACAACCTAAGTGACACCTCTCCTGCAGCTGCCCGGTCATCCTTTGTGGAGTCCTTGGGGCACGGTGTACGTGTACATCAGCTGGCGGTCAAATGAGCTGCCGTTTTCCCGCATTGACAGCAGTCAATGTCTTTTTACTGCTTTTAGCCTGCACCCATGCACATCTCAAGTCAGAGTTTAGTACTGAAAACATATGTTGTTTTAATCTGCTTTATGTCCAGTACTGGTAATAACAGCAGCAATATAACCCATTTATTTCACCCAAATGAAAGAAGCCAAAAGCCACTTTTTTAATGATTTTTCCATTCCTGCTGTTTATATTTTTATAATGTCTATTAATTGGAGACTATTAGTAAAACAATACTGTGCACGCTATTTAGGGGCCACGTTTAAAAAGAACTCATTAGCTGACAAGTTGTTACAGAGAAATACTTTGGTATTTTAAATAAATAAAAAGCGCATGCACTCCAGCCCAGTCTTCAGTGGCTGGCACTGAAAGGAGTTCCCCCATTTTCTGAAAGCCCTTCCATGGGGGAGAGTGAGCTTACTTCCTAAGGAAATTACTGTGGAGGTGTCTGTAAGAGAAAACCAGGCACCGCTTTGCAGCTCTGCAACTGCAGCGAGAGTAGTCATGAATGAACGCCGAGCCAAAAGAATGATGCATGTTTACATTATGCTTACTACATTATTCCGGCAAATGCATAAAAATGTAGCTGCCGTGAACAACTGCCATGTGTAGCACTTAGTATTTGGGAAAGCATTTGGTTCTGGGTATAGGGTTCAGTGTCAACCTTCTGCTCTAAAAAATCCTCCTCCAGGCAGTTGCAGGCTTGGAGAGGTGGATGCTCTGGTACGTAAGGCACACTGCAGCAGGTGAGCGGTGCCAGCTGGCATCTTTAATCTTTTTTCACTGGATTTTCATGTAAAGAAACCCCACTGCCCCTTACACTGTTCTGGTACTTCAAAAGGAGCAAAGCCACTTTGCACAGCTCCAGTGACCCAGGGGGAGGTGATGGATTGCACGCATGTTTCCTTTGGCACATGGAGAGGTTCCTCCCGCCTGGTACAGCTTAAGCTGGTACTACTGTTTGTGGCACTCTATGAGGAACTGGGTCAATGAGTGAGCCAAGCTGGAAATAACCTTAAAAAAAAAAAAAGAAAAAAAAGAAAAAAAAAAAAAGAGACAGTAGTTTTAACCTGGATATATTCCCTGGCTTCATAAGCCCTTGCACTGGCACCACTGAGAGGACAAAAAATGAGCAGGTGGAAGCCATTTACATGACCCTGCCACTGAAAAACAGGTGGGTGTGAATCATGCCCTTAGTGCAGAGAAGAAAATCAACCCACGGCTATTTGCCTTGTGATTCCTTTGGGATCAGTCAGTGATTTTTATTTTTTTTTTCATATTGTGAATTCTCTTATTCCTCCTAACCAAGAAGTTTTCCAGAGTGATACATTTAGAGAGGCTAAAAGAAATTTAAAAGTTGTTTTAGACGGTGACTGAAGAAACAAATGCTTTTATGATTTCTTTCAAGGTTAACAAATCAGTCTGATAAGGTAGAAACCTACCAAGCCTGTAATCAAAGAAAATCTATTAACAGAAGATGAGTTGTGAAGGTGATTTTTTTTTTTTTTTTAATTTTGCGTAGCTCTAAAAAAAGTCTATCTTGGAGAAAAAATGTTTTCACAAACAATTCTTGCTTTCTTTTTTGCATATTCTTTTTGTGATTAGTCCATTAGTGTTTCAGCATTCATCACACAGTAAGTGCACTGGCTGAGTGGCTCCCTAAATAGGAGCAGAAATACACATTGATTAAATTCTTTCAAACTCCTTGACAAGAAAATGAGTGTTATAAAAGAGTGCTGAAATGGAGTGATTCAAGTAGTGCTACATTCACAACCTAATTCCTTGAGCCTGCCTATTTCCTCTGGGCTTATTAACTTCCGAAACCCTTCAATACCCCATGTAGGCCAATACAGAACAAATTAGCCCAGGTCTGAAGCGCGCCAGCGTTCAGGCACACCTGTAAATCCTGGCACAGGTAGCACACCTACTGTGAAGCTCTGTGGTCAGCAGAATAGGAGTCTGCGGGCAAACAGGAGACGGATAAGCGCTGTGCCTAATTTCTCTAACCATTGTGCAATGTGAGTAGCCAAGTGTGACAGCATCCTGCGCTACTGCACAGGCACAAAGCCCTCTGTGGCAGAGGGAAGGGGAAAGGAAAAGAAACAGCAGTTTCTGACTGCACCAAAACCTCACTAAATTTTTGGTACAGGCAGCCTGGTCATGTTATACCGTACTCCTGAGTTAACTTTGAGCTCGTAAATAATCTAAATCCATATTTTCATCTTGTAGCTAGTCGTAGGCTAGGTACATGCATGCATCTGATGGTCTTCAAATGCTAGTATTTTGCACCTAGCTGACCTGTATGACTATAGCAAGTCTCACCACTAATCTCCTCTGTGCAGAAAATCAGAAAGAAATCATCATAAACACTTCGCTGTCAGTCTTCCTCACGTTTTTGAACACTTGGTCCTGGTGTTTCGCCGGCTGTAGGTAAAAGGCATCCTTCCACCACGGCCACCCTGGCACGCGTTAGCGTCTTTCACCCCGCGCTCTCCGTGCAGACACATCGGTGAGCGTGCTGTGCCTCCAACAAGCGCCACGGGAAGCCTGGCGGCAGCAAGCTCCCCGTTCCCTTGGTCACCCTCGGTGTATTTACATGCCAGAGTAATGAGTGGATGACAAGCTGCTGTTCTTCATCAGAAAACCTACAGACCCCTCATTAGAGAGGTTTTAGGGGCAGATAACCTCTGCTTTTTAAAGTCCTGCTTCAAGTAGACAATGAGGAAGAAAATAGTAGTTGCTAGATGTGAAGTCAGAGACAGAAAAGGGTCAGCAGAGGTTTGTACAGCCTCAGGAAGCGAAGCTGGCAGCCTGCATCAATTACAAAAGGCGAGACAGGGGAGGGGAGCATGAAATATATTGCTTAAATCGGCATTCTGCAATGTTGCCCGAAAGTCATCATGGTTAGAGACTTTCCTACCCCATGTTCAAATCTGGATATTTTTGCATCCACACAGAATGATGTGAAGTGTCAGGCCTTAAGGATGTAGCCCAGTGTTCACTTGCAGGCTGCGCTGGGACAGTATTTTTAGAAATCCAGGACACCAGGCCTGAAGATCAAGTACATGGAGGCAAGGAACAGTAAGGCAATTTTTGGAAAAGAGCAGATTAAATCAGTTTACAGTAATCTGGCCAATGAGTTATACTTGAGGGCTTTAGTACTGAAGCCTTGCTAAAAAACCAAATCAGTCCCAACAGAGATGTTCAGTCATTAATGTGTTTTAACAGACAGACATCTTGGAAGAAAGCTAAGTGTCACCCTGTTTTAGCTTTCTATGCTTTTTATTTTTTAGCCATACTCTTCCATATTTACTTCACAACAACAAATTCTCAATGCTCCTAAATTCTGCCCACAATATTTTCCATCTCCTAACGGGATTTTTTCAGCTCACATTATGTGGAGATGATCATGGAAAAAAAAAAAAATAATAATAGGCTGTTACTCGGGCAAGATGGGGCTATTTAGGCCCGCTGCATTATTTGGATGAGCAGCCATCAACACAGCCTTAGCTGTCAGGAAGACATGCAGAGCCTTCTGCAGTAAGGCAGCTTGTGAAACAGAGAGCCATGAAGAAATAGAAATAAGCATCCTCTGACAAGATCTGCATCTGAGAGTTGTTTCTGTGCTTACATAAAATGTACTTCTGTCTGTTAAACTGTTCTTAGACCTGTGGTTACTCTAAGATACACAAGCCAGTCCTATTTGCCATCTGTGACTTGCTAGCAGAATACCTTGCAGTATTTGGGACAATAAATGCTCAGAAACGGGAGATCAAGAACAAGCATGCAGAGGCTTTTCGCACTGGCACATCGCAGTTACAAACACCTCTGAAATCCTCATTGACGGCACCCAGCTATCACATAATAAAGTACTTTGGCTTTTTCAGCATGCGCTTTTTGCGTCGGACAGTTATTGATGAATTTACCACGTACCCCTCCAGTAGGCTACAGCTCTGGTAGCTGGGGAAAGTAGTATTAGTGAGTAACAGTACTTTTGGCTGTACAGATTGCCTGCAAAAGGGCATACAACCATTCTCAGGCATGTCTTTGAGAAACATGGAGTTAGGCTGTCACAGCTATGAGGAAGTGAATGCAAAAAGGATAAATATAAATACCAAAAAAGGATAATTTTTTATCTGTGCAAACAATGGTTCTACTAATTAGTCTTTCTTGGCAGAGACCAAGTTCCTCAAAAATAATGTTGCACCTACAAAGCATTTTTCAGTCCTGTATCTTAAAACAGAAGACTGTACTATTTTACCTTGATTTTCTGAGGGAATGGGAAGTGCAGAATTTTATAGTCTGGCTGATTTTAATCAGATTTGAGATAAGTTTCACCAAGTATTGCAGAGGGCTGAAATACGTCTGGGAAACCAAGAGTCATTAGTGCTTCTTTAAACAGAACTTACTGTTTTGTTTCCACATTCAAAGGCACCGCTTCTTTTCATCTCCTACCTGACATGGTCAGAAGAGAGACATAGAGAAGTTTTGCTTCTCAACTGCAGAGAGAAACTGAGACTTCAAAAAAGCATGGGGAAGGCAACAGAGCCTTTACAGAGGCTACACTACCCATTCTGTGGATCATAAATAAATAGTCCATATCTAATTTAATTTTTTAAAAATTTAATAAGTGTGTGACTGATGGTTCTGATGAGGACCCAGAAGCATCTGAAAAGTTTCTTGTTGATTTAGTTCATTATGCTGCTCGTACTGTTTTTCTGTTCCATCAGATGTGATGACAACTATTATTTTCTATACTTTTTCTATGAGACGATGATTCTCCTCGTCTTTTGATGCTCTTTCTAAGTCACAGTGTTATCAGTTGCAGTGCTGTGCCACCCAAGATTGGAAATGCTTTACCTACGTGCCCTGCTGTCTGCTGGGTTCAGTGTGGAATGGTGTTGATTTTCACATGCTTTCCCTGCTTCCCTTGGCTCACGACAGACATATGCTGATGCGAGTGAGCAGAATATAACGGGCTCTCTGCATTAGCATTTGGGGGATCTTTGAAGTGCAGTAGGTAATATTAGTGAGTAATTTAGAAATCTCAGAGGAGGAATGATTCAATTGTAAGCTATGCTACAGGTGAAGTAATATTAGAATCATAGAATCACCTAGGTTGGAAGAGACCTTTAAGATCATCGAGTCTAACCGTGAAGGGATACTGAAGTTATCAACAATTATTTGACCTGAAAATAGGTCCTTAGTGAAAAGCAATGGACCGCTTATGCAGTCTCGATACTTAAACCAGCAGAAATTTATACAGCTCTTGTGCTGTTTCTGCACACAATCCACATGGTCTACACTGCAAAAGAGCAACAGTATTTTAAGGACAACAGGAATGGCTTGGTTGTTTATTACAGATGATGAAGGCCACATTTCTTTCTCCTCTGACTTCGTGTCAGCCTTTCAGATCTTCAGATTCTCATCTGCAGCTGTTCATCACCACTTAGGCTCCCAGTGTGGGCTGCTGTCAACAGGACATCCCCGTGTTTTTCCCTTGCTCTGGGCCATTTGTTGTGCCCGCTCTGGTGCCTATAGGTCTGTGTGGTGAAATATATTAAGAAACCGTTCTGGCTGAAAGGTAATCATAATAAAAAGGAAATAACTTTGCTTTGTCTGGCTTGCTATCATCAGTTCTCAGCCCTGATCTGGTTTAAGTGCTACGCAGTCCTATCCCCTCGCTGGTTACTTTGCTTTAAGCAATGCGTGGCCATCAGGTAACGTCCTTGGACTGACGCCTGTACTATAGGACTACAACAGCTGCAACTGTTAGTCACATGAACATTTATTATTTTCCAAACATTTTTTGACCAATGTCTCCTTTCGAACATAAGCGCTTGTGCTTGTATCATTCTTTGAGTATCCTAGTGAAATGACTTTTCCGCCAGTGGTTTTTGAGAGGAAGAAACCAATTACAGGGATGTTGATACAGACTTTATTACTTCTGCTTAGCTCCGTTTTGTCTTATGAGGGAGACTGTTTTCTAGAATACAGTGCTGGTGGGTTCTTGTTGCAGCCATATTGCAGCAAACACAGTATTTGTTCAATCTTAGTGTTCAGATATCGTGCAGAATGCTAAGATGTTCATGCCACTCTATGAATGTGCAAAAAAATACCATTTTGAAACTATACTAAGAGAATCTTAGAGGTATATTATTAAGCACTTTAAGACCAGGAAATCCCAAAATTAAGTGCAAATTTTCAACCTTCATTCTTGACACCTAAGTATGATCAGACTATGTTTTAAATTTAGTCGCATTTTTCAAGTAATATAGCAAAATATTTCGCAAGATTTTGTGATTCCAAATAAAATCAGTGTATATCATTAATGGTGTTTGAATAGCATGTTATATATATTTTTTATATATATATAAAATCAATCATTACTGTAATTTTAAGGGGATAGAGGGTGACAAATACTATTTTTACATAGTTCTGAATTACAGCCGTTATTGATAAAAGCTCACCCTTAAATTTGTTGTCTAAAGCCCTGCAACTGAGAGTCATCCCCATATTATTAGGGCTTAGGTGGAATACCAGAAGAGTTGGAGGCTTTTTGTGGGCATCAGAGTCTGCCTACGTGCTTCTGATAGCGTTATATAGGCCAAAACTGCTTCCTTGAAGCAGCTACAAGCTTAAGTTAAGCCCCTATTTGATGATTTAAGAGGAAATCTCTAGGAAGTATTAGGAAGATAAAACTGAATGAGTTACAAATTTCAATATTCAAAGCTTTCCAAATTTGTTTTAGCTTCAGAAGAAATTTGTCAGATTAAAAACATCCTGCGTGCCATCAGCCTAACTGAATAAAACCTAATTCGACTAAGGTGAACTGGGAGGCCACCTTTTTACTTAAAAAGAAATTAGAATCACATACTCTGATTCCTCCATGATTATACATCTTAAAAAGTTTCCTTTTGTGTTTAAATATGTCTGCTGGAAGTGGCTTCCCAGAGTTTTAAAAGTGCTCACTGCCCAGTGCTGTGCTAAGTGGTGCCCACATTAGGTTAAATGATCTGCAGAAAGAACTGCAGACTTCAAATCTTTGAAAATACAGACTTTAGTCTAACTACGTACGTATAGATTTAAGGACTAAGGCAAAGCACATACCAATCTGAGCTCTGCACAGCAGTGCGCAAGCTACTAGCAATGTTGAAAACACGTTTAGTAAGTACAAGACATTTAAAGCCTTACTATGCAAAGAAAGGCCTTTCCATAACGGACCTTAGTACAGACTTTTATTAAGAAGATTGGTCTTTGTTGCTAAAGAGCAAAAAACCTAGTAGTTGCTATACCCATACATCATGCACACTTTTTCTATACAGTTGACTACAGCTGAAGATCAAATATTCCTATACATTAACTTCTTCAACACAGACCAAAAAACCACTTTTTCTTTTTCAAAGATAAGCTTATATAAGAAAAGTATTTGAACAATTTCAAAAATGTTCCATGAGTCCCAAATTCATTGTAAAGAACCCTTCCTTCTGTAGTGCTTTATGTTTACTGACTGTTATTTTAAATGTGGCCTTTACATTACAAAGCTGCGGCTTAGTTTCATGAAGTGCTAAGCAGAGGCAACCATTGAGAACCACTCAACCAGTGCTAGCCAAATACAACCACTGATCAGTACTATTTGCCTCTTAAAGTTAGGACCTAATCCTTAATGTGATCCCTAAGAAGCCTCTACTTTTTTTGGTGGTTTTTGCCCTTGGAATCTACTGCCTCCTTCACCACAGAAAACAACTGATGTCTCTCCCCCTCTCCTTCAAGTAGTGTTACACCCAAAATTGTAAGCAGAGCTGGAGGGATCAGTTCAGAACAAATACAAGCTCAAAGCAGGCATTGCTGGCAGTTTGAAAGAGCTTAATTGCTTTATTCCATTGTTTTCCTCCTCTTTTTCTTTTTCTTTTTTTTTTTTTTTTTTTTTTTTTTTTTCCTTGCCCTTTTTTTTTTTTTTGCAAGCTGCTTATTTGAAGCAGACATTTTGACAGGCTGTGGTGTGGTTGCCAAGGGTTTTCTACNATGTTGTTTTTTTCCTTTTTTTTCCCCCTTTTTTTTTTTTTTTTTTTTTTTTTTTTTTTTTTCCTGCCTAGCGCTGTATGTCCTGATTCCTGCAGGGACTGGAAGTAGAAATGGGGAAATGCCATAACAAAAGCTGTTTATGGAGAACTGTTCACCTGCTCAGAAGCACTAGAAATCTCATGAGGACCCTTGCATACATGAGGTTTTCAGCTCAACTGTACAAACTGAAGAGTATAGTTGAAGATGCAGATCAATGTCCATACATCAATTGATAGTTGTTGTTATTTATTTATTTATGCTGTGGCAAGAAGAAGAGGTCTCACAAGGTTACATAGAGTGAAAAGACTCTTTCAACCTCCAGGTTAGCAATGGGCTGTATTAAAGGTGTAATATGTCATTTGTACTGTGACAGCTTAAAAAAAGGATTAGGCGGATCATAACCCTCTTAAAGAGGGTACAAGAAAAAAGCTTGATTAGATGTAGAGTAGGAAAGCTATCCACAAATAGCTTCCAGCTCATCGTCAAGCAAGAGCCCTGTGTTCTAAGATATCTTAATTCATTCTGAAAATGTGTAAACTAAAAGGGAGCAAGGTCCCTCTGCTCTCCAGTGAGATTGTACACAGTTGAAGTAAGCCAGAAATAGCTGGAATGCCATAAATTCAGACCCTTTCATCTGACTTCACTTTCAAGTGTTATCAACCCCCTAAAAGATAGTCCCTATCCTACAGTTCAATTTAGTACCTAAACACAAAGATGTTTGTTCAAACCAGTCTCCTGAAACACATGAAAACTAAACATTTTTCACTTAACCACCCTTTGCCCATCAGATTACCACAAGAGCTCTTGGGGTCTTAAATTCCTTCCCCATAGTATGTATATATCTATATAATGTCCTCTGAAGACTGATACACCACACTGAACTCAGCCTTAGCATTAAATCCTATGCAGTGTCATTGGCTTTATTGGAATTGAGTTTGTAAAAGAATTTCGCTCTTCATATGATCTGAAAATTTCAATTTATAAAAGTTATTTGTGGCTAGTATCATCTCTTACAAGAAGCGGTCAACATTTTACTGAAGAATTTCACTTTCTGCAAAATCTCTCCTTCTTTCAAGAAATTTCTTGGTGCAGGGAAAACCATTGTTTCAACAGCTCAGGTTTCAAACTGAGGCTTAGCAAAAACCAAAGGGACAAAACTGAGGAACTGATTTGGAGGGTTTGAGAAGGCTCAGGTTTACTCACGGATATTTTTTGTCACTCTTGCCCCGCCCCTCCCCCCAGCATTTCTTGTGCTCTTTTCAATCTCTTTTTTTTTTCCCCCCAGCAACAATCTGAAAAAGATGTGTGGAATAGGCTTGAGAAGAGGAAAGGTTAAAAGGACTCATATGTATGTTTAGGTGGCCTGGATGCTACTCATGCTAATTTCAAAAGGTGTTGGCTTCAGTGACAAAACTGGTCTAAAAGCTGCTGTCCCGTCTCCCACCTATGCTTGTCAGTTCAGAACAAGATCTTCTTACCCTTGGCATTCAAACCCAAAACTACAGCAACCAAAGCAGCCCCTGATTTTTAAATTTCAGTTTTCACTGTGGGCTAAAGGAGGACCCTGTTTTACAAGTTGCTCCGATGAAATCAGTACTTCCAAAGTTTTATGTGAAAGAAGGTGATGGCACTCTGCCCTTAACTTGCTTGTACTTTGAACCGGAAGGGATGTAAAACCTTTGATTCTACAGCTTGGGTAACAAGTTATAATCACTAAATTTTTCTTCATATGATGGTCTACATATTGTGGTATCCACGTTTCTCAGGTATTGTGGAAGAAAAATATGGAATATTATACATTGGGTTTGTGTTTGGCTTGGTTTGTTGTTTTGGGTTGGGTTGTTTGGGGTTTTTTTTGAATTATATCAAACTAACATCAGAAAACACAAGTCCAGAACAGCTTCCTTTTTGTCTCATAGAAATATCAGGGTGATTCAATCAGCTAAGGGGGCTTCTACCTACTGTGGTCACTAAGAATGAAGCATTAGGTATTCCAGATTTGAATGCATTTTTACTTGGTATATTTCCTACTTTTCTTTTCATATAAGAAAAGCCTGTTCCAAAAAGACATTTATTACATAGCAAGAGTTAACAATTACTCCCTAGTGATACATATATAACTTCCACAACAGTTTTGCTGGGTTTGTAGGTCAATAGCGTATTCCTTAATGAAAGAAGAGAAAAAAAAAAAAAGAGTTGCTGTTATGATGCAGGTGCTGAAATCTCGGTAACAGTTCCAGAGCAATGTGAAACCCCTGTAAATCATGACTCCCTCACAAGGCAACCAAGGCAAAGGATTTCCCCAAACTACTCTTATTTTGCTAAGAGTGTCATCTTGTGGAATTCTTGGAACACTCTTCAGCCCTGATTGGCAGCTGAAGAGGAGGATTAGTTTTCCTCCTGGTGGAGTAATCCATTATAACTGAGGGTGATTACTTTTAAGAAAGCAATGTGTCAACAAAACCAAAGAAAATGTCATTCCCTCACATCTACCGCTAATGAGACACCATTCTTTTGTTTGTTCTCCAGAGGTATTTCCTAATGACAAAGTCAGGGAGGGGGTTGTTTGTTTTTTTAACCTACAGCAGCTGCACAGGCTTTGATATCAATCTGTTCTAGTCTCAAATCAAAAGACACTTAGCACCCATAGGGCTCACAGGCTTCAGTACACCTGATGGGTCTGATTCTACCATATCTGTTATCACAGTGATCCTCACTTACAAATCTGTGCGGGGCTGATAATGATAACCTTAACCAAAGTGTACATTTTCCTCTTCTTTCTTCACATTCTCTAATTTTGTCAACCTTTCAGTGTCACCTGCTGTAGGCCATGGTCAAATCAATGGCAGCAATAACAAAAAATGTCAATTCTGAGAATGGAATTTATTTCCTGTAACCAAAGCTGTACGCCGTGGCAGTATGCTAAAAAGCAATTTAATTTCTCTTTAATTAGCTAGAGCAATTCGTGTCCTAAAGCATACTTTTGAAGTAATATGCCATGGAAATATGGGTTAGAAGCTTTAATGATATCATGTAGGTTAACAGACAAGGACAATTTTCAAAGTACAGTTCAGTACAATTCATTGTAGAGTGACTTAAAATTTAACCTTGTGTCACTCAGCCCACACAGCTTTTATATATTAAAACTAAATGTCAAAGGCTAGAATGGCTACTAGCTGGAGATTTGAAAATGTTGGTCTCCTTTATTTGCTGTGTTTCATGGATCTTCACTCTAGGCAGGTATCTTCTGTTGGCAGCATACAGGCACCTGGCTTGCAAAAACATCCTTTATGAAGAACAGAAGTAAAAAAAAGATATTTCTGAGTGGTCACAGATTGTGAACTGAGACTATTTCTTGCATAACCCATGAATGGGTCAAAATGAGTGGCTTTACTGGTTTTTAAAATAGCAATGAACTCTCTTAACTAGCTCATAATACTGAGACTCACACAGATGGAAGAGCTCTGCTGAGTAAATCAACAGCACTACTTCATTCAAGAGCAATTAATTCTCAGTGAAGTCAACACAGCTGGAAATAAGCCCATGGTTCTAAAAAGCTGTGTTTTTCTAAGCTCTCCTATCCAGATATCATGTAGCCTCAGCTTGCAACTGCATTATTGCTCAAACAGGTACCACCACGTCTTTTAAAAGCATGAATTCTACCAGGATATAAATGCTCAGCTTCGCTATGCGAGGTCTCAGGTTTTTAAGCACATTCTTGTTTGTTTGTTTATTTTCAGAGGGGCTCCAGGCTGCCTCCAGAGCGGAGGAAATTAGGCACTTCCCAAAATCAAGAACACAGTGTGTAAGAAGAACATAGAAGTCACGGGTCAGCGACAAACTGGAAGAACCACTATCACTACTACCAGTGCAAGCTGGAAATAGATGTTTGCAAAATGGCAGAAGCTTCAGCCACCTGTCCAGAGAATAAAATAACTTTTTTTCCTAACAAAGCTCTATTGCAACGGTAGCAATAGACAAGATATGGAAACATGAGTAAACATTAAAAATAGATTCATAAACATTTATACATGTGCCTTTGAGCAGTGAATCCTAATCTATTTGTCCAGGCAATTTGTTACAGATGAGTACAGAATGCATGTCATTGAACTTCACCAATATGGATGCTTTCTTAAGTTTCACATTTAGCAAAGATTTAGTAGCAAGGCATTACAATGTACTTTTGTATTAGTGTAATAGCACAATGAGTGCTAAGACTTAATTTATTCACTTGCTAGTAGATTAAATAATATCATTAATAAGGAAAATGAAACTGCCAAAATAAATGTAGAAAGTGTGTTGTGATGCATGATTCTTGGGGGAAGCGGGAGAGAGTTGCTCTGTGCATTCCTTCCCTACTTTACAAAATAAAAGGCAAAAATTTTCCATTGTTATTTAAGAGGAAATACTCTACCGCAAGAGTGTCTTGGGTTACAATTTATAATACAGTATTTTTATCCAGACTCATTAAACATTGTAGAGAAGACTAACTGGCTGCTCTTCCCCCTCCGGAACATAAAAGTACTTGACAAAATGAAAAGGCAAAGAAACCATGCAAAGCACAGCTTCATAATGTTACAGAGGCAAATAGCTGGCATTTATCTGGAGAGAGAAACTCTACAGCTAACTTAGCTGGGATGAAATGCTGAGAGCAGTCTTTCAGTTCTTATGCTTTAGGGCCTAAACACACCAGCAAAGGATAAAGCAGATTTCTGTCCTGCCATCTATAGTTGAACAACCAAAAACCTCAAAAGGAGAGGGAAGTTAGGCTTTTTCTGAACAGTTTGGCATTCAGACACACTGGACTTTTATGCAGCTGAGCTGCCAGTTTGTTACAATGAGAAGATGTGTAGGTAGAGATAATATCTTTTATTAGTCCAACTTGTACAGCTGGAGGGAAAAGGATTGCTTTCGGGCGCAAAAACCCTTATTAAAAACTCCCTTCAAAAGATGCACCTGGGAACAGAAACTCGTAACCACAGCAGATACTAGAAATCCTGGGTTCATTAGTGGTTTTGGGGCATACTTCCCCCCTTCCGTTTTCTCCTCCAGCTCCCTCCAAAAACCTCTGTGTGCTCCCTAGGCAATAAATTATCCATTTCTCAACTATCTTAGGAGATAACACCTCTTAACACCTCTTTACTCCAGAGGCCCAAATACCTTTCCTCTCATTTCTAATTAAACTCATCATAATTAAATTCACAGGCACTGCTTCTAGCTTGCATGGAACTTTGAAGTTTGCTGCTGTTCTTTCAGAGCTGAAGAAAGGCTTGTGTACCCACGAGTTTGCCTAGATTCCCAAGTATCCTACTTGTTCCAATTTCAAAAAAATCATCACTGCTTACAAAACTGCCCTCGGGTATATCTTCACCACGTGCAACCCCAAAACCCCAACTTCCCAACACCACCATCACTCATTTTGAATGTAAGGTACAGTTAATAGCAAATGATGGCGTAGGAAATCCCCTTCATCCTGATGGCTACCAGTGTCTTAGGAAGTACTATAGGAAGAAGAGTAGATTGCTTAGCCTTTCCATAATACTTTTTCATGTGGTAGACATGTAGGAATGAACTGTCAGCAAAACCCTAGCAGAATCCCATGACTTATCAAGGCTATTACTGTTCCCAGGGGGTTGTTCACCAAATTCCAAATCCCTCTTGGAAGAGGGGTCCCTCCATCTCCCATGGAGAGGTATAGATGTGCGAAATGCTGCAGTGGAAGCAGGATGTTCACAGACTAACACATTCTTTAACACCTCCTCCTAACCATATATCCCAAACCCTCATTTATCACTACGGTTTCAGTAGATACAAGGTGCGAATCCGTTTCTTGGATCCAGACAAGTTCCTAACAACCACTCATACCCATGGTGCTGTTTCTGTTGCTTTTCTGCACCACATGGAATCTTTGGTCCCACAGAGACAGTTCGCACCGTATCTTCAGGCCGATGTGTAGGATTAGCAAAAGGCCACATACACTCACACGCACATATGAAACTTCACAGCTCCAGCCTTGAGGCTGATGGGAAAGAAGAGACCATGCAGATCTGCCTTTCTTTTGCCTTCTGTCAGTTGCATTCCTTCTGTATGTCCTGCATGAACACACCAGAGACCTTATGTGCTAGGTTAATCAGCTGACTAAACCTGAGAAATCTGTTAGGCCACAGATGACCATTAGGCCAGGGGTGGCCTAAGATATTTATCAGGTTTATTGAGCTAATAACAAACCAGGGATGGCCTAAAAGTGCAGTCTGGAGGCCACTTGTTTTCTGCAAAGAGCTTCCCTCAGTTCTACGTTTCTGCTAGTATGATGGGAATCCTTGGTACGAAATCGGGTCTTGTATCCTTCATGTGACATTCTGAAACTAAACCATCAGTTTTAGTTAGACAATGAATTAGCAATGTAAATCATATACTGTTGATGGCTTACGGAAGATGGGCTAATTCCCAGCAGCTGAGCTCCCACGCTTATTCGTTTTTGCACTAATCTTAATTAAAAACTTTTTCAGCAATATCTTTAAATTAAGTCAGTGAATTTTGGATTGCAAGATTAACAAGCATATATTTTCTGCCAAGGCCCAACAGAGGTACGGTAGAACATTTCATGTTTTCATTGTTGATGGGCAAACTTTTACTGGAAAGCATACTGTACTGCAATAGGGTAACAAAGCAAAATGGCTAAGAAAATAATGAGATTTCGTAACAGCTGAATATGATACAAAAAGGTGGAACAGAACTGTTTTCCAGCGACATACAGACATGCTAAAAGTGAAGGCTTCAGGGAAGGATAATGCAGAAAAAGATCTGAGGATTATAGCAGATTCTATGCTGAGCACAGGGAAAAAAATGTCACACTTGCAAATAAGGCAAACTCCACAGTAGGGTCTGTAGGGAGTGGTACTGTGTATTAGTCTTGATTCCACGCCATTCGGAGCAGCTGTGGAGCATCACAAGGAACATCTCTTCTCTCAGGCTTTCTTAAATCACCAACTGTCTGCAAGAGACTCATGATACAAGTAGCAAAGGACTACCAGACGTATCCACAGCTGTGCTTCCCTTCTCTCTAACAAATCAAAGTAAAGCAGTCAGTGTCTTCCTTTTCCCTCTCTCCTTTCTCCTTTTTCTGCTCCAGAGGTGAATGTGCTTGGGGCTGAAAACCATGGGACTTTAAAAGTGCTAGGTGATGAGGACTCCACACTTTTTTTTGATCCTGAGGTTCAGCACTGAAGTAATAAGGGACTCTTTTCATTAAAAAATCTAAAAATTTAAAAAATAAAATAAAATAAAAATTGATGGAAACATGCTTCACTTTAGCCTCAGACCTGCAGGTACTTGGTATCAGATTCAACCATCCAGGCATGAGGCTGACCTGAACACAGCAAGACTACAAGACAGGTCTCTTAATCTCAGGTACCTCTCTGCCTTAATTGTGTCTCCAGTGGGGGTGTGACACCTGATTATTGACATTGTGGCCTTGTCGCGTGTTCAGAAAGGTTTTCTTGGCAGCACCACCTGTAGTTACAACCAAGATAGATTGAGCTGAAGACCCTCAACAGTGGCCTCAGACGGAAAGCAAAGAATTAGATTGAAATATGGTCTTTATTAGTATAGGAGCAAAGGGGAATAAAATAGGTTAAGACCCGGCAGCATGATCCTGCATAGAGAAAGGATGTCCGCTGTCCAGCAGCAAAGGCAGCTTTGGCTTAGTTTTCTCACTTTTCCTTCCCTTCCCCTGTGACGCACTGATATCCACACAAAACCAGAATGAACTTCCAGATTATTATTTGTAATAATCAGTAGAGTAAACGTGGCAGCACTGGCCACGGTAGGGCTACCTGCCTGTGCCAGGAAGCTGTGGAAAAGATGCCATAGGGAACCACCTATCAGAAGCCTCTGAGCTTTCACACTTGAGTAACTACTTCCTCACAAATAAATCTGCGAATGGGAGCGCGCACAGTCATCTCTACCTCCTCAGGACATGATGATGTTTCATGTTTGCCAGGCTATGAATTTTGCTCCACATAATTTTCAAAGGTTCCTGTCAGTAGACTATAATCATTACTCCTGTTGAGTATAGGTTGCAATAGTAACTGATCTATTTTTTCCCCCGAGAGTTCCATTAGGTGTGCATATGCAGATATAAATCCCTAAAATTTAGTAATAGTTACTATTAGCAAATAATAAGTTAGTGGTTACAGACAAAATATTTGCTATATAACACCATAATAAAAACACCATGACATATGAAGCCCCAGCTTGACCAGAATGCTGCCTCCAACAGAGTCTAGTAGGAGGTGCTTGCAGAAATAGTATAGAAAACAGGACGGTTATGAAGTAATTCTTCCCTGGTTTAGTGTCCCAACTATATGTAACATCTTTATTCAAATACCTGCATTAGGAAATGAAGAAACTGGCAGTGTTGCCTCTGCTCTTCTGAAATATTCTGGGTGATTCCCATACATGTCTCTTTTTTTATTTCCTTTGTGTCACATGTCTGGACAGTTCATGCCTAATTATGCTATTTTTTTCCAAACACGTTAGAAACCTAGGTACTAGGTTTGCTGGCTAGTGCAGAAGTAACTGGAGGAACTAGACTGGCAAAAGAAAGAGGCATTAAAAGCTATGATGTTTACCACTGATGTATTTTTGTTGTTGAACAAGTGAGAAGTCTTATATTTCTCAGGTTATTGTCTCTGATACTTCGTAACTTGCACTAACATCCAGATGCTTTCATTGTTTCTAATTCTTTGTCTGTACTGCACACCTCTTTCTAAAACTGCACGCTTGCGTATTGCATTGCTTTGCACCACATTTCTTCCCTAGCAGGATAATTGCTGATTCTTTTTACAACTAGTCCACTCTCCTGCCTCCTGCCAGCTTAAATAACAGCACTGTGGCTACATGGCATGGTTAGGCTAGGCACACTGGAGACTATCCTGTCCAATGTGTGGAGTCAGAAACCACTGGAACTTATTATCAGGAGTTATGATGAGTTTCTCTGGAAAATGTAAGATTGAATGTGTTATTTGGGAGGACAGACTGGCGGATTACAACTGTGACATCTATGCACCCTCTACCCCTGCTGTCTGTCTTTTGCTTCAGTAATCTAACTCCATGATTGATCAGTGAGGCCATAAAAAGTGATGTATGTTTTTCATGTACTCTTTAAAGATCCTGTAAAATGTCTTTTCCCATGCTCTCCCAACTCTTTATCATTGACACAAACCCCTCTGTCATATAAAAGTAATAACAGTTTTGGAGGCAAAATATCCTTCTTGCTCATTATTTTGATGCCAAGCCTGGTTTTATGCAGATAAGAATATATATGGAGCTAGACTATTTAATGCAATCTGATCATGAGATGTTTCCTAAAGGTTTTTCTTATATGATGTTTTTATATTCTTGATAGTGAAAATATGACTGTAAGATACACATGATTTTCTGTTAGTGGAATTCTCCAGCAGGATCAACATAGATAAAACATGGCTAAATGGTATCCAAAGAAGTCATGTGAACTCACTGAACCCAAGCATGAAGCACGTAAGTGTGCATTCGAAATGTATCACAAACAGAAGTATCTGGGCAACTTGGACACACGACTACTGCAACGTGGAATATGTTTTATTCTCAAAATACATTGTGGATATACCAAACCTGATCGCAAATCAAATGTGACTGACTAGAGGAAAAGGATCTTCCAATGAACAATTGGTGGCACGTGTTCCAAGACACACCATTTATTCCTTGCAATGCGCTTGCTTGAAATCACTTCTCTCGGATGCTGTAATGATACTCAGCCACCACAAGATCCTGACTAAGGTAGTAGTGAATTTCTGCAGTGTTTATAGCCGGGGTGTAACTATTGAAGAAAACGTTGGTTTTAAAAAGGAAAATCACCGTGCTCTTCCCCAGTGACACTCAGGTGTTATTCCCTGGAGCTAACTTCCTTGCTTTGTGCTGCTTCACCACCTGAAAGCTGACTTTCTGGTGGCCTGTCACGCAGATGAGCAGGACGGGCGTAAGCCTTTTGGAACCAAACATAGTAAATCAGGTGCAGCACAGGGCGCACGGCAGTCAGAAGAAAACTCCGCTCCCCTCTCCTCTCCTCTCCCTGCACATCCCATTGCGTGTTTCTTTCGACAGGGAAACCGCAGCCCGGCACATGGCACCCGTTCACGCTCCCCCTCCTCTTGTGAACCCAAGGTGGGAGAAAGGAGGGAAGGGAGCGGCTGGAGACCGGCGCGCTGCGCT